>VZTN01028416.1:659-16981 GCA_013400515.1 Erpornis zantholeuca
GTTTTTGGGGTTTTTTTGGGTTTTTTATCAATAGCTGTCCATAAAAGATCAATCACCAATAGGATATTGTTTTGTCATTTCCTGGAAGATCCTTTGTAAATGATGAAAGGACAAAACATATAATTGCAAACTTCCTTTTTCACAAACCAATCAACACCAGCATGTTTAAGACCCTATCTTACATTCCAGGAAACTGTCCAGAAAAATAAGCAAACTAGATTAAAGTAAATTCAATTTTGTTCTTGTGACAAACTGAGCTGTATCTCCCCAAGTAAAAAAGTGCTCAGCCCTTCATTCTGTTGCTGAGGAAGCTTGTCATATTTTTTTAAAGTATTTTGTGGTGGAACTGAGAGTAAGAAAACAGCCTTAATATCTCTTATCTTCTGACTACGACTGTTTAAGACAGCCTTGAGAAAGACTCTTAGCATTCCAAATTAATCAACCTCATCTAAAGAGAGTTAGACCTTTTAACAGCCTGTTAATCCTGCAATTTTCAGACCACTCATGGGACTGTGCTGCCTTAAACCATAGTGAAATCTACCGAAGAACCTACTTCACATCTGTTTAATTCCAAAACCCACAAACAGTTAAAGATCTACACTATTTAAAACAAACAAGGAGGCAGAAGTTACTCTTTCACCCTTTGGACCTTAAAAGAACATCTCTGAAGTTTTGTGAGTCCTGTTAAGCACTATCTGTTAGGAAATTTTTTGCAGATCAGAAAACAACATACTTAGAAATTCAAGTATGTAGTTCTTCACCATTCATGCAGCTATGGTAATTACAGCCTGACTAAAGAAAAGGAGAGTCATTTTCCCCTCTCCTCAGCCCCCACCTCAAGTATTGAACACAAGGTCCAGGAGTAGTTGTTATTGAAAACAAGTTGTGCTAGCCATAATAAATCCCTTAATGTTCTATTTTTCTACTGACTTTACCAAAATTTGTTTTCCAGAGGAAAATTTTTTTAAAAAGTCAGTATTTGTTCGCTTCTTTGTAGAGTCCATTCATAATGGCTATTCTGGACCTGAGGGAGTGTCTGTTGTTAAGTTCCCATAAGATCTAAATGCAGCATAAAAAGATGTAAGTGATGTTTCCTGACACACCAATATATGTTGTCTTTTCAATTACATGCAGCTTGAGAGCCTTGCAGCTCAGCCATCAGCCACCCAGAAAACCATAGTTCATATAAAGTTCATGCTTTCTAACTCCTCAAAAGCCTCAAACTACTGAAGTAAAATAAAACCAACTCAGATAGAGTCATACTTTTCTAAATAACCACATGATACTCTCAACGTGCTCCTGTCTTCTTGTTTCCATTTATGACCCCTTGCTTGCCATGGCTTGTTGCATTTGAAGTGCGAGTTCTTTAGGGGGGAAAAAGCACTGTCAGCTCCAGTGCCAAGCTTCCCTGGTAAGCATCCAAACTGAATTAAAAGTAAAATTAAAAACAATCAAAATCACTATTTGTATGACCTGCAATTAAGCCACCATGATTTTTTCAAATCAGACCCATGAAAGATTTCAGCTCTTTTTACAAAATGAAAGGTGTTAGTTTGTGAATGTTACTTAGGGAAGGACAATATTCCAGTGAAAGCAGATAATCTACAGCCTTCTTTCTATGTCAAGAAAGCATTTTCATCATGTGCAATCTTCGCCACAAGCGGCATGCATAAAATATCATGTTACCATTCTATTCCAAGAATTTTACCTCCTGCAGCATATTAGCTAACTGAGATAGATGCATGTTTTTTTTCTTGGAAAAAATGCTATAATCATTGACATAAGCAAGCTAGTTCATACTAGAAGTGAGTACCACATCCTTACCACATTTTATTTAAGAAGTTTAATATTTAGACAGCAATTGAAATTAGAGCAGGACAAACAGCAAAATAAGATTTTCATGTTTCAAAATTTTTAATTTCAAATAAACCTAAATATTTACCACGTGGCATCTCCTGGTTCTCAGAAAGATTACTTGGAAAAGGCCCTAGAAGCCAAAATAAGTTTGGTAGACTGTCTGCAAAGAAGAAAGATGAGCTGTGGCTTCTGAGAGCTTTTGGGTCAGCTGTGCCAAACAGTGAAAAGCAGGTTTGTCAGCTTATTCCCATTCCACAGTCCCCTCAAATAATATCAGCCTCAAAAAAGGACAGACAATCCCCATGAAGGATCTTCTTCATATATAAAGCAGTTTATTTATGTTTTCTGTGAATTGGTAGATTTGCATATGTGAAATTCTCTACATTCCTGCATAGTGAGTGAGTGATGAAGTTCATATCATCCTTTCTGCTAGATAGATGACTTCTGCTTTCAAAAATCAGTCAAACCCATGCACAGCTTACAAATTGGAATTTTAAGTGAATGATAAATAGTGCTTCATGGTAGCTTTAAGTTTTCACAGGTGTTAACAGCACAATTTGAAACAAAAGTCAACATATAAATGTAGTTTAAATTACAGAGCAATAACATTTCTTTCTGAAGGTCTAAGGAAAACAGTGATGAATGGAAATCAATCGTCAATTTCTTCCAGGTTTCACATGCTCAGCAAGAAAGAACCATTTTCTTAAACGTATCTCAATAAACTTAATTAATTTACTTAATCAACCATGATATCTCAGTGATCTCCCTATATCAACTTTCTTTTTTACCAATACTTCCAGACTTGCATTTTCTGCTCCAGATATCATTTAGTCACATCATTACAGTGTGCCCATCTAAACAAATCATTTACTAAGTCAAAAAAAGGTACAGATATTTTGAAGTGAGTAATATTCCTCTGCTCAAAAGACGAATTATAAATTCTGACAATAGACCATTTTCGTCATATTCATATATTGCATTTTTCATCTCTGATGTCAATATTTTCCACATCTCTAGACAGACAAAATTGTTGTTCTATACAATATAGACTTTTTAAGTCAGTTACCACTTCACAGCAAAGCCTTGTTCCAAACCTCAGGCAAGAACTTCATAATAGTTCAGGGTTTTTTTGCTAACCAAAGTTCTTGCAGCTAGCACAAGATAAATCTGCCAAGAAAAGGGATTTTGCAAGTGATGGCACACATCACAAACCTAGGTGTTCAGTATTTCATCTTTCAGTGGGCTTGGAAAAGAATTACATATAAATCAGCTGTCCTATCAAACTTCAATTGGTGCACTCAAAATATTAATCACAGACTGTTTCTCTTTCAAAAGCAAGTTTTCCAAAATCACTTTTTTTTTCAGGAAGGGTTTACATTTCTAAGAAGGGGAATATAGGGAACGGGAAGATAATAGACTGCTTGATAAACCACACTAGATGCTTTTCTGTCTAGTCAGGTTTGGAGGGTTTGGGGGTCCCTGTCCATGCTGCTCAGATATGTCACATCTCAATGTCTGATGTCTACTGACTTATTTTCTAAAATTTGAAGTGTTTATTACCAAGTGTCTTGATTTTTTAAATGGTGTGAACATTCTAATTTCATGTGACTGTTTAGCTTATTTCCAGAGATTCATTAAATCATAAATATAATGAGTTTTATTTAGGTTTTATTTTCAAAAAAACAGATGGATACATCTCATCTGGTATTTCACAGAGTCCCAAGGTGTGTGGGGTGAGGGGGAGAACACATGCTAAAACCAAAGCAGGTTCTTTTCCGGAAAAATGTTTACAATTTCCTTCTTGAGAGCACCTAAAACTAGGAGGTTGAAGTCATCAACACACAACTTCAAAAGCTATGTATCATTGCTGTAACACACCCCACTTATGTTGCTGAATGGTTGGAATGAAAACAAACAAACAAACTGGTTCTATCTAGCTCTGACAAGCTTTTGCCATCACATGTCTTTTCATGCCATAACAAAATCTCCTTTTTTTGGTTGCTACCAACAAGTAACCTTCTATGCAAATGAAGAGTTGGAAGCACATTAATGTCAGAGACTAAAAGAAATGAAACAGGTATTGCAGGAAGAAACAGTGTTCGAACATGATACAATAATTGATTATTGGCATGAAGATTAATGAACAACAATGTACATCAGAGACAGGCCATGCACAGAGTAAAGGAAATTCATTTCTGGATAATGAAAAAAAATGCATTGTTTTCCCCAAAAAGTTCATGTGGTTAGTTAATAATTGCCTGGATAGCCAATCTCATGCTATAATTACCTCTAGCTAAATTCTTTCCAACATAATTACCTTGACAGTCATTTTCATAATTCCTTATTTAAAAATTGAGCCTACTTGAACAACCAATTGTCATTATCAAAAATTATGTCATTTTTTAAAATGTTGAAGTGAACGAGAAGCAGTGAATTAGCAAAAGGCTTTTACTCTCCTAAAAATTATAAATTTCAGTACTAGGCAAACACCAAATTCATCATGTGAAAAACAATGTTAAAAAGATGATTTGTATAGTTTCAAGTTTACTAAGAAAAAATCCTAAATTAGATGCATCAAAAGGACCAATCACAACTCTAAAATTACAAAATTTATCTTTAATACGCTTATCCAAATCAAGAACTTAAGACTGAAGAAAAAACACATTCTGTCAAAAATTATGGACAGCAAAAAGCCTATTGAGTTTTTGTTTTACCCAGTTATGAAACTGAGCATGCTAGGAAGAATTTAAGTCATCACATTCATGGAAAAGATATTGCAGATTTGAACTGTAAGTCGTTTAGGGCACCATTAAAGTCTACACAATCAGAGCATCTGCTCCCCAGCCTATTTCTGTTATTATAACTGCAAAATGCAAAAGGGTCCTCCAACATGCAAAAATGAAATTCAGGCACTTTTGGTCAGCAAGAAAAATGTATGAAGGCTAAAATCTGGCAGAAAGACAGGGCTTTTCAGGGAAAAATTTGTAGGGATTTTTTGTTTGGATTTTGTTCTTTTCTTTTTGTCGGTTTTTTTTTCTAAGAATTCTCTAGAAAAAAAAGACATCTATAGCAGTTGTCCTCTTCAGTATTATATTTTGTGCAAGGCTGTGGAGTGCTAGTATCTCACTAGAAGAAAGCATGTGTAGTGATCTCTTTTTGGCAGGGGAGAAAGATCAGCATTTACTGCTCTATTTTTGAACGAAGCAACTCTTCTCGCTTTCATTAGGAACATGCCTGTACTCAGGGTAATAGTGTGATTAATGCTACTGGTAGTGAGTTGTTCCAGTTGAGCAACTTATTCATCCCACATCAAAATACTCAAACTGCAGCTTGAAACAGCTGCTCACCTCTTCCAGAGGGTTGCTGCTACCATGGAAGTGTCTCTTCTTCTGGTTCCCTGGCTAATAGATATTTAGCCAGAGATTGGTCTGAAGAAACTTGCAGTAAATCAGGAGTCCATGTGCCTGCAAATGGGTGAGCACCTCCACAGTAAATAAAAATTTTGATTCAGGCCTTCCCACGTATTTTTCTTCCTGAAACAATGTTCTTTCTTGCAACAGGTACCACATGGACCAGTGAAATTCACTGACAAAAGGGAACAAGGAAGGAACATGTTCAGTCAGCTTTTTAATTGGAAAGGGTAACTTAGGTAGTAGAAATCTATTCCAGATGTATAATCTCGTGGATAGTCACATTTATAGTTTCTGTAAACCTATAAATGTTTGTTTTGGCACAGAAAAGAAGGAGGGATAAGCTTGTGTTAGCATTAAGTATTGACCTTAACTGTTAAAGTATCCTGCTGCATGAAACTGAAATTCCAAAATTTACCTGATCTAACCTAAGTATTTATTCAAGAAAAAGATCACTTTTTTCCTAGACATATTAAATATATTGGATATCTCTACATCTGATTTTATTTTTTAATCTTAATTTGATAAATAATTTGCTTTTTCTCATCACATACATGCAACTCACACATGCATTTACACATTGGGCAAAGGTTCTGTCAAAGGTTCTCATATTATAATGGATTAGTGTGAAGAAAAACTTGGAGTACAGATGTTCATTTACTTCTTTAGACATCAAAAGATATAGTGCTACAAATTAGTAATGTTGGATATATTCTATATCCTGACCTAGTGAAAATGAGAAGCAGTTGGGAAATTGTTTTTATTTATATGTTTACTTCTTCCTCTTCAAAGTCGTCGTAACCTACCAGAATGAGGTCAGAATTTGAACTTACTGTGCTCTTTGCCATTTAGTTTATATATGTGATGTGAATTCTAGATGCTTCATTAAAAACAAACCAGCAGGTCAGGACTTGTCTTATGTTATAAAGTAAACACTTCTGAAATGAGAATTTACCAATTACTGCAGAATGGAGCAATAAGTATTATTTGGATTAATAACAGCGCCTGAATAATCTACTGAATTGCAACTGAGTCAAGGTGAGAAAAAGTCTCTTGCAAAAAAAATTAGTTTCCTTCAGACTGATTATTCAGTACAAAATAACCCATGTACAATTGCAGTACACCCAAGCATCAATACATAACACAGACAGGCAAAGAAAATATAAACTTGCATTTAAATTAGTCAAAAAATTAAGAAACTGTACATGCTAGCACAGTTCTCTTCATAATTTCTGAACATGAAAGAGCATACATCTAAATTCTCCACTGGACACTGCCTCCCTTTCCATCAGTAAGAAAATTAGTCAAGTATCCAGAATGGCCTGGATTGGAAGGGACCTTAGAGATCATCTATTTCCAATCCCCTTGCCATGGACAGGGACACCTTTCATTAGCCCAGGTTGCTCAAAGCTCTATCCAACCTGAACTTGAATACTCCCAGGGATGGAACATCCACAACTTCTCTGGGCAACCTTTTCCAGTGCCTCACCATCCCCACAGTAAATAGTCTTTTCCTTCTGATATAAACCCACTGTCTTTCTGTTTGAAACTATTCTCCTTTGTCCTTTCAGTACATGCCTTTGTGAAAAGTCCCTCTCCATCTTTTTTGTAGGATCCCTTCAGGTACTAGATAGCCACAATTAGGTCACCACCTCAAACCTTGTCTTTTCCAGGCTGAACAATCCCAGTTCTCTCAGTTTTTCCTTGCAGGAAAGATTTTTCATCCCTCTGATCATCTTGGTGACCTTCTCTGGACTTGCTTCAACAGGTCTCTGTCCTTCCTGTCCTGGGTTCCCAGAGCTGGATGCAGTGTTCCAGGTGGGGTCTCACCAGAGCAGAGCAGAGAGGCAGAATCCCCTCCCTCCCCTGCTGCCCACGCTGCTTTGGGTGCAGCCCAGGACACGTTTGGCTCTCTGGGCTGGGAGTGCCCATGGCTGGGTCATGTCCAGCCTCTCATGCACCAGCACCCCCAGGGCCTTCTCAGCAGGGCTGCTCTGATCTGTTCATTCCCCAGCCTGGGTTGATACCGGGGGTTGCCCTGACCCAGAGCAGCACCTTGCACTCTGGCTTGTTAAACCTCATGAGATTCCCATGCACCCACTTCTGGAGCTTGTCCAGGTCCCTCTGCATGCCTCAGGTGCATCAACTGCATCACTTGGCTTGGTGTCATCTGCAAGCTTGCTGAGGCTGCACTTGATCCCTTTGTCATTAATGAAGATATTAAATAACTGATTCCAATACACAACTCTGAGGGATTCACTTGTCACTGATGTCCATGGAGACTTTGAGTCGCTGACCACTATCCTCTGAATGCAACCAATTCCATATCCACCAAACAGTCCACCCATCAAATTCATCTCCAGTTTAGAGAAAATTCTGGAGGTTCATGTCAAAGGCTTTACAGATAAATGACTTTAATAGTCCTTCCCATGTCCACTGATGTAGTCATCATCCTGTCAAAGATGGCCACTGGGTTGGTCAGGCAGGACCTGCCCTTGGTGAAGTCCTGCCAGCTGTCCCAAATAACCTCCCTGTCCTCCATGTGCCTTACTATGATTTCTGGGAGAATCTGTTCCATGATATTCCTCAGCACAGAGGTGAGGCTGACAGGCTGGGAATTCACAGGGTCCTCCTTTCTACCCTTTTTAGAGATGAGTTTACAATGTTTACCTTTTTCAAGTCACCTGCGACTTCACCTGTCTGCCATCATTTTTCAAACACCTTAGAAAGTGGCTCCAAAACTACATGAGCCAGCTCCCTCAAGGCTCTGGGATGCATCTCATCGAGTCCTATAGACTGATCCTTACTTAGAGTGGGAGGGACTTTGCTCCTCCTGCCCCCATCCTGCTGTCCATCCACAGAAGAGATGTGAGGCAAAGAAGCTGAGTATGTTGGGTACCTCAGCCTTCCCCTCATCCATTGTTACCAGTTTGCTAGCATTGTTTATTGGGGGTATACTCCTTTGACATTCCTTTTCTGGTTAATATACCTGTACCTTCATGTTATTCTTTGCATCCCGTGTCAGGTTCAGTTCTAGCTTCACCTTGGCCTTCCTTACTCCATCCCTACACATCCAAACTTCATTTATCTATTCTTCCCAGGTTACCTGTCTTTGTTTCCACTGTCTGTGTATTTGGTTTTTACATTTAAACTGCTGACCAGCAGTTTCCTACTCAACAATACCAGGTCTTGCCTTCCTTGCCCAATTTCTTGTTCCTGGGAATTGATAGGACTTGCACTCCATGGAAGACTTCCTTAAAGATCTGCCACCTCTTTTCTGCTCTCTTGTTCCTGAGGACAGTCTCCCAGGGGATCCTATTGACTATCTCCTTGAAGAGCTGGAAGTTTGCTTTCCTGAAGTTCAGGGACCAAATGTTACTCTGTATGCTAACCATATCCTTTAGGACTGAAAATTCCACCAATGCATGATCATTGCCACTGAGGATGCCTCCAGTCCTGAAGTCTCTGATTAGCTTGGGGAATATTTCCTTAAAATTAAACAAATGCAGGTAATGAAAATTGCTCTGATGGAGTAGGTACCAACATCCAAATTTTAAATATAGACAAGGTATTCTAAAATCTATGCCTTTGTCAAATGTACTTCCTCCTCAACCCTCTCATAATGACTTTTTGAAATAAGGTTAACAGACAACTTGTGTGCAGCTCTGATCTCTATAAAATGATCAGCTGATACAGAACACAATAGGTGTTGAACTTGTTTATTATAAGGTGATTTTTTTTTTCTTCTTGTAATCATCTCTGGAAGCAGATAATGAGGTGAACTATGTGGCTCATGTTGTTACTGCCAAGACATTTAAGTCCCAGGCAAGATACTTGCATTTTTCAACACCTTGAAGAAATACTCTGCAGCCCCTCAGATAAGGAAAAGGATTAATTTGTTTTGCCTGGATAATTTTGTTCAGAATGTTTCTAGAGCATTATACATCAAAGTTAGACATTTTAAACTAGTCATCCTCCCATTTGCAAAATCTGTGGTGGGAGCTACTTTATGATGGAAGTGAAGAAGGTTCCTCCATTGCAGAAGTACCACTAGTGCTGCATAAATGCACTAAATAAATGGCAAGAAGCAGTTGAGACCTTGATTTTTCTGCCCTACGCTGTACCCAATACCAAGTTCAAAGTAGTTCCCACATTGGGGCAACACAGCTCCATGCTGCCCTTTTTGCAAGGGGTTTGTAAAATGAAGCAGTCTCAAAGACTGAGACATTTCTCTTAAGAAAATATGTCAAAGACTGAGATATTTCTCTTCTTTGTTTCATGGAATAGGTGCATGAAGAACTTACCAGGGGTGGTAACTCATCAGTATGGTTGCATGGTCTCCTGCCCATCTCACAAATTTAGGAGTTTCCTCACCAGCTCACATTTACAGATTTGAGGCTACAACATGAACTAAGCTCAAGCAGAGAGATAACTCCTCCAAAGTAATGATGATAAAAGGTCATCCTTAAACTTATTCTAACTTAGGCTGGCACTAACCATCCGTGTCTCATTAGTGTCAGACGTATTTAGTCAGAAGTCTAAAAACTCTCACAAGCATTCCTCAGTATACTCCTATTGCCTCTGCTAAATAGCTGCAAATTCAGGCTCATATAGCAGCAACAACTATGGCATAAGTATTTATATTAGTGAAGACACTGCATACAAGTCACTGGAAATTATTATTGCAGAAAGACTTGCTACAGATAATTTTTTTGTCCCCTAGTACAGCTGCCAATGGTGCTGTATTGCCTTTTTTTCCCTTCATATTACATATAATTTTTAAACATACAAAACTGCAGATGACCTGACAGAATGTGTTATGTTTACCTACAAACATTGCTTTGCTTAGAAAGCAAATCTACTGAAGAACTACAGAGGTCCAAGTCCCTGTGGAACATCTTCTGTTCTTTTTCTGAGCCAAAACCATGTTGAATTACTTCAGAAATTAATAACTATGCATTGCATAATACAAACCTTCCTAGAAAAGACTTGGTTTCTCTGTTACAAGTGCTGGAAACATGAATAAAGCAAAGGAAAAAAAGAACGCTGCAAAAGAGCTCGTGGGCAAATTGCTTTTAGCTCTGCCTCAGAGGTTTGGTGACAGGGTTTTGGTTATTAATATAAACCAAATTTTTCACAAGTGGTCAGCAAAGGCCCTGCTTGTAATTCCCTGCCACTGAGACTCCAAGTTTCAGTTCACTGAAACTATAAATACTGAACCCTATATATGAGGTTAGTGGGAGACAGACTTTAAAATCAGTGAGTGATTTGAAAAGCCAAGTACTTTAGAAATGGATAAATTCATGGTCTGGAAGCGCTGTGAAGGCAGATAGGAAGAGGCAAGCTAACAGCTTGCAGCACGTCAATGTGTATCTAAAATGTCCATTAACCTGTCTTTTTTGTGCAGTAGGCATAAGCAGCTTGTTTCCACTAAAATAAAAATAAATTTGCTTAACCCCTGCCCGGTGAGTGCATTTGGATGGTTACTATGCAAGGGAAAAAGTTAGCAAAAAATCACACTCAAGCTAAATCTACTATAATTAGTTCAGTGCCTATGCAGTATAACAGTAATTAGCACAGAAAAGTATATGCAAAATAAATCTCACATATCTCCATATCCAAATACTGTGACTGAAATAAGGTCTGAACTATACAGCAAACAACAACAAAATGTGCCTGCTGATTTGCTGAATACACTTTACAGTACCTTGAGCAGAAAACAGTAATTATAGCAACAGACATAGACAGAAATCTTACAAGGGTTTGGCAAACAAGGATACCACAAATGACTTAATTCTAGTATTCCTTCATGCTTAACTTGGACTTTAACCTTTTCTTCAAAGTCATTTTGTGTCAGCCTTGGTGGCAAGCATGCCAGAGGAGGAAAGCTGCATCATATTTTTGTACCAAGTACCAGAGGCCAACGAGGAGAGGATCACTGGAAGAGACAGGGTGACCCAGGAGCCAAGGGCAACACTTGCAGGTAGAGCTCTCACCGATACAACACAATCGCACTCCAGGTCACTGTAAGGAGCTCTATCTGCACCCCTAGATGTGACAAAGTAACACCCCAGCCAGTCCCAGGGGCGGTGCACCAGAGTCCAGACAGGAATAACAGCAGACATGGACAAAGACAGGACCTGAGAAAAACACACCTACCACATACATCCAAGGCTCACTGAGGAGTCAGAGCTGGAGACAAGGCTGTAGCACAGATCCAAGTTCATGTAAGAGATAAGGCTACCCTTAAACCAAGTTCAAGGGCCAGACAGGAGAAAAAACTGCCACATTACTTAGATTTGGAGTCTGTCTAAGAAACCCAGTAGGCGAGGCAGGCTTGTTTCTAAAGAAAGCTCATATAAGGTCCAGCTACCTTGGTCTGAGTTCAAAGGGATCCATGGACAGGGTGGGGGAAATAAGGCCATCAGGTCAATTAAGGCATCACATCTGACAGGGATTATAAGCAGGGTCAGAATCTTCTAAACCAGATCTTTTCTTGCCATCAAAGAGTTAATGGATTCGTAAATTGATAAGGTTTTCATCCTGGTTCAATATGCAGCTCTAGTTATGGCCAGAGCAGCTTTTACACGCACGCATGAAAATTGCACTAGTATGAGAATGATAATGTGGCCACATTGGGGTGGATTTTTATCAAAGTGCCAAGAGGCACATCCTTTATCCCAGGCACCTGCTGGGTCCTTTGCTGGCCTTTTTAGCATGCTGGCTGGTGAAAGCACAGCAAGTGCTGTGGCTGCTCTGTAGCTGTATGCAAGCTGGCTGGTAGCTACCTGAGTTAAAAGTCTGTTCAGCTCCGCTGCTACCCCTGAGCTCAGACAGCAGCTTAATCCTTCTCCCTTACAGAGTTGATGGTTTTTACAAATTCTGTGATATTTGATGTCCTTGAAACCTTTGAAACTGGCACTTGGAGACAAAACAAGTGGGGACTAATATGACAGCATTATTGAACAGGCCTTGCTTCCTTACAAACCAAGTGAAAACATATCGGCCATGAAGCAGGCAGTGAACATAAAAAATTTTAGCCTAAATAATTCAGCCTGTCAATGCCTTAAAGAATTAGAATTTACACTATTAAGGAAAATACTACACAATATCTCTTCTCCCCTGTCTTATCACCTCCAGTATTTCCTTAAAGTTATTGAAATTAAAAAAAAATACATAAGAAATATGGATAAAAATATTAGATCAGTACATTATAATAGGATTAATATAGTATAATTAGATGAATTTCACTGAATACTGTAACCCAGTAATACTGTATCAAAAAATATCAACCACTATTAATGTAAAAGTACTCAATGAAAAGCAGCCTATACACTCAGATCCTGTTTTACATTAAGTGGATATGAGATGCAGTAGTGAATAAAACTGAAAGGGTAAGAGATGTAGTGGCTAATAAAATTATTAGTGATTCAAAATGAAGATGTATAAGACAGAAAATATTAGTGGTTTGTGTCCTAGATTGTGCTTCGATTTTGAAGTTGATTTTCATTAATCTCTAATGACTGCTGTACTTTTTAGGGTTTTTTTCAGATTTTCATCTACAATAATTTTCTTTATCCACTTACAAGAAATAAATGGAACAAAGACCTTAGGCTGATGAGAAAGTAAATGCATAAGTTTCATATAGTATCAGAATATTATTACATAATTGTGGTCAAAATTTATGCCTGTAAAGACCTTATAATATTTTCTTCATGTTGAATATTTTATTGTTTTTTATATGAAAAATAGCAAAGCTTGCTAAAGTAGTGTTGGAAATGTGATTTACACTACTACAACAAGCTGTAGATATATATTTCTTGTTTCTTTGCATCCACAGCTATCCAACTGATTTCACGCTATTAATTATTTTACATATATTACATTTACTATTTTTAACTTTGAAAAAGCCTTCTGGGAACTTACTGTGAAAAGACCATATTGTCAGAAGCGGCAGTGAGAAATTCTCACAGAATTCACTGAAATACACTAAAATATTCTCACAAAATAACTGCCAAAAGAGCATGGCTTTCCAAATGGTTGATGACACAATTTATTAAACCCAAGAAAAATGTGGGTATTTATTGACTGCCAATGTAACCAGTCAGTTAAGGGCATATTATGCAATCAACGGGACAGTCAATGTAGCCCACACAGGATGCTGTAGGAGCAGCTATTGCACACCCTTTTTACCCAAATGGCCCTCTGAAGCCCTCTGCAGTCATTTATAAGAATAAGGCATCCACCTTTCCTCAGAAAGATACTGTGAGTACAGATCGCTGTTGCACAGCCCTGAACCCATGCACACATGCCTGCACATGAAAAAGGAATGAGTCTGTCTTTTAATGGGAATATCAAACAATAAACCACTTCTATATAATTGCATGGAAGTTATTTTAGAGAGGCAATTCTACTTTTTTTAACAGAAAACAAAATTTTTAAATTGTTTGTAAAACTCTGCTGACCATGATTGCTATATCTAATCTCTATTTAAGAAGGCCAAACATTACTGACATTTATTTTTGCATTTATACTAAGAATATCTATCTGAAAAAGATATTAATCTCTTGGGGAGCTGAGAATCAGAGTAACCAGGTTTCTCTTCACTGCTGCTATTTTAAGAAAGGCTAATGTTAGACTTGAGGTTTCATTGGGTATTCCTTTGTATTATGTTGCTAAAATTTTCCTACTCTAAAAATAGTTTCTGCCATTTAGTAGAACACATTATAATTTTTGCCTCTGCTTCATCGCTATTTCCTCAATAACTAACCTCACACTTCAGTTATAACTTATTGAAGTTATATTTGAATGGTTTAGGTGGTTTACCTTTCAAGTCCCCTTAGTTTAAATTTTCTGAACTGTGCCCTCTGATGTGATCAGGTGAGCTAGGAAAAGACATGCTCATGGATTATATTAACATAATCTCAAGCTTTTGAAAACTCTAGTCCTACATAGTCACACAAGCATTTCCGATATTCAGAGATTGTCTGCTTAAAACTGATTTAAACTGAGCCACTGAGAGATAAACATTCAGAGCATTAACTGAACAGCTCCAGGCTGCAACAGAGAGGAATCATAAGGGACTGTTTGTCTCAGATGACATTTAATTATAATGAGCAGAATCCAGGTTATTAGCGGAATATATCTGTGTGGGTTTTTGAATGAAATCTATTGAAGATGGAAAAAAAGATGAACATTGAGAATTTTATATAATGTCACAGAAAAAAACCTTGAATTGATGCTTTAATTTCTGCTCTTAAAGCTAGTTATTAATGTAAAATATCAAGACAGAAAATAAGTATATAATTCATAAAACCAGTCCTTCTTCCCTCAATGCTACAAGTTTTGGGGTTTTTAAAGGACTTTATCTTGATTGCGAACAGCAGAGTCAAAAATTCTGGAGTGAAGCACAGACTCCAAAGCACTTAGATCTTGTACTTCTTCATGCTCATCCATTACATATAATACAAAGTGACACTGTGAGCCTGAAAAAAAAAATTTCTTTCACCTTCTGCCCCACCATGATTCTATCCCCAGGAGCCCTGCTGAGTCGCTGCTCTTCCAGATCTACGTAGGCAGAGCCCCAGACAGTGCCCCAGGGCAGGCAGCATCCTCTCTTTTGATTCCAGTCTTCTTTTCTTCCCTCTCCTTTGCATTTGTGGTTTCTTTCTATATTCCCTTCCTACAGCTCAGGCCCAGTACACTGATATTATAATTTGTAAATCTTTTCAGAGCCCTCCCTCAATCCTTATCAGAAATATATTAGATGCTCACACCTGCCAGGTGCCAGCCAGAATCATGCTTTCTGTTGTGACAGCAGCCTCAGTAAAACTAGAAGAAGGCACGTTCTTAGTCTGATAACTCACACGGCATGTATCATGACAGTCAATGGCTCTTGAAGAAACATGCAAAAAAAGTAATCAAGTTCCCATGTTTAAATAGGGAATAAGAAATTTTTATCATGGTATGACAAAACAAATATAAACTGATCCTTGAAGGGAGGGATTCACCAATTCTGAAGTAAATGGAGAGTGTATAATATGAATTTAGCTCAATAACTGTCAAAGATTAATAGCATTAATGTAAGGTTATTGTACTGAACTATATTAATAAATACAGCTGTTGATTTCTTTTTAATAATTGATGTCTGAAAACACACTTACAGTTTAGAGCTACGATTTTCTCACATTGCCTAGCAACCTGTGCAAATATAGAACTGCAGATGTAAAACTACTGACCTTTCTTTCATGCCTGCTTTCCAGTGCTTATTTTTTCTATCCTACACAGAAAAAAAATGAAACCAGAAAAGAGATTTCAAACCCTGAACTCTTCAGTGTATGCTAAACACTCCAGATAACAAAATCATGAAAATACCTTTGCTTAAGAGAAGAGCAAACTATTTTATTTAAATAAAATACTGCATACCGGAGAGAGTCTCACCGATCTGTCAGTGCAGAGAGAATGGTTACTCACCCTACAACATCCACGGCTCATGGGAAGAGTCATCCGTGCAGATTTCTTTCCTAGTGCACATGTACAGCGTAGGGGGGATTATTTTTAGACCAACAACATCCACTGAATCTATTCCTGCATTTAAGTATACCTGCATTCAGCCTAAAGGGGGGCTTGAACTACTAATTTCTTTTCTTAGTAAAGATGAAGTTGGATTATTCAGCAAATGGGAAGAAAAGTACATTCAAAACATAACAGCATGTTGAAGAAAACCAGGGTAATAACCTACACAGATTCTTCCCATAGTGCCAAAATACAACTTCCTTGATTACTTGAGAGTATGTAATGGGGAATGTACAGAATTGAGAGGGAGAGAACCTTTTACCACTCTAGTTGGAATTGGAGGGCTGAACAATATCACCTATAATAAAACACTAAACAAGCAACAGCATGCATGCAGAGGGAGCTAGGCTGCAATCAATCTAGGAGGTGGAAACACCTCCTTAAAATAAAACATAAGAACCTGAATGCTTCCCTTCTTCTTGTCACAGGTGGAAGTAGATAGTCAGAGAAAAATTGATCTCAAAATATTAAAAAAAAAAA
>VZTN01028423.1:3054-19579 GCA_013400515.1 Erpornis zantholeuca
TTCATTGTCTGTATGAGGAACAAATTACATTGGTGCTTTTTCCTGGAAATGTGCTATCTCCAGAGATTAGGGGACTATAATTTATTTGCTCTTTCAGCCATTTCTTACTTTGTCTGCTAGATATTTTCATAACTGATACAAAGACTTGCTGACGAATCTAATTCAATATAAACACATAGAGAAATTCAAGGATATCTAAGACTTTCTTTTACCAAATAGGGTTGGGAGGATTGACTGAAAAAAAGAAAAAACACTTAATCCATAAGTATAAAAAGCCCCACAGAACATATTTTTGAGTTGCTTGCAATGACAAAGGAATCCAGGGCCTGAGCCCTATTCAGACTTTTCTGTTTATTTGTTTATTTTCCCTCTGAGTGTTTGTCTTCTGGGTATTGTCTCCTTAGTGCAGGTGAGAGAATGGTCTTCTGTGTCGGAAGTCAAAAGCCTTCATAAGGTTTCCTTGTAGAGAGATCTCTTGGTTTATTACTTTTTTCTTGATTTACTGCGTGGTTTGATTATGAAGAAGAGGCTGTCTTCAGACAAATGTTTCTTCAGCTGCAGCATATTTTACTTGGCACATCTACACTGTCACAGCCTTATCATGGTATCTCACAATTACATTGTCATTTCACTCTGACCAGAGCCTGGTTTGGAGGAGATACAAATGCATTTCATTTTTACTAATACTTTTTTAAATCTTTGGAATCCAGAAGACTTTCTGGGCAAAGAGGCCATTTTTGCCATAGCAAACAATTAATCAGGAAATCTTAAGCAGTATTGTTCTTGTCTTAGATACAGGATAAAGCACACATATAGCAGTGGTGGCCAATTTCTTGATCCAAATTATGTCCCATAAAAAGAACAAAGGGGAAAAAATAAATGGCTGTTACTTTGGCTTTTCTTTCCTTTTCTAAAGATAAAAGTCTGTAACAATTATCTAAGGACATGTTCACGCTATTGTNGGCAAAGATCAGGTCTTTGCACAGTACATATTTTTGTTCAGAACAAATTCTCCACGTAAGAAACCTAGACCAACAACTTCAGGAAAGTCTGAAAGTCTAAAATCAGGAAATAGGATGTTGGTTTTTCTTACTACCTTAAAGTTTTGTTTTTATCATGTGGATAGTATTATTTGCAGGAAGATTTGATTTATGCTGGCAGTGGAAGAATGCTTTTCTGCGTACAACTTTTTCATTCTGCTAAGGTGTGATTTTCTGAAGCCTGAAAAAGGACTAAGGTTCCAGTTGGGCCACTATATGTACAGAATTTTGAATTAGACTTTCTGGACTGCTATATCTGCATGGCTCTTCATGATCTTTATTCTGGGTAATAAGACATTTAGTGATTCACAGGCCTCTAAAACTAAACTTAAGTATATTTTTTAATGATACCAAGGTTAAATATTTTCTTTATAATTCATGGTACAGTGTCTCTTTCTTTATTGCCTCCCAGTGTTTTTCTACATCTACTATAAAATCCTTACAATTTCTATTACATGATAAGAAGCTGGTCTTGCTATTACCTTCACTGTAAGGAATGTAGAACAGCAGGAAAAAAATCACCACTATAGATAGAAATCCTAAAATTTATACTATGATCATCCCTTTTCTTGGCGGAAGATACAGAACCTATTAGGCTATCTTGCTAAACTGGTGAGAAAAAGAAAAGTTAAAGATGAAAGAAAAATTGTACAAGATATTAAAAATATACAGTCTCTTGAATCTGGAAGAAACAGGAAGTCACTGAAGTAGAAAATAGAGCTTCTAAAAACATAAGGGAAAAAATGTATTAATGCCATAGGGAGATGTTGCTAAAAGAGAAATTAATTCTAGGAAAGATGTCAGTAACACAGAGACTACTTCATGAGAAGAACAAATAATCCTAGAGAACATAATGATTTCCTGGAACAAGTGACCAGTAAATTAAGAAAAAATCATAAGACTGATAAGACTAGGAACAGATGGGAGATAGCCAGGAAACCTAAAGAAAAATGTATCTCTGATCCAACCATTCATATTTAAAATGCACAGCATCCAGGGGTGCTGGGAATAGACAATGGACAAACTGTCTTAGCACTGTAAGGATTCCTGAGCACTTAGGGAAATTCAAAGTGCCAGAATGGTTTCTGTTCTGTCAGGAAACATGTGAATTAAATGAAAACCTAGTTTTGTTAAGTCTCTCTTCCTATGAACGTGGGTTCCAACTTTTAGATTTCTAGCAACGATCTCTGGTCTCTGGGTATTGCATCAATATGTTTGCTAAAGCCTGTGAAACAGAGTTCATTTAATTCGGTGATTGTGCTGTTGGCTATCCTATCACCATGCACATTTTGTGATGTATAAGGTTTTCTATTTAGAAGTAATAACAAAGCTTCAACTACTAAGTACTCAGCCCACTGGATAACACATGACCTATTTGTCAAAACCTTTAACTTATTTTGTGTAATCTTAAATAGCAAACACAGCTCTGCCTTCTGTCTGCACCCCTTCTCTTTTAGTCCATTAAAATTGGCCTAAAAGAATAGATAGAAGATATCAGAAACTTCAGTGTTTATGCATTGGTGATTTTGTACATGAGTTTCCCCAGTAATTATACTGATTTCTACTGACAGAAAAGTGAAGCTCTGTTTGAAAAAATACTCTTTGCTGAAGCTCTGCTCACTCATATTACAACAGAAAGGAATGGAACTAGAAACTTTCTAGTACTCTACGAATCAGGTCTTACTGTCCAAGAACTTTTTAGTGTCTAATTGCTCTTCTATATCAAATCTGATTGTATTTGACATTTCGCTCTTCATATAGTGACTGAATGTTTGGTCCTGTGAATTGAAATAAATGGTGTAAGAATTCCTTGGACCAGCAGAACATTTAGCAATTCATGTCTAATTAAGCAGGTATATATCCATAAAACAAAGATTCACAGAATCATTTAGTCTGGAAAAGACCACTGAGCCCAACCATTAACCTGCTGCCAAGTCCAGCACTGAACCATGTCCTTAAGTGCCACATCTACACGTTTGAAATACCTCCAGGGATGGTGACTCAGCCACTTCCCTGGGCAGCTTGTTCCAGTGCTTGACAGCCCTTTCCTTGAAGAAATGTTTCGTAATATCCAATCTAAACGTCCCCTGGCAAAACTTGAGGCCATTTCCTCTTGTGCTATTGCCTGGTGTTACCAGGGCAGAAAGACCAACACACTCCAGTGCCTCAATGTTTTTCTTGCAATGAGGGGCCCAGTACCTTTAATTTTTCTTAGTATAAGCCTTAAAAAAAAACCCAAACAACCAAAACCAACAACAAAAAACTTATCTCTACATTACTGATATAACCTGCCAGCACTTTTAGGTCACAAACTTCCACATTTTCATCTTATGAGACTTAATTAATAATAGTATCTCTGCTGATTGTTAGCTGAATCAATGTGATGAACAGATTTTAAATTACCTGAAAGTAGTCTGAACTAAATATATTCTAAAATTTGCATCAAGGTGACAAAGGGGGAATAAAAAAGAGATGGAATAGAAAGGCACTAAAGTTGGAACTACTAAGGGCAATAAAAAGTTCATTCTACATGAGTAATGAACCAATGGTCTTAAATGTTTTTGCTATAGTCTTGTACAATCCAACAGTAAGCAAGAAAATTCTACAGCAAACCAAATAATTTTAAGATTTATTAAAAGCATTTTGAAATATTATGATATTTACAGGAGAGTCAGGTCATTTCAACTATATTGATTTTTGTTTAAATCATTGTCACAATGTCACAACTGATAAATGTCTTATGACATTTCCATTTAAAAGTCCTTATTTTTAAAAAAAAAATGTCTAGACCTTTCTATCTGCAAATAATTCACAATTACTTCCACACATGTCCTGAATATAAGAAGAGCGATGACAAGATTTTCCATTTGCATGTCCTTCCTTAATTTGACCTATGTCTCTACAGGAATCTCTACAATCTCTAAAAATTGTTCACAAAAATTCAGGAATGTTTTACCTAATTCCATGATTTATTTAATTGTATTTTAAAGAAAATGAGAGCTTAAAAATTCAAGTGATGTCTTCTGAATCTTGAAATACTAGCACTTTAGAATGTATATTAGGATATCAGGTCTTGTTATATAAGAAGTCCTCCAAAAATATAGGATAGCCATCAGTTAAGAGCAATAGATCTTTGCTAAGACTGTTGTTCTGTAATAATTAATTAAAATTTGGCTATGCTTCTCTCTTTCTCCTTCAGTAACCTTTAAGGAGTATAAATACAGCTATTACTAGTTTCCTTGGTGGATTTATTGGGCTAGTTTTGTCTGATTTTGAACAAAATCTGTTCATTGAATAATGTAAAAAATTAATAAAGGGTTTCTTTATGGCAACAGTTAAATCCCAAAACCTAGAGAGCAATGAAATATCAGTAAAAGAATGTATGACCAGAGAAGCAGACAAACAAACAGTAACCAAAAAGAGCATGGTATAGATACAAACCTTAGTAGTGTTTTAAAATTCCATGTGGAAATGTTTGAAGCCTTCACATGTTTCAGCTTTTTTAATTCATAGCATTTCCATCCAGATAGAGATTGTGTGGAACATTAGTTGCCTTCAGTGGAAACTGTAGGCATGAATTTTAGAACAAATATTTTCCCTTGTCATAGCAAGAACTGAGTGTATAAAACTCGTTGACATAAAGCATTTTGCTAAAATACTGAATATAAATTAAGTTCCCTATAATTTATTATCAGGAAATATCTCTTATTTTAAAGATTCATTTTTAAACATTCATCCTAATTCATATTTTGTTCTTGTAGTTCACCCTTAAAACAAATGACAGTAATTCTACTGCAGTGACCCAACTTAAAAAATTATCAAATAAATCTTATTTATGTAATAATTGTCAAAATAGCCAAAAAAGGTCTCTTTGAAAGAAACATTTGAAATATCTTTTTCTTTCTGTGCTGTTAGGTTTAATAGTGGTTTCACAAAATGAGGTCTATTAATTGTATTTGGCTGATTGGAACTTTGTTGGACTAATATTTCTGACTCTCTCATGGTATTAAAAAATAAAAATGTTATTTTATTCCCTTGAAAGTTTTTTTCTAGTGCAACATTCTGCGTCTGGGGGGGGGGGGGGGGGAAAAAAAAAAAAAAAGAAGTAGGAAAAGCATTTGTGTCTTTCTCTGTCTGCCTATCTCTTCTTCCCAGATGGTCTGTGTCTCCTAAAGTTTTCATCTTGCATTTCATGAATATGTTAGAACTTGTTTACTGCTTCACATTATTTCCTGGTGTTTCCTAGAATCCATGCAGCCTTTTTTCTTCTCTCTAATATGTTACAAGATCTTCCACCACGGGATAGATTCCATTGTAGCAGGTGTTACATCTCCCCAAACTGGAGGATATCCTATTGATATTTGCTATACTGAAATGTTCTCTGACCCCAGTAATAAAATTTCATCAGTTTTATTCTGTACTTTAAAAATAAAGTAAGTATATCTATTAATACTCTCTTGACTTGCGCTGGAAGTTTATAAGTAAAGGAAACTCCATTGAGATGCTTTTTCATTCTCTGTGCTTGGTTTCAAAGTGTTATTTCTGCAAATGTCTTAATTATTTTGGAAAAAATAGTGAAGGATATTTGACATTTGCACTAATTTTCAACAACACTTCAGAGTACAGTTATTAGACTGATTTGTTTCCAGATTCTCATCTCCTACATGGGCTTTGGAATGATTAGATAACCATTGCCTTCTGAGGCTGGAAATATCTCAGGAGTCCTGATTGATGTCTTAGAGCCATTTGAAAAGTGCAGATTTAAACCCAAGGGCAAGTACAGGTGGTTTTTCTCTGTATTTACGGTAATTGATATGACATGCAGTTCAGTTGAGACAACAATTTTGCAATTACAACTGGTTCATATTTGTACAAGGTCTTTTGATAGAAAGATAATAATAGGAAACTACAATTCCCTCTGGTAAAACTTATTTGACTCATTAACGGAAATATACTGGCATTAAGAACAATCTGATATATGTAACAGAAAAACAAACTTAAGATCACTCTCACTTTCTCAGAATTGATTGTATAGGATTATTCATTCTATTCCTGAATAGAAGATAAAATGGATATGTCTGTACTATAAAAAAAAAAAAAACGAAGCCAAACTTCTTTCGTATTTATAGTGCTTTCCTACAGAGTGCTTGTTGTCTGCTTTGTGATGAATCAACATCTATTATGTATCAGTCCAGAGACATGAGCCATTTACACGGCTTGTACTATTCAATCCTGAATGCAGTTTTGCAGAATTCAGCAAAAAGAAATATTTCATAATCAAATAATTGAATTTTCAAAGAATTTTTCAATGCCCTAGGCACAGATGGTATATATCACGAAGGTTGCCGATCACATTATCCGACAGATAAATAGTCTATTATGCTCTTATGATCCATTGAAATTTTGCTTGGCACAATAAGTTTTCCACAAAAATGTTTGCCAAAGTAAAGGACTCTTTATTTAATAAAGAATTCAGAGCGTGCCTGTCATATTTTCAAAATGCCAATAGCTTCTTTTGCATTAACATTTTTTTTGCATAAAGTTTTCTGCCTACATCCACGGTGGATGCAGATAATATCAAATTTTTAGTCCATTATCTGTCCTCATCTACATATAGATTTAAAAAGTTTCAGAGTGACAGGGCAGCCCAGCATGGTATCAAAGGATCAGAAGTCATCTCAATTGTTATTTAATCCACCTCCTTGCTCTAGGGCAAGATCTAATGTGTCCACGTCCTTCCTGTCAAATGCATGTGAAGATTTAACTTAACATTCATGAAATACAGGTCTTGTATGTATTTGCTGTTGAGCACCGGGGAAAAACTTGTAATTGCTGCTCCATTTTCTCATTCCTCAGCTGTGAAGATGATTGCTTTTGAAGAATGTTAGGGAGCTACAGCTTTTTAAAGAGACTGTGTGTCTGTTTAATTAGAGAATATTATTAGCATCTTATTTTACAGATGAAGAGATTTCTGCATTGAACAGCCTGACCCATTATGCACTAAAAGGGTCTGTCCTGAAATAAAGTGTTGCCTTATATGTACATGAGAAAACATTTTGGGGAGCCAGATTTCAGTCTGCCTTGCTAGCCTTATTCACACAGGGGAGCAGTGCAGGGAATGTGTGCTAAGCTCAGGCTTCCTGATGCTGGACAGTGGGGTTTGTGCTGGCCATGGCGAGATGCTCCGTGGCACCCTGTGATAGCCCATGGCCCATCCTGGCCATCGGAGGCTGCTTTCAGACGAGGGTCTTGCTCTGGCCCTGCTGGCACTACATCTTGTGCTGATGCCTTAGGTTTTCACTTTTCTATTTTTCAAATCCCGTACTGCAAGTGTAACTCTGAAGTTTCCTGTAGCTTTTTAAGTGCTGTTCTCTTATTGTAGATAGACATAACAAAGCCTCTCCAGCTTGCTCTCCAAGGACTCTCAGACCGTCCTAGGCCCAAGAACTGATGTTGGGGAGAGGGGGGAAAGGTTGGGGAAATGACATCATTGGGTGGGTTCTGGTTGGTGAATTGATGCTGATATAAAAGTGTGAAGAACTCGTGATCTTTGGTCCATTTTGAGATCCATTGAGGCAGGACCCTCTCGAGCCCGAAGTGTATATCTGAAGGCCTTTCAAAAAATCCTTCCTTTATCCCTTTATTCCTGTCTAGTCTCTGTTTCTAGGTAGCCATTTAAGGCATCAGGGGGCCTGGGGGCCCCGCGATGCCTGTGGCTCCCACCTCCCAGGACTCTTCCCAGTGGTGCCCGTGCTGGCACAGCCAGAGCAGGGAGCCTTCCCAGGCAGCAGCTTGTAGGAGCTGCTTTCTTTAGGAGAGCAGGAGCACTCAGTTGTACGCCCCAGGCTGTTCCCTGCCCGCTGGTGTCATTGCTGGGAACGGCCTCAGGCACACCTGGCTTCCGGGCCTAAGCGCAGCCCCAGGCCTCTGCTCCTGCCAGGGACTCCTGTCATGGCAGTGGGTGCTGCCAGCCCTCACACATCCAGCCAACAGCCCGCAGAGATCCCTGCACCTAACAGAGAGAAGAAAGGAGATTGGTTTCAGGGCTGAGTTTCTAGGTTTCCTTCTTCTTTTTGTAGTAGTTGAAAACAAAATAGACTAACATTTTTTTGGTTAAAATTTTTTAACAAAATGTACAAAACTTCACGGGAGATTAACACTCAAAAGGAATTTATTTGTAAACTTTGGGAGAGAATGTAGGAATGGGTTAGAGTGCAGACCAAATTTTTGGCATACAGAATCTACTGTGATGACAGATACAGAAATATCTATAAATAATGAACCTATCCATTAAAAAAATCAAAAGTTGGACTTAAACTCCTTTTTCTAAACCTTAACATAATTAAGACTTGCATCAAAGGAGGGTCTAACTGCAAACCTAATTGTAATAGGTAACATCTAACTGTAATTGTAAATGAGGATGTCAGATTAAAAGTTAATGAGATGTAGAAGATGAAAAAATAGACGTCTAACAATCTCTTTAGTGGGTAAAATAAACATGCAACAGTCATGCCTTCATATAACACTAAGTGCAGAATAAGGTTCTGGTGTTAGCACCATTTCTAACCGATAACATTTAAATAATGCTTATTATTTAGATTAGATTTAGTTCAATTCTGAAGCATACCATTTCCCCTTCCCCCCCCCCCCAGCAGCCCCCACCCCTCAGTTCACATGGCATACATTCTTCAACAAATGCAAAAGTTCTCAGAATTAGTAAATATTATATGTACAGTATCACTGTGGTGATACATGGCCTGAATAACAAACCTTACACTTTTTAGTGTACTTGGTCAACATGAATAAATAATTACTTCTCTTTGATTTAAATACTGTGTTTACTACTATATAGAGGAATAATTGGGACAGTGGGATGACTCTTTGGTTCAAACCTTGTAATGTATTGCCAGGAAAAGTTAGAATATAGGAATTTGTCATAGTGTAACCCATTTCTCCCTGCTGAAAAACAATTATGTCTGCTGTCCTAACTAAAATATATTTTAAGAATCTGGCTTTGTTTCGGAATTCTTTCCTAATAGTGTATCATTCAGAAGTAGAAAAATTGGAGTGCATAGTTCAAGATCAGACACTGGTGATGATAAATGAAGAACTTTCCCATACTGCAAGATAGATGAGCAGGTTCTGAGTTTCATTCATCTGGAATAATTGATTTACATCAGTTCTGCAGAGCTTTTGGAAATTGCTATTTCAAATCAATTTGATCCAGTTATAAAGTACAAGACACTTTAACTTATTTTAACTATTATTTGTGAGATGGATATGAAGATATTTAATAATCTTTAAAATTTTAATTCACTAAATTGTGACAGTAAACAACATCTATTTTAATTATACGATGCAATCTACTGGTATGCTAATTGGGGTTTATATAGCTAAATTATATTTTATGTATTTTGCTGCTGCAAACAGAGTAGCATGAATCAACAGAATGTGAAAGGTCACTTAAGGAATTTAAAGGTTTTTCTAAGATTGTAGGAGCTATTTTTAGTTGAGCATCTTTTTAAAAAGACAGATAAAAATTAGCAGATTTGCAAAATAAAGTTACTAAAAACTTTTAGCTTTTTGAGAAAATATAGAATGTAATGTAATTTTAAGAAATTTTTTTGGTCTTAATTATTTATTTTTATTCAAAGAGAAGATTAAAAATAAAAAGGAAGTGCATAAAACATGGTTTCTACAGCAGAATCTCATCACTTTTTTAGCAGTCTGCTGTGTTACACTACAGATCTTTTAGCCTGTTTTTCTTCATTCTTTTTGTGCTCATACTGTTTCTGGGTAAAATGAGTGATGGCAATAAATAATCTGGGAAAAATTCCTGGCAACTCATAAAACAATATTTGCCCTATTATGTGAAACAGAAGGTCAAAGTTGGAAGTAAGATTTAAAAGGAGAGGTCAGCAATGACTTCCTACTCTCCTCTTTTAAAATCCCCTAAGCTGCTGAGTTTGCCTGCATTGTGCCAAAACAGCACTAATAGTTAATAACTGCTTCTGCAAATGAACTCTCCCTATGAGAGTCTCTGGGCTTTAGCTGGTTTAACCTAATCTCCTATCTGTCAGGTAAGTAAGTACTGCTAACCCTCTTTAACATATAGCATAACTTAGTCTCTGAGAGACTAGCAACAAGGTTATGCAGGAAGTGTACAGCAAAAGAAGAAATAAAGGGCTTGATTTACTTATTCTCATGAGCCTTAGTTATGCTATGTTTATTCTATCCATCACCAGCAATGAGTCGTGCTGGCTTTCAAAGGCTGCAGCAATCATTTGTTTCTCCACGGGTACAGCAGCCACCCCTCTCTGAGCTGAAGCCTTTGTGCTACAATGGCCACAGGTCTGTTGTTTGGGTGGGTGGATTCTGTGCTTTCTGTGCTGCATCAGTGATGCTAGATTAACCTCTCTTACACAGAGACACACACAACCATTTGTATGTAAATATTTAATGCCTTTCCATCACAGTCATGTTTACACACACGTATGTGTGTATGGATTTATATGTGTACGAGTGCAGGAAACCACACTGGTTTGGGTTTAAAGAGATTAGACTAGAAGGCAACCCAGTCACCTCTACTCCTATCTTCCTTTCTCCAGAAGGAAAATAAACCATGCCACTGCCAACACTTAAACTAGCTTGATTAATGAGCTCTCTTCTGCCAGCCTTCCTGTAATCTCTTCTGAAGTTTTAGGTTTGGTTTAATACAGTCTAGTCTGGGGTGAGAAGTTGGCTGGGTTTAATTTTATCTGGATCATTAAACCAGAATCTAATTTGCATTCATAATTGAAGGGGAAGACTTCTTCCCCTTTGAACTGACTCAGATAACAACCAACCAAAATTAACTAGATGCTCAGAAAAGGAACTGAGAGCAGTGTTTTCTGCTTTATTCAGATATGCATTAGATTTGCATTTAGAAATGTGATACAGCCAAATGCAGTATCCAGAATCCATCTTTTGTAGTGACTTGCTAAGGAAATGCTCGTGATCAGTAAGTATAAGCAGATAAAAAGATCTGAGTATTTCTGTGAATCTTTATGTCAGCTCTTTACTGTGGGATTGTTTTAGCTAGAAGTTCCAGGCTTTAACATTTTGAGATGCTTACTTTCCTTAACATTGAGTTGGACTCCACTCTGATCCCTGTCTGTAGGTGGCACTGATCCTTCACTGTAACAGTGGCAGGGAAATTATGAATGCAGTGAATTGCAAAAAGAAATGTTATTTCTTCAAAAAGATAAGATATGTGTGCGTGGTTGTGAATCTGGTAGTAACATGAAGCTTGTATGAGCCTACAAAGCTCACAACACCGTAAGAGTGAAGACATCTTCTTGTCTTTAATTTAACCTGTAGAGAATATTTTTAGGTAATGTTATTCCGTATGGTTTGCCATGTTTTCCTTTCAGTTTTCTTTTTTCAGGAGCATTAGAACTTGAAGCAAATAAGAACTGAAAATCTTACCAGCACCTCATGCATGCTTGATTTACTTTGAGTCAAAAACTGATTTTACTTTTTTTCTGTTTGAGTAATTCCTGGAGTGATTAATAATTCCTGGAATTCTGCTAGGAATGGTGCAAGATTCCAAATAACATACAGCAAGGCTTCTGAATATCTGGTATAAACCTATTTTTGCATTATTATATTTTTGGATTAATACGACAAATCTCTGGTTAGTAATATCCATTCTAACCAAAAGAGGTATGGTTATATTTCAGATTTAGAAAATAATTTAGGTGCTGTAACCTTGGAAATACTATAGCCTTGGGCTGGGCACCCTTATCTGCAACAAGATCGTCTTGTCTGGGGACTATTAGTTGCTCAAGAGAGAAATCCACAGACATTTGAATGCTGAATAATGTAAACTAGATAGAAAGAAACACTGAAGAGAATAATAGGGACATTTGCTCAAAGACAGTTAAGATCTGAGTTCCAGCAGAGAAGCTGAGCTCTGTAGTCTGCTCTCATGTAGTATTCTCTTGAAATCATATTTTCATGCCATCTTCATCCCATCCTAAGGCAGTAAGATTCATTTTACTTTGGTTCAGTGTCACAGTAGGCCTGGAAGAATGTCAAAACTGTCAGGCAAGGTGTTCTGCTCCAAACGCCCATTGTTTTCCAAGCTGTTCCAATGGTATAGATTAATAAATATTTATTGAAGCAAGGAATTGAACTTAACTCCCCCACAGAAATAGCCTGACCAATTCCATAAGCCTTTGTGTCAGTGTATTACCTCTCCCTTCTCCCTCTAGCCCCTAAATACGTATTTATTTGTAGACTGCAGGACATCTCTAAATGTTCTTTCTAGAAGAATCACCAATGTCTTGGTTGTTAAGTCCTTCATCTTACATGAAGGTCTGCTGGATTGAAGTTTAAAATGTAGAATTTCTTATGGGAGAAATTAAAAACTACTTTAATCATTGGGCTGTTGAACATATTTGGAACTATATGCTTCATCAAACTTCTATCAAAAAGGTATACTTATATCTTATCAGTGAGAGTGAAACTGGCAAATAAGATGTCAAGGGGAACACCTAGCCTGAGTATAAGAAGGACTTTGGTCTCAAACACCTTGTCAACAGCAGCTCTTGGGCAACAATGCTAAATATTCCCAGCTGGTAAAACAGTTTTCTAGATTTTGCTGCTAGGAGATTTAGGATTTTATATGTGCGTTTCTTAAACGGGATTTCTTAGAAATCCCCTCTGAAGAGTTCTTGAAGATTTTGTATGCCTCAGTTCTAGTTCTTGTTCTAGGGTGCTTGTATTATGAAGTGTGTCTGAAATTACTTCCAAGCTGTTTCCAGTCAGGAGGTAAACTTTGCCTCCAAGGCAGAGCAGCAGGGTTCATCACAGTGAATCTAAAATGTTGCCTCAAGCCTTACTGGAGTGCCTTAAGATTTCCCTCCATTTAACTATAGTGAAATGTATTCCAGCATGCACACATGTTTCCTTAAATGAGGATTTGGCACTGAAGAAGCTAGCATTTGGGTTGAATATAGTTTTTATAGTCTGTTTCTTTCGCCAAGACGATTACCTTTCTTTTGGAGAGGAAAGTAACTGCAAACTGTAAAAAAGTGGGAGGGGAAAACCGCGACTTGGATTGGGTTATTTCTTTCCCCAGTTTCTTGATCCAGAGATATTTGGGGGAGTTTTTCGTCCTCATGCTTCATTCAGACCAACTTTCCAGAAGAGAAGTATCTCGTTCTGCTCAGGCAAAAGGAATTAGTAGGTGCTATGCCCAGAGAAGCTGTCTTTGGGAGAAGAGACAAAGAGTTCCTGCAAGTAATAGCTCCGTCACAAATAAGAAGGGGGCATCTAAAGCCCACAGGGGGTTCACACAGTTCTCCCTAAATGGTCTTCACAATTTTAGCTGAGGATGTTGTTTCCCTGTGTTCAGGCATTTACTCCAGTTCCTTCCAGTACCTTTCCTCGTAGTTTGATTGTTTCAGCTGTGCTCTTGCTTTCCTTTTCTATCATGTCCCAAGACTAGTCTTTCCCAAGACTAACTTTTCCCATTAATCTTGTTTAGGTTGCTGGTAGAATCTGCCAGTGACACTTTATATCTTGTGCATAAGTTGCTCTTTGAGTATGGTGAAAGGATAATTGCCAGGTAAGATTTGCTAGGGAGAAGAAACAGGGAGATATAGTGAGAGGGACTGCAAGATGCCAATACCGGTTAGTATGATAATGGTGATCTCATCTGCAGAGCTGTGTAGGTCCCACAGACAAAACAATTCAAAAGGAGTACTTGAAGGACCACAGAAAAAGCTTTTATTCTATCTTGCTTAGAAAGTTTTCTGAGTGGAAGAGGTTGCAAGGAAAGTTTGAGAGATCCACAAGCAGGTAAGGGAACCTGGCAGAGAGGATGCCAGGAGGAAAGAAGAGATTGCTAAGACACACGAGATGTAGCACCAAACTATGTCTTGGAACGTGCGAAAGGGAAAAATCACCATATCCATATTTTACATAGATAATTGCAGAGCAGTGTGAATTTTAATAATGCTATGCCACATTGCTGAGATTTTTTTTCAGAACGTGGATGAGGCCAGGAAGTAATTCGAACATACTTGGATTTTTCCTCAAGACAGTTCATGATGACTTTCACTTGTTCAATTTTTATTTGCACAGTGTGCATCAGAGCATGTCTTACCTGGTGTGACTGACAGCAGGATTAAGGGACACGGTTGGTGGACTAAGGATAAAGGACTAGCCCATATCTAAGAAAGGATGGTCTCACCTCATGTTTTAGTATAAATGCAAATGCTGAGAGACAGGATTAATAAAGGAGACTTTAAAATACGCATTTTAGTAAAGGAACCTGACCTACTGCCTCTGCACAGTGAATGCGGGGTCTGACAGAATAGGAGACAGTCTGGCTGCAAAAGCCAGATATGGAGACGTCTTAAGAGCAGATGAAGAGTAACAAACTTTTAATCAGCCTAAGCATCCTCTCATTGCCCCAGTTCTCTGCCTTCAGGAGCTGCTGATGCTACAGAGGTCATTCTCACACCCACTATTGTGGTCACTCACTGAAAGGTACCTTGTAGCCCTATACAGTTTGTATCCAAACAAAAACACGCTCAAATGATTTTTTTTTTCCAAAAGATAGCCTTTTACCAGTTGGTTATGGCTGTTTATTAACAGTCGTATGATTTGTGGCTAATTTATTTTTCCCTGCAGCAATGGCAGCAAAGTTCCTTCACAGCTGAGAAGTGAGCAGCTGAATTGCGCCTTATGTTTGCACATCAGGCAAAGTCATATGGAGAAAAACTGAAGCATATTTTTCTTCAGAGTTAAGAATGACTGTGGAAGCACAGCCTTTCAGAGACAGCCATTTTAGACACAAATATATAATGAATGAAGACTGCTTATCTACATAAAATGCATATTTGTATGGCTAAACCCTGAATGCATGTAGTCTCATCTTATTCCTGCCCCAGCTTTTTTTTTATTCTGCATGCATTATTCTCTTTTATCACTATTAGGCTTACTAAGTTTTTAAAATATTTTTTTAAGTGAAATAATAGAAGCCTGTTGTTTTTTTTTCAAATTAGGATTTATTTCATCTAGTGTAAATGTTTCTGCAATTTTTGATAATACTCTGCCAAGCTAAACATTGAATTAAGTATTTGAAATTTTCAGTAATTTCAGCAGATAACTATACATGCCATGTATTTGTTGCATTAGATCCCTGAAAATATAACTATAGTGCACTGGCTTGCTGAATAAAGTATGAATAAATTTTATCTATAACCTTGGCCTTCATTTTTGGTTTTGCCTCAAGTCTACACATCTACCCAACTGCTTCTGATTCCACCATATCCTCCCTCTTCAATTAATTTTTATGTCAGTGAATTAAAGTTAGTAATTTATTTGTCTCTCAGTTTCTCAGTCAGAGACTTTATTGAAAAGAAGTGATGTACTTTTGTGGCGAAATGATATAAAAACCTGCAGTTTCCTTTACCCGTTGAAGGTTGCAGGAAGCAAATAGGGAACCTTATGCATTTCTAAACTACTAATTCTCTTAAATGTACCCTAGAGAATCACCTTATTATGAACTTGATAGTAAATGTCCAGTTTAGTTCATTTGCTTGCCATGTGCCTAACAGTAGATTAAGTAAGGGAAAACAAAACACTAAACACACAGATGGTTGAACCCGTTTTTTCCCATTCAATTTAAAAGTCTTCTTTGAGCTGGTGGAGAACAGTCAGAACATATAACAGAACTAGTTAGCACCAATCTGTTACTTTTTTGAGTGAATTAATTGAATAATTATCCCCAAGTTCACCTCTCATCTGACACCTCCCTTGCTTTAAGTTGGAAGATGAAAGAAAAAAGATCCTGGTGAGGTTAATGATTTCCCATTACAGGTGTACAGAAAATGAAGATTTGTACTTGTTTTAATCTCTGTGGATCTCTAGATATAACTTGTCTATTGTGAGCAAATATGATGAGATAAAGCTTTGTCTTCAGAACCACAAAGGTTTAAAGACATATACAGTGGCTGTGTCAACTTTCAGATCCACTAGACCCAGAATGATTAGTCGGAAACATAGGCATAGTCCTGGAAAATGTAAAATCCTAGCCCACAGTGTTACATTTGATTTTCTTTTTTTTAAGTCTAGTGGTCTGTTAGACCTGTCTTTGAATGCTGCATCCCCAAGAAAAAGAGGTTCTATTCTTCACAACTTAAGTAGGACTCAGAGAAGAAGAGAAGCAGAGGGAACTCTTGCTGGAACATAGGGAAGGTATGGATTATGCTTTCATTTATATTGAAGCTATTAATGGGAAAACCAGGAGGTGTCTAATTTAGGGAATTCTCTGGCTTCCAGTGTAGGAAGAATGGTTACCATATTTTGTAAAAGGAATGGTGATGCATGCATTAGGAACGTGAGGATGCATATCTGTGTTTTCCTTCAAGGATTTCTCCCATCTAGAGGTTAGTCTATGAAAGCACAATTAGAACTCTAAAAGACTTGGC
>VZTN01028425.1:3877-25721 GCA_013400515.1 Erpornis zantholeuca
CTCAAACTACCCGAGAAAGTTGCGATATTGGATATATATACTGGGTTCCTGGAATTCATATTTGCTACTTAGTTTTACTTGCATGGGTGATTACCTGTTCTAGCTGTTGGACTGGATATATTTTGGCACTGTTGAACTTTGCAGTTGTTTTTGATTAGCACAGATAATGATAGGCATATAATATATTATATGATCTATATAATACTCAAATAAAAGAAGAACGCAGCATAGGAATGTACTTTGGCTTTTGTTGCATTTTATTGCACTGCTGGAGATACACTGCAGAGTGTATCTGCACAAGTCTTTTTCTGCCACTGAGTTGCTCCTCACATGTCCACACAGAGAGTAGTGGAGTGTAGCCTCTGTGAAGAAAGCAGAAGGCAGAGACACAGAGCAGGGAGCATGCTTCTGTATTTTTTATTTCCCCTAAAGACTGATGTTAAAAGCAATAAGAAATTTCTGTCTCTGTTACCAATATGCATCATAAATGCTATTGGCACAATTTAGCAAACCAACACCAGCCTAACAGACAGGAAAACAGAGCTCAATTAATTTTCGCATCACATGGCCTCCAAAACATACCTTCAAAGCTAATTAAGGTGTACAGGCACTTTGTTTTCCAGGAGAGACTTCCTCCTTGTACAAGGAGTTGCTTCAGTACTGGTGCTGTATTAAACAAATTTGAGGCGAGGAAGCATAATGCTGGGACTGGAAGAACAAGATTGACATGTAAACACAGGACTTGACAAGTCTGATAATCTTTTGTCTTTTTTTAAAACGTTTTGGTCCAAGAAACACTATTTAGTTTATGCATAGAATCAGGTAGGGAGGTTCTTTGACACTAATTTTTCTTTTGGATCCTGACTCTGCTTTGTTCTCTATAAAGATTATGCAAATATTGTCTTTTCAGTATTGTACTACTTCTTTATCTTTAAATAAATTTTTTCCTGATACTCCTTTTCATACTTTTTGAAAGGATATAATCTTGGTGATTCAAAAATATAAAGCACAGTTTTCCCCACAAAACTTTATAGAATNACAGGATGAATCACATGAAGCTTTCTGTTTATTGGGCAGATACAAACATAATATCATAGAGAACAGGCAAAAAGACACATTGCTGATAAGAAATGCAGAATGTTATGCACAATGGCTATAAAGGAATTTAATGTTCAGCATTGTTTTGCTGTCCAGTGACAGAAAACTCTGTACGGATGGGTTGAAACTGTCTGTCATAGTCCTGCCAGACCCAGTCCTTTGATTTGGAACTTCACAGGTTTTATGTCTATTTCTGCTCACAGAAAGCCAGAGAAAGGTGACAAGCTCTGTCCCAGACAAAGTGTGAAGGTCAGAGAAATATGTCAGCTGTCAGAGAAAGAGATCTGAGTCCTTGAGACCAGCTGCCAGAGGCTCAGCTGGACTGAGTGCTTCCTTTAACTCCAATGCCAATGCCTTTCTGGCTGTTTGCTTTTGAGCCTTTACCAGTGCTTCTCTCCTGGTAGTACATTCCCAGCATTTCATCCAAACATTATCAAACAAATAATAGCTGAACTGAAACCTCACAGGCTGGGTTATAAACTGTAGTTTCATAAAGATATGGTTGGCTTGCAGCAGATGTAGACAGCTGCTAATGAAAGCTATTTCTATGCCAGCATGTACCTGAAGACAAATGCTAGACCCAACAGGCATAAGGCATCTGGTTTTATCCCAGTGACATATGGCAGCTTCATGACCTTATCAAGAAGTCACCCTCACAGCAGCATAAGCCAAGGGCAAGGTCAATCAGCCAAATGTGGAGGGATTTACAGGTTTTAATATCTTCTCTGATCAAGAAGGTGCTTTGCAATCACAAGGAGTACTCACAAAGTTGGGTAATTTCGCAGTGGGCAAGTATACAGCTGCTGTGTTGTTGTTAAGTCTCCCCTGCTTGTACATGACCATGCTGTAAGAGATGAGGCAGATAATGAATTACAAGTGATGATTGCAATATAGCTAGATAGGCCTCCACAAGACATACACCTATAAGTTTGGACAATGCTCCTAAATATATGGTTTAACATTTAGGTTCCCCTGTGTGGATACAGGAGTTGGACTTGATCCGTGTGAGTACCTTCCAACACAGGATATTCTATGGTTATGTGATTCTGATTCATAGGGCTGCTCAACATATGAGCCAGCCTGCTGTACTATATTACCCTTCCAGTAGATGGAAGACAAAATATAAAGTTGCTGTATATTTGTTCAGATGTATGAAATTTTTGAGTGTAATGATCCAGATGTATAGCCTGCTGACACACTGAGAGTCAAGGAAAGGTGAATAGCAAAATACAGCCTTGGCAATCTCAAATACACCAATTAAAACCAAAAAGAATTCCCAAATAACTCTGGATAAACAAGTGTGGGAAATTACTTCTAATTCTGTTTTGGATGGCTTTTTCTCCAGGCGAGAGAAGGCTATTGGCACCTATAGGTACCATTAACACTTCTCAGGGGCAACAGAAATCCCTGTCTCCTTGCTGGGAATAAAGTCACCTCAAGAGATAACCGTCAGATACTCAAAGAGACACATAAGTGACACTTCCTCTGGTATTTGGTACCTGAAAGTTAGCTTTCCAGGTTTGTATGTGCACCTTGGTGCACTACATGGCCCCATGCAAAACAAATCCCTTCCTTTAAATGTGCAGTGTGTTAATGGCAGATGGCAGCACCCCCCTGTAGATCTGTGCCTAGCAGCAGAGCTCCAGCTCCGGGGCTCTCGGCAGCAGAGAAGGCAGCCTCTTCACCACACTGCTCCCCAATCTGGGCTCTTATCAGCTGTGGTATGCTCCTAGGAGTGATGGAGGCTGGAGCAATTGCAAGGGCGAAGCCAAGGAGGCCAGCTGCAGGCGGCACCATTTGTTTTAGTTCTGGAGTCAACTGTGAGGAGGAAAAGATCTAGGGCTCTGGGGCCCTGTGGATCATCTGATAAATACTTCTCTTTGAGGGTCTTCTCCCTGCCCAAATGTGGCTGCATACAGAGAAGGCACATGCATGAACTTGCAGCGACAGATGTCTACTTTGCTGGGATGTGCCATGTTTGACAGAGTGGTCTGCGAGTTAGCATGAGGCTGGAGAGTAAGCACTGCTGTTTGCTATAAACAAACCTTAGCAAAGTGCCTGTAATTGCACTGTTAGAAGGTTGGCCAGGCCTAGAAGGTAACAGGGGAGGAAAATAATGCTTTCTTTTATCTGTTCTTGCAAACAGCTGGAGACAGATAAAAGCAGAGACAGTTTTAACCTAAGCAAAGATTGTGACTGTGTGCTTTCCTTTGTTCCTCAGTGCTTTCTGTTTTCCTCCTTCTAAGTTACATTTTTATTTGCAAATGAGACTATGCATGGGACTGATTCTGCATGCTTTTTTCCCCCCCTCTTCTTGTTTTTCTTTAACATAAGGAGATACCTGTTTTTCCTCTAACTCAACTCCCGTGGCTTCCTCTGCTTCAGATGTAGTCAAGGACATCAGACTGTAGTTCCTTCTGCCTATGCCTCACCAACTTCCAGAACTCTGACACAAAGATGAGATGAACATCTTCCACAACTAACTGACACTGAGGGGGCAGTTTTTCCTTAGTGTTGTTGATATAAAACTGTCATGAAGTGGAATTTCCAGATTTTACAGTGACAGAATGCAATGGGACAAGATAGAGAGAAAATGAACTGTTATCTTAAAAACAAACAAATAAAAACCTTCTGTTTTTTCTACCAGAGAAAATTTTCAAATGCTGGCATTCAGAGTCAGTAACAAATTGCACTGACATTATTAAAATACTTACCCATCTATGGTCCCATACAATGCTTTGAGACTGCAGAAACTGAATCATGCATTTAATTTGATGTCCTGTACTAATATTTTGGTACAGCAGGAAAATGTTTCTTTGCTAGACATTTCAGCTGCTCTAATTCTGCAAGTCAGACCAACCCAATAATGAATAGCTTCATCAGGGTGACTCATGCAGGCACATAGGCTCATCTACATAGGGAGTTATTCCAGTCCAGTTTTTCCTGATTAAATCTGCTGTGGGTGTTATTGAAGCAGAAATAGCTGTTCTGTTGTAAAACCTGTACCAAGACACTTTTCTCTTTTGTTAATTGCAATCTTTAACATCTCTGTATTTTTTACTGGGATAAAAAATAAATATTACTTCAGATGTATTTTTACTCTAGTATGTATTTTCCGCATATCTTGCTGCTTTGCTTTAAAAAGTAAAGACTATTTGAAGGACATTACAAGCTGTATTGCCTACAGACTTCTCAGGTATGCTTTATGGCAAGCCAAGATGACTTCACAATGGCATTCCTGCAATTTCAGCATCTGTTAAATAAAGGCACAACTATTTTCCTCCAGCTGTTCTCTTTGATATTTAATTATCCTAAGCTGGTCTGTGGAAACACAGGCTGATGGGTACAGACCACTTTGTGTGAAATAGTGAGAAAATAACCATTTCTAGTCTAGTGTATCTTACGTGGAAAGTGAGAAACCTTGTCTTTGAGCAGAAGTCTAGTGTTTGGAAAGGAGCAGTGTAAATACTTGCAGAATTTAGCAGGAATATGTTTTTACACTATGACTCCCTGTGAAAGTCTGATTCTGACCAGTCACAGATTTGAAGGGATCCACTATGTCATTTGTTGGTGATGCATCCTTCTCTGCTTAAGAACTGAATTGTCTCGATTTGTGATAGCAAATAAAAAAAAAAAGAATTAAATATATTGAACTTTTAAAAGACATGAAGAATTGTCTTCATCAATAATGTCCTTTTAATAAATAAAATTATCAATCTGATTGTTTCTATGTGGTACCTCCATGCTTAAAGGATGAAGATACATTTTAGGTTTGTCTTTGGAATTTTTTTTCAAAAAAACGTGTTTCTGCTTTATAAACTTGGATTAAAATGCACTTACATGCTCAAACATTTTGTATTTTACTGCCTAGATATACTCATTTTGAAATTATATATAAATCAAGACAACTTTACTATAGAAAATGTTAAACAAAGTTGCTATTTTCTGTCATTTTAAAAAAAAGGAACTCATATTTCTAGGATGTGAAATATGAATATTTCCCAAAAGACAAATAACCATCACTTATATGTTCTTCATATACATATGATTCCTGCCTAAGGTTAGGCATATGTATAATTTTGCTCTAATAAATAAGAATAAAAACTGAAAGACTGTGTAAATTTTACAGTTCATTATATTAGGGCTTGAAACCTACTTACTTTTAAATCCCTCCTTAGGTCTTCAGATATCTGATTGCTCATTCTACTCTGCACTTTTCTTACTAGATACAATATAATGACAAATGGTAGATAAGAATTTTCAAGTTTAAATAAAGCTAAACAAAGTTTTCAGAAATGAAATCAATTTTATTTATTAAAATAATTATACTGTGTACAAAAAAAAATACTATAACTTACAATACTTCAGGCATAGAATATTGGGGGGTTGCTTCCACTGGAAGAGCAGTGTTTTAGAAATAAAGAATCATTATAATCAGACATCGATAGTAGTATTAATATAATAATATAATTATAAATACTTCACATTCATATAATCTGAATTCATAACCCGGGTATTTCAACTTTAATACATCTTGATCTGCCTCAAACATGTAGATAGAAGAGTCTTCTGTAGCTCATAGAAGAAATGTATGATTCATGGTGAGGATTATATCAACCCTGAGATACAGTTTCACAACTGCAAGCTAGCAGAACTCCAGGAGGATGGTGAGCAGGCAAGTGACTGAAAACACTGTTTGCTGTAAACTGAGCCCATTAGAATATAGTCTGATAATTTCCTCGTTTTCCGATTTCGGTTCTTAAAAAAAAAAAAATCAAGAAAATAAAATGGTTAATGAATAAATATGTAAATTTGAAAACCTGAGGATTTTCAACATACTTGGAAAGTCCTCTGACATCTCACAGGTACTTAAGTTAAAGCTATCAGCTGTTAAAGCCAATCAAAGGGACTATTCTCAGGGGAGAGATGTAAATAAATGTCCCATCAATGATCGTTTGAGGAGCAACTGATAGCACTTATCAGCTCTTGCAGGCATTAATCTCAGAATAATCAAAAGTAAATACCAAGCAAAAGCAGGAGGAAGAACTTCACAAGAGGTAAGCACTCAAGCCTGAATGTCGGGTTTTAACCCTTCCTTCAGCAAGGGACTTCGGAAAAGCAAAAGCGGAAAAGCCATGCCCTCATGTACGTGAAAGCCACTGAGTCCCTGCTCAGAGGACTCTCCACTAAGACCTTCATTGTCTTTCTTAAGCTGTGCTCAATAGTAGTAAGCAGTAGGCTGCTTTTACAGAGCATGAGATGCCCATTATGTCTTTTGCTCCTGTAATGAGGGACAATAGGGCCGATTCAAAGGTGAACATGTAAAGGGTTCGTCGAGCAAGCTGTGCGCCACAGATAACTGCTCAATACAGAAAACCTAAAGGAAAAAGTGGTTCTGCTGGTGGATTTAAAATTTCTATATTCTTTGTCTAGGGATGCAAAGATAGCAACGTCACCTTCCTAATGTTTTGATTTACATCTGAGTTGGTGTTACAACCCAGAAGTCACAGCTCCAAGGCACTGCTACTCAGGTAGGAATCTGGTCAGGAAACAAGAGCCTGCCTGGGATGCAGATGAATCTCGAAACTCTTTAGGTCTATTGTTTTCTTATCCTGCTAACTAGTGGTGATGGCACAACTGAAAGAAAGCGTAAAATGGGATTGAGATATTGTAGGTGGAAAGGGAAAGAATATTTTGCATTAATTTTGCCAATGGAGAGAATTACACATTCTCTAGTGTAATACCAGTTTCTACTTCTACCACAACCAGTATACACTACTGTTTTTTCTCTTTATGTAAGAAGTATTTGTATGCTTGGATTTAGTATAATTGTAGAAATTGTCCTGGTTAAGTAGGAAGTCATTGACATGTACAGATTTTGAAGAATGGAGAAGTATTTAACCTCTGTAATTTTCAACTAGAATGGTGGAAAGTTTCCTACTGCACAGAATTGTAAGGATCTGAAAGTGTCTTATGAGATGTACTAGGGAGTCGAGAGCAGTGTTTTTCACTGTGTCACTAGCAACGCATTCTCTGAAGCGAAGCAACCCACTCAGCATCCTCTGAGTACCCCACCAGTGCAGAAGGCAATTCTGTCACCCACGGGATAAGAATGTTTGATTTAAGGCCATTTCTTACCACAGTTACTGTGCATTATTTCTGCGAGGCAGTGCAGAGTACCATAGCCACACCGACAAAGCCAACAGCCCTTCAGCACCCAGACGCCATGGGCAATGCTGCCGCAGTTGCTGTCAATGACAAGGGAGATATTTGGTACATGCCTGACCCCACCACACAACACAACCATCCAAACCACCTCACTCATTTCCTCCTCTGATCTTGGCCTGTTTTTTTTTTTACCTTAGCCGCTCATCATGTTCACAGTATCTGCCAATATAGTGCTTTGGGCAGGCACAGAAAGTCCCCAGGATACAAGTCCCTCCGTTTAGGCAGCAGTGTCTGTTCAGTTTTTCACCTGCAAGACAATATTACAGAGGTTAACAAGCGTCTCAGGGGCTCCCAACCTCACCTTTTCCTCACTTGTTCGCTCTGGTCTCTGCTGTTCTCAAAGTCTCTTAAGGATATCTACTTTTATTGTCTTTAGAGACAATAAAATTAAATGCCTGTTAGGAGTGTTTGTTCAGCTAAACCCAGTTTGTTTAGTTAAGGATTAGAAACAAGCTACCAGGGATTACAGGATGGTGAAGAAGCAACGCCTGGCAAATCCTGTAGCAGCAGCATGTGTTCAAGTGAAATATTTCACTTTGACAGATGCAGGTTTCAATCACACTAAGAAATGGGGCATTTTTACTGGGAAGTAATGCTTATTTTTGGATAAAGTGGTCTTGTTGCTGACAAATTACTTGGTTTTAAGGGCGGGGAGGGGGGGTAGGGTGGGCAGGTATGCTCCCTTAAGCCTTTCTCAGAGTCCTGGGATTGAGCACCAATAATAAAGTTTTATATGTGTGGGAGGAAATAGAATTTTTTTTAATGTTGGTACTGTTTTCAGGCAGCTCAAACCTTTTTTTATAAAATTAAAATATTTTTGGTCATGAAATAAGGTGAATTTTTAAAAATTAACAGAATGTTACAAAATTTCACAGATACTTTTGTAAATACAAGGGACCAAACCCTTCTTCATTCTTAGTATCCTTCTTTGTTTTTCCCTAATACATTTTGCAAGTCCGAGATCTTCAGTTCTACCTTAAATTTTTATCACTAAGTGATATTCGCTAAGTGGCCACGGGTATAATTTAGATGAGTGGCCACAGAAAACCGACTGGACTCTTCCAGGACAACAGTTAAAGCAGTACCGTATTATGTTTTTAAAAGCAATGTAATGTCATTGTTTACACAAATAATGTTACCTACTCTCTGTAATTCCAGTGAAGGGTACGAATGACCTGGAACTCTGTTGCTTTCTACTTTCATAACTCTGATTCATGTCACTGAGAGCATTTATAAAAGTCCCTTCGTTCTTGGGCTGCTGCTTTTGTGCTGTGGCATTGAGAATTTTCACATCTTCTTTACCTTCTTCTTCTTCAGGGCCTTGACAAGAAGTGCAAATATGGAAGGGAAGAGTAGTTTATAGTGAAGAAATGCACGCCATAAAGGTAGAAGAGAAACGGCGGGGTGGGGTGAAACAAGAAATGTCCCTTACCTTTTTCTAAGTGAACGGCCTGCCAGACCAGGGTCACAGTGAAAAGAATTCTGGAAAAAACGAAAAAAAAAAAATAGGAAGAAGAAGAATAAAAAAAAAAAAACAAACCAAAAAACAAACAAACAAAAACCAAAACCCTGAAATAAATTTGTGCTGGTAAGACACAAATGCTAAAAAGGACGATGAGAGTGTGAAATTTTAAAAGGAATAAGTATCCCTGGCTAGAGAAGGTCCCCGGCATCTCAGGCAAACTTACCTAAATTGGTTTCCCCAGAACATTTTTCTGCAGCCTGGAATAGCCGTGAGGTCCTCCGGGAGAGCTTGAGCAGAAGGAAGATGTCCAGAGCCCTTCGCCGCGGGCTGTTGCATGCGGCAGTGCTCCCACCGTAGGCAGCGATGGGAAGAGAAGGCAGGACTGACCCAAGTCTCCTCAGGCTGTCCAGCTCACAGGCAGGCTCCCAGCCCAGCCGCACCGCCGGCAGAGCCCTCGCCGGGCGCCAGGAACATCCCTCCGGGCTGGGAGTCCCTGCCCAGCCCCCGATTTACATGCACTGCCGAAGGGTGGAGCGAGGTGCGGAGACTGAAGGGTCCACGAGCACAACAAAAAGCCCAAAGCAGGAAGATCTCAACTCCAGTGTATTTCTCTACACGGAAGACTGTACCGCCATGCACTGCATAGGAAAAAACAAACACACAAACAAACAAACAAACAGACAGACATTTTTCTTCAGAACTGCAATAGGTATATCATAAACTGGCACAGATATATATAATGAAGGTTAAAAAGCCTCAACTCTACCTACATGCCTTGTTTCTGCCAGGGTTTTCTGCCAGGGATCTGCTTTATGAGACTGCACTTCTTTGCAGCAGAGATCCTTAAAACCTACTTTAGAGATTTCTACTAAAAATACTAGAAAAAGCAGTATAAGGTCCTCGAGAGAGGATTGTTGTCTCCCCAGAGCTGTAAATAACCTTTTGAAACATTTTCTGAGAAGTTTTACTGTTAGTAAAATTAGGTCCATTGGTGAGTATTCTTAGTCTGATACCTAGATATAAATTAGCACTGTACTGAAATGGGCTAGAACCATTCACATGGCTTTACTTGGCTCAGTAACATCAGCAAAAAGACCTGCAGCTGGTCACTGCTAAAAAAGAAGCTCTGGGCGGGCTTTTCTCATCACAGTCCCATGTTTTGTACCACGGAGTGCACAAAGTTAACTTTACTTAAGTTGTGGCAGGAAACTGCAGCAATACAGCTGGTTTTGTTTTGGAGGGGCTGTGTCACTGCAAACCAAGCTAGTACAAGTTTCACTGTGGCTAGATACCAGATCACATCACAAGTATGGGTCAGACCCTCACTGAAGAAATGGCTGCACCAACTAAAGACATTATTATTCCTTGTTTGCAAGTGCCTGTGGCTGTCGTTTCTCAGTTTTGCCACATCTGAATTAATGGTTTGGAGGCTGTGATCACTTCTCCTCTAATTTGATACAAAGATGGGCTTAATTTACAAAGATAGCTGTCCTAATTAAAGTCAACCCTCTTGGAAGTAAAACAGATGGAGAATGTTTTTAAGTTGTCTCTTACACAACTGAACACAGCATGGGTAAGAAGCGAGAGAAGTTGGAAACCATTGTGAAGTTAGAAAATATGGTCTAAGCAATAAAACTGGAGCACTGCAACTGAGAACTACAAGCTCTTCAGAAGCTCTTTATCTCCAAATTGGAGATACCTGGATTTGATGGATGGACAGTTCAATGGATAAGGAATTGGCTGCAGCCAGAGAGTTGTGGTCAATGGCTCTGTGTTGAGGTGGAGACTGGTGATGAGTGATGTCCCTCAGGCTCTGTTTTGGGATCACTGCTCTGCAGTGTCTTCTTCAATGACACAGACAGTGGGATTGAGTGCACCCTCAGCAAATTCGCAGATGACACAAATCTGAGCAGTGCAGCTGACACAGCAGGAGGACGGGATGCCATCCAAAGGGACCTGGACAAGCTTGAGAGCTGGGTCCATGAGAACCTTATGAAGTTCTACAAGTCCAAGTACAAGGTGCTGCATCTGGACTGAGCCAGTCCCAGACATGAGCACAGACAGGCAGAAGAATTTATTGAGACTGCCCTCATGGAGTTGGGGATTCTAGTGGATAAAAGCTGGACATGATCCAACATTGTGTGCTTGCATTCCAGAAAGAAAATATGTCCTAGGCTGCATCAAAAGTTACATGTACAACAAGTTGAGGGAGGTAATTCTGCCCCTCTGCTCTGCCCTTCTGAAACCCACCCCCCAGAACACTGCATCCAGCTCCAGGGTCCCCAGCACAGGAAGGATGTGAACCTGTTAGAGTGAGTCCAGAGGATGCCACAAAGTGTTCCCGAGGGATGGAGCCCCTCTCCTATGAAGACAGGCAGAGATTTTGGGGCAGTTCATCCTGGAGAAGAGAAGGCTCTGGGAAAACCTTGTTGTGATCTTCCAGTACCTTACTGGAACTTGTAAAAAAGGAGGATAAGGATGTTTTTTTACAGTTAGATTGTGCCAGGACAGAGGGCAATGGTTTCAAACTGAAGAAGGGTAGGTTTAGATTAGAGATTAGGAAGGATTCTTTACTGTGAGGCTGCTGAGGGTGCCCAGAGAAGCTGTGGATAACCTATCCCTGGCAGTGTTCAAGGATAGACTTGATGGGACCCTTAGCAACCTGGTCTGGCAGAAGGTGTCCCTGACAATGGCAGGGGGGTTGGAGCTTGATGACCTTTGGGGTCTGTTCCAGCTCCAGCACATTCCATGATTCTATTATAATGCGCTCATTCGTGTCTCCTGTGGGAACACTGGTCTCCAACAGGAGGACAGAAGTGCGTTGCTGAAGATTTGAAACAGATGTTTCCACAGGGATTGCTTGCAGAGAGTGCTCTGCAGGGCTACACAAATCTTAGGGATTAAGGCATTCCCGGTGTTGCTACAATTATTGGCTCCAATTGTTCTAAGCTCAACCATTTCTTGTAGATATAGGCTAACCCTTTAACTTCACGGCATCTTCTTTCATGGTGTGTTTTAAGTTTGTTACTAATTTAAACTAATTTAGATGAAGCTAAATTCTTGTTCCAGACTTGTATTGAAGTACCATGCCTTTCAGACTTGAGAGTCTGTGATGTACATTTGTGTGCAATTCAGCTAAATCAGTACTAGAACTTTTATCCTAACACTTGTGAGTAAGATGTTTCATAGAAAGTGTGTTATGATAAAAATCACATGTTGATTCAGGAAGGGATTTTGGTTTTCCTATCTTAAATAGTAACAACTTTGAAGAGAAAGATTACTCTCACCATTATGCTGTCAGCCTCTACCTGCTGTGATTGACAAGGACTTCTAAACGAAACATCTTAAAGTTTAGGTGCTTGCTTAAAACTTATCACATTTTAAAACAGAGTGTTCTGAATTAGGACTACGAAATATTTCACACAAATAAAAGAGACATCATTTTTGCATGTACTCAGAAAACATGTATGTATTACCAACATTTGAAAATGTTTACTTTTGGAGAATACTTAGAATTCAAAGAACTCCTGTTTTCATTTGAATTCTCTAACAGTACAATGGGGCTACTATTTTGAGTTTATAAAGAAGAGGTGTAGTTACATTTGTTCTAGGGTTTTTCTGCTCATATATTAGGAAAAAATATTTTCAGTTCGATGTAACTGGTAGTATCACCTTAAGTTACAATATTCAGATGCCGAAATCCTTTAGTTTACTATTTAACTTGTTGTTTTTCCACTTTGCATAGATGGAAGGCAAAAAAGTGTAAACGGAGGTAAGTAAACACAGGAACATCACACAGTGTTTTTTTCACTAAATTCAGTGTCAATGTAGGTCTCCTGGAGATTTTTCTTGGGTACTAAATTCCCAGCCCTGTGCTGGAGGTAACTTTCAAAATGCTGCTGTTGGTGAAGAAATATTGATCAATTTTCACACCCTGTGCCATTTGCTTAAGATCAGAAGCCACTCCTGTAACTGCAAGAGCTAACATCCTAGGAGAACTGTAAAGCAGTTGGTAAACATTTCTTGCTTTTGATACCGTGTTTCTTCCTTCTCCCTGTAGCCTCACCATCAAGGCACGCAAAGGAATGGGGACAGAGAAAATTGCTCAGATGCTGCTGTTGCCTGACTGCTCCAGAGGTGAGATTGGTGTGACACTGCAGAAACGTGCTGCTGTTTGTTGTTGACAGAATCTGCCAGAAAGTGATTGCTTCTGCCCAGGGATTTGTGAGGAGCGGCAGTAAGGGTAGACACACTCCTTTTATCAGCTTCAAGTAAGATAAGAGTGGAGCCAACCAAAGCGCTGGTCCTGAGCATTTCAATCAAGCCCTGCGTACAGAGGACGCATTAATTAGGGATGTTCGGCACAGCTGGTTCTGACAACAGACCAGGCAAGTAAATATAAGTATATAAGTATTGGGGTAAGTGTGGTAGGAAAATGTGGTGCTACTTTATAGGTGCACAAAATTCCTCTTGTGCTTATGCCAGGAACTGTGAGTCTGTGGCCCATGTCTTTTGGCACTCTCTCAAAATGCAAGTGAACCCTTTCCCTGAGAGCTGGTGTGTGGATAATAAACTCTGGGTTTTGGTGTATTAGTGTTTCATAGCCTCTGCAGTGCTCTGTATTTCTGAAAGCTTCAGGATCAATAGATGCCTAAGGACTGGAGGCAGCATTGGAACAATCAGAAGCAAGGATGAAGGAAATGTGAGTGTCTCTGGTTCCCTGGGAGCACTTCTGAAATCCTGCTCTTGGTCTGCTCAACTCTGGTCAGTGAAGCCAAAATATCTGCTGACCAGAAATATTTAGATTCCAAAAATACAGCTTTAGGTTAGGACTAGATCTCTAACCAGACTGAGCAATGTTAAATCACCTATGCAGAATATTATGGAAATAATGCAAAACAGTTGGCCTTCACGAACATTAATTGAAATCTTGGAATTATAGACTTCTGTGAAGAAAAATCTCAGTCAGGGTGACTTACTGTTCTCAGAGGAAAGGGCAGGCCCTAGGCAATCTAGACTGGCATGTCTCAGAGTGTGTTTAACTCATTAAATGTTAAGAGTAGTGGATAGAAAGACCTAATACTAGTCAGCCTGAGAATTATTGGTTTATTTTTTGTGTTTTTTGGCTTTCTATTAAGGCTTCTGGCATGCACCCAAGTGTTTCTTTCTAAAATCTATGTAAAACTTCAACACAGTTGAACTGAATTATTTTTACAGTATCACAAAACTTTCTAAACAGAGGCTGGTCAGGCGAGCTCTTCTTACTGTCAGGAACTTCCTATAGGATCATGTAGAGGTTGCTATTGTTTCCTCTGCATTTCTGTGTGTGCATGCACAGTGTGAATGAACAGTATAAATTACGGAACAGCTTTTTGCACTGCATGTTAAGAATGGCTTACATTGGCTTAGTCGGAATTGGCCACTAATTGACTTGAGAAAGTAATATGCAAGAAAGTTAGATAATCTATATTGTGACTGGCACCACTTAACTAATGCCACAGGTCCATGATGAACTTAAGCAGGATAAATGGCTGCTGCTGCTAAAAGGGTGAGTCCCACTTTGTCTTACACCATGGGTTGTTTGTAGTGCCTCCCTCATGCCTGCTCTTTGTGAAGACATGAATGAGCTGAAGCAGGGAGTTTATCTGAATGAAAACTCAGCTTTGGGGGAAAAAAAAAAACCCAAACAAAAAAACAACTTAGTTTTCTGCTGGATTTGTTCCCTGATGTGGTTTGCCAGATGAACACTAGGACTGGCAGAAACAGAAGGCAGGGAGAAGCAGCCATGGCTGTGTGACAACCAGCTCCTTTCTGTAGCAGAGCTGATTTATAACAGATTAAATTGACTGTGCAATGTGTAAATAGATTTCAGTTCCTAAATTTAAATTGTTCTTCCCTTCCCTAGGAAATAAACCGTAGGTAGTATATCCAGTGATATGACACGGCCTTCAGTGCTCTCATATTAGCATTATATACAGAGGAGTAGAGCACTCATCCCACATCTCTCTGACAACATATGAATGAAGTTTAGGACAAATGAGTTGGGAGCAGTATTACCAAATGAAAAGAAACATCCACAGCACTCCCTTGGAAAGGGAACCTTATGCAGATGTCACACAAAAATGTAACACACTGTCAGAGACTGACACACGTTTATGGAATAAATCCAGTCTCATAACAGAGCATTATGTAGGTTTCCTTCCTCTGAGTCTAACGCTTAGTCATTAACAAAATACAATATGATTTTGTAAAGGTTATGTGATGAAAACGAATGTAGTTCATGTCTTTTGTGTAGAGAAAACAATAAAAATGAAAAGGAAAATTTTCCAGTACACATGGGAAGTGATTAAGAAGATCCCAGTTATCCTCCTTTGAGAAACTTCTTTGGCAAATGAATCAACATCAACACCAGGAGACTGGAAAATTGAGACTTCTTTGCTTCTTTTTTTCAAGCAAAAGTTTTAGTGTTTTATTGAAGAAAAGCTAAGTACTGAGGAAAAAGAAATTTTGCACAATTATTTATTTTGAAGTTTGAAAAGATGGTGCTTTAAAACACTACAGGCTCTGAAGAGAGACAGGAAGGTTTTTTTGTGCAGTTAATAGTGCTGTGCTTCAATTTCTGGCTGAATACACTTCTCTTCCTTATGCTATCTGGTGTGTATCTCTGTCTTGTTCACCATTCAGGAAGTTTAACATTTCAGTTTAAGAGTGGGCTCTTTTTGTCTGCATAAAACTTACAAGTCTTGTGGTGTCTTATTATGGGGCCATGTGGGGATACACTGTGAGTGCAATCATGCACTTAAGCTATATTTCTCCTGCAAAAATACTTGAAAATCTATTTTTACCATGCACAAAACACAATTTCTTGAGTTTAATGGCCTATTTTGACCTGGATCTCCCGTCTTGTTTTGGTGCTGTCTGCTGAAACTAGAGTGAAATTTTTACCCAGTGCAGTGATTCACCCTCGCGGTAAAGACAGAAGAAAGGTTGAATAGCTGTCACTTGTTTCCCCCCACTGTTTTCATTTGAAAGTATTTCAGTGTGCCTTAGCCTGCTGTTAACAGTGCTGCAGTAGGATATGACCCCAGAAAGCTTTCTGGGTTTATGTGGTAAGATACAAACTATGAATTTCATAGCAGCCTTGAAGGAATCCCTGAGGAAGTGGTGATCCCACCGTCTGATTCAGGGATGGAGATGCATATCCCAGGCAGCCATGAATGGAAATCCCTGCATAGATCTTGCATTTTATCTTCAAGCTAGACATATATGCTGACATTTATTTAAGAAGAAGCTACACATTGAAGCTGAGACAATGATAGAAATCTAATTCCCTAGTCAAGCATACACTGAGATTTGCATTGGCATTAGTGGCATTTGACCTCTTATGGAGATGAATCAATTTGTTTACCTGGCATAAACAGGTCTCTTTTTTTTTTTTTCTGAGCTAGTTTTTTTTGTTTATGAATTGAAGCATCTCAGCAAGAGATCCAGTGAGGGAAAGGGAGAATGAGAGCATTTGTGGCTGAGAGTTAGCCATTGAAGGAAGGAGGTGGGCAGGCACACCATTTCAGGTATTATGAGCTATCAGATTATCCTACACAATCCTCATTGTCTTCCTTCATGCTTCTTTTCCCCCCTTACTTGAATTCAAATCCAAAGTAGAAAACAGCTTGTACAAATACATGCCCAAAAGCCATGCATACCCACTTGCAAAAGTGGGCATTGCTGATGTGATATGTGTAGGGAATGGATGTGTTACTTCTTGGACTTAGACTTGTAGGGATAGCCGGCAAAATTGAGAGATCCAGCATTATTTCAATCTATGGTAATAGCACCTAAATGTTAGTATCAATTTAAATAGAAACAAACCACCACATTATAATCTGCAGTGCTGTCAGCAGGCCAGCCCCTCCTTTTGTCTTCAGTCTATTGCCACACTTGAGGGATCCTGTCCTTCGTGCCAGCCCTGGGTTCCAGTTTAGCCTTGGCCCAACAATCCAAAACGTGCTCTGTGTGCCACTGTTCGCAGATGGCTTGTGCTTGGAGTGAGAGGTGTGTGTTGAAGCTGAACCCTTCTGCCACTACAGTGGCTTCATTTCTGCTCCAAACAAGCTAAGGAACTGCAGGAATTGAATTGGATCTGGGGAGGTCAGTGCCTCTAAAAACCATTCATATGCAGCCGATGCAGTACATATGTAATATGTTTGGGAAAACCGCGAAGCCAAATTTTAATATCTTCATCCAAGCACTCAGAATGGGTTGCCATATCAAAATGCAATTTTGCAAGTTTCTAGGCTTTGTGTGTTAGGAACAGTCTGTGAACTGCTTCTGAGAAAAAAAACAAAACCAAAACATGATAAAGAACACACTATAAACCCCATGAGTGAAATCTGGAATACAAGGGTTATTTTAAGGCATTGGATTACACTTGAAGGTCCAGAAGGAAGTGAGCTCTCTGTCTTTCAGGAATGGTTGACTCCAGTAGGCTGGAAGGCTCTATGCTGGATCAGTGTGGGGGAAGGAAAAAGGAAAGGTGGTATCTTTCAGATAAGAGTCATGCTCTTAAGCACAGAACATATCTTAATATACTGTTTGCTTGAGGATTGGCCTTCTGGCATCACTTTTCCCTTTTGGTTCGGGAAGAGTAATTACAAATTTAAAGAAAAGTGAATGGTGTAGTTGCAAACTGTAAAAGCTACTCCTGTTTTTCAAGCTATATGTTGAGAGGAAACAGCTATCAGTGACATAACTCATTATGACAAACTCTGCCCGATGGCATTTGTTGGTTGAGAATGGATATATGCATTGCAAAAACCCAATTTTCTAGCTGCTCTTCAGGTTAGGAATGTAACATTGGCATAGTAGGTAGTTACTCTACCACAGAAACCAGTGGTTTTGGCACAAACATTGTTAATATAATTCCCTTAAGACAGTAGGGTAGAAAAAGTCTGAGTCCCTTAACGTGGGTATATTGTGAGCAGTTATGAAAATTATGTGATTGTTATAATATCAAACATTCAGAGGGGATATTTCTTTAACCCAGGAATGGTAAATTAAGAGAAGTTTTTTCTGGAACACAATTGTTCTTGATAATATGGACTATGAAGGGCACAAGACAGGATGCCAGCTGCAGTTTCACAATATGATATATACAGGTACATTAGTGCAAGTTTTTTTTCTCAGATAAGCTTATTTTTATGAGCTCTCTGACTCACTTCTCCTCAGCTGTTCTGCCAGATCAATATGGTCATCATTCACAGTAAAGCTTCCAATGACTTAATTTAAATTTGGTCCTTTTACAGATCAAGCATAGAGGGCAGCATCACAAAAAATTTGAATTGACATGACTCTATTTAAGGGAAATCTTCATCCACATGCTCAGCTTGTCTGAATATGGCACAGCTGAATGACTGAAAGAGAAAACCGGATTATGGGAAATATGGTGATTTTTCAATAGTGTTTACCTTAACCACCTTTAGGATTAAAAAAAAAAAAATGAGCCAGTTTAATAGATTACCACAATGTCCTGAGTCCCCAAAAGACATAGAGTCCTGAAATGATAACTCAGTGTGAGTGCATTTTGATAATGTCGTTTTGTGTGTCTAAAGATGAAAAAGAAATAGCTGGGGAATTCTAGTGAGCAGTAAACTTTATCTCAGGCAATGACAGCGAGAAAATATCTGCGAATTTGGGATGACTTTACAATTTGAGTTGAGTATGTGTTTAACATTTATGGTGAAACTTGGCCTGGCTTAATTCATTTCCACTGGTGCATAATGGTTGCTCTGGGAACACTTATAAATTTCCTTTTTAAGTGAAAATCTACCCTTTTCTCTGTTAAATTTTCCTGCATTTACAGGGACACAGATTTCCAGGGGCAGTGGCAGTTCATCATTTGGAAAAGTGCCCTTCATTTCTACACATAAAAATTGACAAGACAAAAATGCTTTCTTCTCTTAGTAAATTGTGCTGATGTTTATCTAGTGATATAAAATTTCTTCCTTGGTCCTTTCTCTGGTTATATGTGTACTTGTAACAGATTAAATCTATTCAATGGAACAGATTCTGCTCACAAGAATAAAGCCACAAATATTTGTGGGAGAGAAACACAATCCCTGATGTAAGTGAAGGAATCCTATTGTCACGATGTGCCCTCTGACATATGGAAGTGTTGTGTTATCTGGAGCCAGTCTCACTGAGGCGCCCCTGCCCACCAATCCCAGCGTGATAAATCTGTGCTTGCATGCCTCTTATTTGCAGCTGTCAAAATTATGGCTGCCGTCCGTAAACTACTGCAAAACATCTGGCAAGAGAATCTGCAAATGAGATGCAGAGCTACATTAGTGGATATTTAGTGTAGCACAGCTTTCTAGATCATTTGAACACCCACATAATGATCTGATGCAATGTGATCCAATATCCATATATGCATCCCTGACCTCAAGTGATATCATGATAATTTTTATGTGTCTTATCCTCATTGTCATTTTATTCTGAGGGAGCTGTCTCCAGTTCGGCTTGCATTTTCCCTAAAAATACCAGAGCTGAGTACATAGCTGTCTGCTGAGGTGCAGCCACATTGCTATGTTAACTATTTAGGCACTGGCTGGAGTTTTTCATGGCTGTGTTTGAAGCCCGAGGATAGGCCATTCCTCTTCTTTACCCCTGTGTTGGGCTTGGAGGCTAGTGTGTGTCTTCCCGCACATCCTAAGGATCAATGTGAGTTATTTTGCTTTTTTTTTTAACCTTTTCCTGCTCTGACTGTGCTGTCAGATTGGTCAGCAATTTATTTATCACTGTGGCTGAAAGTTCATCAGGATGTCCCGAGATCAGCCTCTTACTAGTCAATATAGTTTGCATGTTGTGTTTCTGCTGGACTTTACCACTTCTCAATTTGTCTGCTTTCAGCCAGGGCCTTGTCATTATCTAAGACCCTGTTGGAATAGATGCAGCCAACCGTGGACGAGTAAGAAAGTCTCTACCCTATAAAGCTGATAGATCACTAGGTGCTCAGAGTAACACCAAGCTTCATGGTTTCAGGTTAACAAGGGAGAATACGGGAAATTAATAGCTACTTTTTTAAACAATGATCTACCTCCTGATTCTACTTCTTGATCTTCAATCCAGATATTTTTCTTTCTCTTGAACTGAATTCTACCTATTCTCTCTCTCCCAAACTTGCTCTAGTGTTAACATTTAACATAATGGTGTGTATCTTCACCCCAGTTATCCTGTCCTGGATGTTCCAACATCACACAGGCTTGTGCATGGGAACACAGATGAGTGAGTGTCTGTGCTTGCTGTCCCTCAGGCTGTGCAGAGGAGCACAGCCAAGCAGAGATGAGCAGAAGTTCTCAGGGTACAGAGTTACTCTGCACAAAGCCAGTCCAGCTCTCCATTAGTGACTGACAGTTTTGCAGCATTAGGAGCTTGGGGGAAGCATCTGTAACCCTTTGCAGATCAAAGGACCAGAACAATATCTCATTTTATATGAAACAGCTCTTTCAATGAGCCATGGCACTTCTGTTCCCTTACGTCCACTTTGTCACATTCCTGCTAACAAGAGACTTTTATATATATTTACACTAACATGAAAGAATGCCAAGCATACTCCAAAAGTAATTTGGGAGATTTGGTTTTACAGTCTTTACAGACTTCGAATAGCTCCCTTCTCCTGCAGCTGTGAAAAGGTTCCCTGTGCATAAGTTTCCATCTCAGGAAGTCTCAGTCTAGCAACTCCCAATACTAGGTGGCCATATCAGAAAAAATATGTTGTCTGATGAAGAAATTACATTTAAAAAGAAAAAAAAAGACAAATCGCAGGGACTAGGGGATTACTTCAGTGATGCATAGAAAGGAGATGGCAATTAATAGATAATCCAAGGTGACAAAATCTGTAGTCTGTATACAATACTGCTACTTACACTAGATGTAGTTCATTTGTCTGTTTTAGGTGAGTGATGCTTGATACTCAGAGCAGTGTGAGTGGAGGTAGCATTAATGCTGCAGGCTTGCTTTTACCACAGGATTCCTCGGTGCTTCAGTGCAGTTCTGAGAAGCTAGGTTTGCTGGTGTGATGATATCATGGCACAAGAAAGATTGAATGTGAGCTTTAAGTTGCCTGTAAGGGAGTGATTATCCTGAGCATGGAAACACTCCAGCCCGGAGATCACTGAAACTGTGAACAAGAACCTCCTGGCTTCTACTCAACTCTAAGTCTTGTAGATAGAGACTTGCCTGTGAATTTTTTAGCAAAAAGAGGAAGGTAGATTCATAAAAGTGTTTGCAACAGTTTATTTTTCAGTCTGATCACTTTCTCCTATCTGGTTTACAACATAGTTTCCCGATACTTGAGTAGCCTGAGAGGAAGGTGAAGCATGCTCTGGAGATTGGAAGACATAGAAGAGGAAATGGAAATAGTGCTACTTGTTATTTCTCCTGAAAGGGAAAATGAACCTTTAGTAGGGAGTAAAGGAAAGAAAAATTACAACTAAACAGAAAATTATCCATTGTCAAAAATTCAAATGAAGGGTTGGTTTTGGCTTTTTAAAATCAAGGTCCTACTCTCAATATAGTTTATTCTGTGTTTTCATTCTGTCAGAAGTTATGTCCATTCCCAAGTGTTCATTTAGCAAAAAGAAGACTCATCTTTGGAGGGATAGGAAAAAAAATTAAATGCTCTGTGTTTATGCCTGGTTGAATTTCTGGGCTTGCATAGACGTGGCTTCAGGCAACAATTCCATGAGTCTCACAATAAGCATGCTCTCTGTGACTGTGGTTGTTTGGAAATGTGACAAATTGGAGAGGCCCTGATTTCTAAAGGCGATGCTGAGGAAATGTATTGTTTTGACAGAGTATCGTTCAGGAAGAGGGACTCGCCTTCAAAAACAGGAAAAGAACTTGAAGTTCTCAGCTGGGGTTTTTGAGACCTAGGTTTGAATTCTTACTTTTTCTGATTGAGCCTAAGGATTAGACTCAGACTTTCCTAAAATCTACTTTTAGTGACCTATCTAAAAGACTACCAGCTGTTTCAAAACCTGTCTCTCTCTGCTC
>VZTN01028438.1:0-15181 GCA_013400515.1 Erpornis zantholeuca
ACTTGATCCTATTTCTAATTATAAGTCTCTAGACATATAACTCCTTCTACAATTGGACAAAACCCTCCAATATTTATCAGAAACAGATTTTTTAAAGTTTTCTGACTTTTGGGGGTCAGCTGTTAAATGAATAGTATTGACTCAAGACCACTGTTCCTTTTAGAATCTCACTAATAACCTCTTCCCTATCCAGTAGCTTTGAATACAGATCATCATGTTTGCTCCTTTTGACAGTTTTTTAATCACCTTACAGATTTTGTACACATTTACAACAAAACTAAGACCTATTTTTAAATATGCTTCCACAACAAATGCTAGGAAGTCCATACAGATGATATTTACTGAGGTTGCTTTCTTATCAAAGAACATGAGCAATATGGTCTGGCATGCTCAATATCTGGCAGTTCCATGTGGCCTTCAATTACTTCCATGCCCCAACTTACTGTTTTGTCAAAGTATCTTCAAAATGCCTGTATTTTACTGAGGTCAATGGTCTACTATTGCCTGAATCATATTTTAAAATGAAAAGAAGAAAACAATTTTTATGCATAACAAAGTGCCTTTTCCAGGCACACTTTTTATCATGGATTTTCAGAATATAATTTTCTAAATCTAGGACATCTCTAAATTATTTACAGTTTTTGAAAAACCACATGCAATAGGAAATGAAAACAGACATCATAAATCAAAAAGGAAACAAAAAAACCCCAAGTATGGCACAATTTCTTAAAACTTATGGCAATTATCAATGCTCATTATTGAGCGAATGTTAAAACAAATACGTATTTTAATTAATTTATTTTGCTTATTAAAATGGTTTTAAAATAACAGACAATTAGGAAATACAAAATAGTTTAATCTTTGTGTTCTGGTAAATTAGTATATCTTTTAATGTAAACCTTGTCTTAAGCAAAATATGGGGATGATTCTCAGATATGGAATTTGTAGACTATAGTGTTTCACACCTCAGCTCAACTTAGGCATCAGTTTGTCATTTCATGATGTTTACTAAGTATACTTGGTTATGATACACAAGGGTAACTGGTATATTAAACTGGTAATCTGGTAGACTGATACCTTAAACTAGTATCTTAGAACAGGTACACTGGTATCTTAAAAATAATTTGATTTTCAAACTGAATACCAAAGAACAAGACTAAAGTGAATAATGTAATATTCAGAGTTGCTGTACACACAGAGCTCTCTTTGAGATGAACAGATGCTTTGGGTTCTCATCATTATTTCAACAAAGGGCTCCCACTTTGTTAGCTTCTGTGTCCTCATTTTTAAAAACTCAGAAAAGTTGTCTTTAAGTAGCACATAAGCATAGAGAGTACAAATAAGCAATTCTTAAGACAAACATAATTTCCATAAAGTAAATGGCAACATGCTACTTGTAAAATGGTCTAGATGTGGTTTGAAGTGAAAAAATTGTATATACATATAAATAATACGAACAGACACATTTCCCTAATATTAGTTTTAATATAACCATGTGCACTCATAAAAGTTTACAGAAATCACTGATACTTTAGCGACAATCAATGCTGTTTTACACTTCTGTAGGAAGGTTTGAAAGATGTTAATTAAGAATTATCTGAAAGGGTGTTAATATGCTAATAAAAATTGCCTATGGCTTTGTTTTCAGTAAATCTTTATGGGAGAAGAAGAAGAAAGTTAGTTATCTCTGTAGATCAAGTACCAGTTTATGGGTTATTTAAATGGAAAGCACAATAGATATTCATGTTCCGTTTTTAATGGCAAACAAAAAAGTAAGAGTATTATTGTCCCTCCCTATCACAGACACTGAAACAAGCTCACTCATGCCTCTGAAGAGAGGAAATCTGTACCCCAAAGATAGCCAGCGTGGAACTGTACAATCTTTATTTAGAGCCAGTGTGAAGGACTCAGATGCAATCTCTTGTGTTTGTGACAGTACAAACAGAACATCTGCAAAAAAAGGGAGCTATAGGATGGGCATGGTACAGGGTCAGGAAAGAGCAAAGTTCTTCAGTTCTTTAAAGCTAAATGCCTTCTTCTGAGGCTGCCTTTTATCATAAACTTTCATATATTTTCATTATAAAAATTGTTTTACAAATTGCTATTAGCACTTTTATGTCCAGCTCAACAACCTTTCCTCTGAAATATAATTTATATGCAGAAATAAAGTGCCTGATTTAATATGCTCATCAGTTCTTGCACTAATTAATGCATACATATTTTCCATCAACAGTTGAGCTTAGTAACAGTAATTAAAAAAAATATACAAACTCTATTTTGAAGTAATCACTAAGTCATCATGAACTCTTTTTTTATGCATGACAACATTCGTACCCTTGCAAGTGTGCTTAGGATAGAATTCAGTTGTTTTTAGCACAGAAATTTAAATCACAAGGCTTTTGAGAGGGAAACAGAAACCTAATTACTACATATATTGGTCATCTCTGGAATCACCTCTGCCAAAGCACAACAGATACATACTTATATAGAATCCTTTGCCACAATAAACACAACAGAGGAAGCCTGCATCAGCTGTGATTAACAGGTCTGTAATGCCAAGGATTTTAATTACTGCCTTTGTCTGTCAGCAGGTTGCTGGACACAAAGACAGATGTCAAAGTTGTAAGGACCCCCAGTTAAATGGACCAGTTTTGTGCAAACTCTTCATGTTAATTTATCTGTTTCTCTACAGCAGCCCAATGAGTTGAAGACAGCAGCTACAGCACTGAACCAAGACACAGCTCCCACTTGCCTATACAAATAAAGTATTTTGTAGTTAATCGGGGGGAATAATTTCTTTGAATGCCATTCAACTATGGAATCCCACCACAAGCAGTATTTATTTTCATCTCTGGTCTTAGTGGTATGCAGGTTAAAAGCTGTACTTTTAAGATAAGGTGTACTTCCTGTCCCCTAAGCTGTGCTCAAGAATTGCTATTTAAAATGTTGCTCGAGTACCTTACAATACAATTCCAAAATGAATTTACTTTTACTTGGAATATTTTATTTAAACTCTTATGGACCCCATAAAATACTATGAACTTTTGCAATACATTTCATCCACATGATAGTGACATTATTAGTAATTACTACTGTGTGTTGCCTCTTTTTCATGTAGCTTCATGCAGTCCTTAGACAGATAAATATTTTAACCAGACCTCTTAGGGCACTGAGGACTTAAAGAGTGGTATTTATCTCACCTGATTTTAGATACTAAGTCTGAGCTAACAGCAGACTAGAAAGAAAAAACAGATTGAAAAAAAGACACATACATGGGAAAATTTACAAAATTGTATCTGTTTTGTTTAATGTATTTATATGATGTCTGACTTCTATAGATCTAAAATTAGCCAAGATGGATTCAACTATAGCAAGTTTATGAGATGCCATGCATTGAAGTAATGACTGTCCAAAAAGAAGGGAGTGGGTTTTATGAGAATACTAAGTGAGGAAAGAGTCTGTAAGAAACCTGAAGCTATTTCAGAAACATATAAACATAAAAGGTACATTTCCCTTGGCTTAAGTTGTTTTATGTACAGCTTTAGTATCAACCACAAGGGAGAAAAATGGAAAAATAAAAAGCAGTTTAGTATTTTTTATTTTATATATTGTTGCATTTAGACCATAGCGTACATACATCTATCTATCTATCTATCTATCTATCTATCTATCTATCTATCTATCTATCTATCTATCCATCCATACACATGAAACTTTTAAAGATTCTTTTTATTTGGTTAGGAAGAGAATGAAAAGGAAGGTTTTTTCCATGCATTTGGTGTTTGGAGGCATTCACTGTAATTGAATCCATGTGAAAAACTGGGCTGCTATTTACCAGTTTCATTTATATGAAAATGACCACCTGCTACAATAATGAAAAAGTTACTATGTTAAAACTTTAGAAATATCTTTTTATGAGCTATTCCTTCACTATCCTTACAAATACCACAGAATGGTAATAAAAGCTATTTTTCATGTTTTCTGCTTGAAGTTTGAAAAGAAGATAAGAGCCCTTAACATAAAACAATACTCTAGTAAGAACAGGAAAGAATGATTTGACCCCAGTATCCCATCACCTCCTCAAAACAAAACAAATAAAATACAATGAGTTTTTGGCTACCACTAAAGCAATTCCCTACTTTGTATTCAAGAGCTGTAATGCTTTCATATAGCCCCAGATATCAGGAACTGAGAAATGGCCAAGAAATCTACCTCATTCCCTGTTGCCACATAATCCTATGGAAGTATATGAAATCCTTGGCTGAACACTATTGCCTTAGTTATCAATCTGTCATCTGTGAATCCTCTTCTGCTTACCTATTACTCGCTATCCTAAGATAGCTATGCTAATGCCGATTACAGCTAATACAGTTCTGTTCTGGAAGAGAGTCGTTTACACCGAAGATACTGCGGATATCTGTACTTACAGCATTGCAATTATGTTCCAGTAGAAATAGTGTAACAACAGTCTTGATTCCAAGGAAAGGAAGCCAAGGGAATATTGCCAAGCATTTCACTTGTTCCTAGCCTCTGGAATCCATTCTTCTACTCTCTCTATTTTACAGGGGACCTTACACGCCACTTGTTCAGACACATTCCACGAACTCCTAAGTGTACTAGAGCANTCTGAAACCAAAAATTATACAGAGGTTGGTGAATTCTATGAATTAAAAACAATTTATCACAGCATTTCTAAGAAGACCAAACACAGACATGCTGTAGTTGAAGTTATTCATTTGCTACCTGGAGTTGGCCATAGCAGTAATACTTCTTAAAAATGAGATTTCAATAGGGAATCCAAATGTATTTTGCAGATTTAGGGCTGAAGAAACTTACAGTGGCAGCTAAATAACTGGCATGTGTTTTATACATTAGCACTGTATCTCAAGTTAGTTATAAAAAGTAACAGAAAAGATGTAGGGAAATGCTTGAAAAATAAACAAATATTTCCCCAGAAGTAAGGATAAAAGGTGGCCCTACCAGAATTTAGGGCTCACAGATAGACAAAATATGTGATGCTCCTCTCATACAATAAATCTGCTCAGACCTCATGCAACCCTCATCAGAAGGGTATTTAAGTTTCTAAACAGTTCAGTGGCTTAGGATAAAAATGTGTGTAATTTAAGCAGTTAATCCAAGTTTAGCTTTCATTTGCCCTATGAGGACATATGTATTTGGTCCTGTCTTCGTATTGTAGAGCTCTTCTATGTTCTGAAGAGACACAGTAATATTATCATTCTTTGGAGCATCTGTAATCTGTAATCTACTTCAGCCACCACCAGGTAGAGGATTATTCCACAAAAAGAACCACCCTTGCAAATAAGAACATCTTTCCGAAGCAGCAATTGTTTGACTCAGTCACTCCTCCAAGCACATCCCACTGAGGCACCAAAGCAATCATCAGCCACCAATCCAAGAAAGCAGGTTCAAAGCCACAGAGGCACTTGTTATAGCTGAACTTTAGGAATTCTGAAGTCTAGACAGGGTGTATCTTATTTTTAACAACCTGCCACCTCTACAACCTGTTCCCTAACAAGAATTTGCTGAAATAAACATAAAAGATTCCTATTCCCTTCAATTAACTTTTTATCAAGCTTTAGCTACTTCCTCTTATCCTCACCCTCCCACTCACCTTCCCAATATATGTATCTCATCCTTCTGCTCTATTTTGCTGCTTCCAATTAGTTGTGCTTTCTACCCCACTGACTCTCCTCTGTTGACTCTTCAAACTGATTTTTTTTCATTCTTTTCTTTCTTGCAAACTTTACTTCTCTTACCCTGATGAGTCATGTGTTAATCACAATCTCCTTAGCACATCCATTACTTAAACGTCTTGTTATGACCATCTGAAAAAAAACCACTGCTGAGACTGGATCTGGAGTGATGTGCCCAGTTCTGTGCTTCCCAGTTCAGGAGAGACATGGACATACTGAAATGTTCCCAGAGTACAGACATGAAGATCATAAAAGGACTGGAGCATCTGTCATCTGAGGAGAGCCTTTGAGAGCTAGGACTGTGCTCTGCAGGAGCTACAGCTGCTCCATCCCAGTGAACGGGAAGCCAGGAAAAAATGCCAGGAGGCTCACATGGATGAAAAAGGAGCTTTCAGCAAAACTCAAACACAAAAAATAAAGCACACAGACGTGGAAACAGAGAGGGGACACCTGGGAGAAATACAGAGATGCTGGCTGAACAGGCAGAGATGCAGTTAGGAAAGTGAAAGCCTACCTGGAACTGGACCTGACAAGGGATATAAAGAACAACAAGCAAAACTTCCTTAAGTATGCAGGTGACGAAAGGAAGACTAGGGGAAAATGTGAGCCTACTGCAGAGTGTGCCAAGGGACCTAGTGACACAGGACACAGCAAAGGCTGAGGTACTTGATGCTTTCTTCACCTCAGTCTCTACTATAATAGCAAGACTGGCAATTCCAGGCCGTGGACACCAATGGGAAAGTCTGGAACAAGACAATGAACTCTTGGTGGAAGATGATGAGGCCAGGAAATACCATGGTCCCTGATGGTAGGCACCCACAAGTGCTAAGGGAGCTGCCTGAAGACTGAGGTGGACTGAAGACTGCCCAAAGAGCCAGGCACAGAAGGCAGTGACCAGGGGTACACAGTCGGCTAACCTGTGGCTGTACCCTAGGGGTCAAAACTGGGTCTGGTCCTGTTTAACACCTCCATTAATGGTGTGGATGATGGGGCAGAGTGTACCCTCAGCACATCTGCAGTCTGCTGAGAGCAAGCATTTCAGACAGAAAGTGGGGGAAGAACAGCAGGTAAACAATAACATTTTCTTCTGAAACTCCCGCTCCTACAGCTGACTGCTATCATCTGTTACCTCTTTTGTCTAATTTTAGACTGCAAACACTTCAGGGCATGGATCACATTTTTTATTTGCCAAAGATGTGAACAACAGCTACACATTAACTATATAAATGATTAATAATGATAACGGCAGCACCCCAACAGCAAAATACAGCTCTGTCTCCACCTCACATTTAATAATCAAATAATCTGAAATAGAAACTCAAATAGGCTATAAAGGAGTAAACATTTTTATTAATATTATGTTACTGTTCCCTATAATCTTTATCTAGATATAATGGAGAGTATTTTCCACCTTAATAATGTTACAGAAAGTTTATAAAAAAAGAGATGAAAATTATGAAAAGAGATCCTAAATTTCACAAATTCAAAAAGAACTTGACTTGTTCTGCTGAATAAAACGTTCTCTAATTCAAAAGTTCAGATAGAAAATGTTAATGAAAACAGAACCCAGTCAAGTCAAATAAAATAAGAAAATAAATCAGGATTTTGCTTCAGGCAGCTTGAATCTGATTTAAGCAGCACTCTTGGAAGAATCCAGCTGTTGTTTACTGAAATGTAAAATAGTGTACTTATTTTTTTATGTGACAGCATTCATGATCCTTCAAATCATGAAGTAACATATTTCTTCTCATCAACAATAATCATTTTATGTACAGTTACTAATCTGACCAATTACCTGAAAGCTAATTACTCAGGCTTTACAGAATGAGATAGCTAACCCAATGTATTTTGATTTTAATTACTGGTATTTAATAAGGAGTACTGCCAAAAACATCCATAACATTAATGTTTTACAACAGCATTACAGATATTTTGTTAGTGATTGAAGCAGTCTATGATCATCTTTGTTTTATAACCTCAGAGATCAATCTAATTTTAGCTAGTGCAGAGCTGGACTATGGCAATTACAGTGTAATATTCATGTTAACAATTCACCTCTTTTCTTTTATGTACACTGAATTTTCAGGTTGAGACACTGCAATTCTCTCGAAACAGCAGGATAACCCAGAAGGTTCAAAATGATTCAAATTTTCTTTTTATTAAGAAAAAAAAGACAGCTTTTCCCAGGAACATAACTTGCAGCAAGTTTAGACAGGGACTTACTCAGCCCAGACCAAGTGAGCCCTCAGAGTTACAAGCTGCAAACCCCATCTGTGCTTCTGCCTAACAAATCTTTAAAAATGGGTAGTCTATCCCCACTTACAGTTCCTCATTTTTATAGGGGATTAATCAAAGCCTACAGCTACTACAGTTTCCTTTCTATACCACTCAGCTAAATGATGTTCTATATAATTGCCTATATTATATATTCTATATTAACACACTAAACATTCAGTGCAATTCTGTGCTGCCTATAAAAGCTAAAAAAGGTCAACAGAGAGGGATACATTCCCACAATCCATGCTAAAACGTTTATTTCAGTCTCATGGTCTCCAAGCTTTCACAAGTACTTTAAGAGGAGATTGGAAAGAATTTGCTGCCCACTCACAATGATGTCTCATAAAAGGTTCTTCAAAAACAGATCAAAGGCTGTAATTTCCATGCCACTTCTGTCCAATTTCCTTTCTCTTATGTTTTCATTTTTGAAATGGCTATGATTGCAATCCACTTTTGCCCACACAGCACTGCAGGTCTAAATGAACCATTTAGCACAAACTTTTTGTCTTTTGGCTGCTCACGATTTTATTTCCTTTGCAATTTTTTTATTTCATTTTTTGGTACTACTTATGCTGCATTGCAATTACCTTCATAATTATACCTGCAGTGATTTATGTTTTCCTGCATCCAGATGCATCATTGAGACTTCTGATCCAACCCAACCGCACTTTAATATTTATGTTAATTTTAACTCCTCCTCCCCTTCCTCCTCCATCAACAAAAAGAATTTCATATGGATCTTTCTACAGGAAGAATTTCTTTTTGCCCTTCCCACAGCACACAGAGAATGCTGATGTATTGTATTGCTTTTGCTGAATGCTGCTGCCTTACATCTGAACCTCTTTTTTTTTTTGTCATTTACTTAAAAAAAAAATCTGAGATGATGAAGTTTAGCATATATTCAATTGATTCTCATTATCTCGCTAGACAGAATGTCATATTTTGAATACTAATTGTGTTGCTCTTCAACATAAAATAGTACCAGTCATAAGCCAACAGATTCTCCATCATTCATCTAAAAGTGCTTGACTTGCCTCTGATTTACAAAAAGAACCCAAAAAGCTAAATATAACCTCTTGTGACTCAGTTTAACCAACAAATGATCTCTCAAAAGAGATTTTAAAACCCTCTCATCTTTTGTTTTTTCAAAGTTAGGAAATAAATTTCAGAATTCATAGTCATCCAGCCATTTATTAAAAAGGCCAAAGACAGATATATTTTTCTTTAGTGTTTACTGTTTTCCTCCAATTTCCCTCTCTGTTCCAAAAATTAACCTTTAATAATAACGTTATCTTTATGGCTTAGCCACACAAAAAAAGATTAAATACTATTTCAAGGATAAATTTTATTGCTATATTTTCTTCAAATTTATCTTTCAATATAAAAAAATATGCTGTATCACAAAACGCAAAATAAATTTGTTTCTGATTTAATGGTCTTGAAGTGAGAAAAACATACTATATATAATCATTAGGGAGATGATTAAATGGTTAAATGAGACAGAAAATATAGAAATAAATATTGCAATACTAAGAAGTTCCTGCAGACTAGTGATACATGGCTGGAGCACCTGCCTTTTTTGTTGCCACAGTATTCACATCATCAAGCCTAGAACCTCACAGTATTTACGTAGGAATGCCTGAGAAGGCTAAATGAAATTGTGGCTGTAATTCAGGTATTTGAAGGCAAAGGGATAACTAAGTAACTAACTATAGATAAAAACCAAATAAAAACATAAATATGTACCTATTTTACACAGAATATACCTAATAAAAACTCAGAATACATCTAAAAAAATCTGTGTTTGTTACTGAAGCCGTAAACAAGGAGCAAAAGTTTCCCCAGAACTTTCATAGATGAATCTGTTTTACACTTGGCCAGACAGACAGCACAAAACTTGGTAGCTCATTTGGTGGGGCGGTGGAAATTGTTCAATGGGATGCCTTGTTGAGTTCTTACACAAATAAACCCACTTCACATACAGCTTATGACCAAAGTTACAAGCAAACAGCAGCATATGACCAAAGTAAACTACAGTTCATATGAAAGTGAATGGGCAAGAACAGATTATCAGATAAAAGTAAAATTTATTGTTGTTTTAATATAGAATTTTCTCATAAGCAAGGATTCTTGTTGCTTCCTAACAGAATGAACAATTATTTGAGCTACTTTTATGTGGAGGTAGAAGAAGAAGACGTGCACGACACAATAAATTAGGTGAAGAAGACTTCTCTAAGATATTCAGGCTGAAGAAGAAGAGGCTCATGGGGGGAGCTCATTGCTTTCTACAACTACCTCAAAGGATGCTGAAGCCAGGTGAGGGTCAGTCTGTTCTCCCAGGTAACAAGCGACAGGACAAGAGGAAACTGCCTCAAGCTGTGCCAGGGGAAGTTTAGATCAGAGAGTAGGAAAAAGTTTCTTCACAGAAAGGATGGTCAGGCATTGGAACAGGCTGCTCAGGGAACAGGTGGAGTCACCATCCCTGGAAGTGTTCAAGAAAAAGTCTGGAGGTGGCAGCTGAGGACACGATTTACTGGTGAACATGGTGATGCCAGATTAATGCTGGGACTCAGTCTTTTCCAACCTTAACAAATCCATAGGTCAGCAACAATGATCAGGCAAACAGAATTATAAGACATTTTGGTTTGAGACAAATTCAGAGGAGAATATACTCGAAGACGTAAGAGAAATAAAAGATAAACTTTCAGATGAGAGAAACATTCTGTAGGACAAAAAAGAGAGACCTGTAGAACTTTGTGCAATACAGAAAGAAGTAAACAAGCACCTTTACTGGGCCTCAGTGCTTGCAACATCATCTTAACAGCCATGCAAGTAGATACCTAAAGGAATCACTGTTTCTTTACTTAATTTAACCAAGGGAGATAATGAGGGTATAAATATTAAATGTTGTTTCTAGAGTCTTCTTTTTCATTTTTTACCCAAAAACATTCAGGCCACATTCTATCATCAGAAATACCACTGAAACATTGAAAGTGAAATATGACATTGATTTCAGTAGACCAAATCCAGATTTACACTTACATAACTCAGATAAAAATCTATCACAGTATATTGCATGTGGTTTGGTGGAGAATGAGAAATTCATCCATACATGAATGATGTTCTGTAACACTGCATTTTTTTCAAAGAGTAATTAAAATAAGCAATCAATGCAGTAACTCTTACTAGAGTGACATGAGAAGGCATCCCTATTCACCTTAAGAAAAAAACCCAAGTAAACAACAGTTAGTTCAAGATGGTCATTTTGGATTCTTCTAGTGTCTTGGACACCAGCATTTGTTCTACAGCAATTGTCAAAATGTCTATTACTAGAAATGCGATCTTTTCTCGTAGATTACTATGACCTATATTGACACAGGCATTTAGGAATTAGCAAAATCTACTGAATCTAGATTTAAAAATGCCTCATGAGCCTGAGCCTTAATGTGTTTTCTCTTATCAGATTAATTTCAGTTTTCCCAGCTGTTATGATTCTTGTTCTTNATAAATTAGGTGAAGAAGACTTCTCTAAGATATTCAGGCTGAAGAAGAAGAGGCTCATGGGGGGAGCTCATTGCTTTCTACAACTACCTCAAAGGATGCTGAAGCCAGGTGAGGGTCAGTCTGTTCTCCCAGGTAACAAGCGACAGGACAAGAGGAAACTGCCTCAAGCTGTGCCAGGGGAAGTTTAGATCAGAGAGTAGGAAAAAGTTTCTTCACAGAAAGGATGGTCAGGCATTGGAACAGGCTGCTCAGGGAACAGGTGGAGTCACCATCCCTGGAAGTGTTCAAGAAAAAGTCTGGAGGTGGCAGCTGAGGACACGATTTACTGGTGAACATGGTGATGCCAGATTAATGCTGGGACTCAGTCTTTTCCAACCTTAACAAATCCATAGGTCAGCAACAATGATCAGGCAAACAGAATTATAAGACATTTTGGTTTGAGACAAATTCAGAGGAGAATATACTCGAAGACGTAAGAGAAATAAAAGATAAACTTTCAGATGAGAGAAACATTCTGTAGGACAAAAAAGAGAGACCTGTAGAACTTTGTGCAATACAGAAAGAAGTAAACAAGCACCTTTACTGGGCCTCAGTGCTTGCAACATCATCTTAACAGCCATGCAAGTAGATACCTAAAGGAATCACTGTTTCTTTACTTAATTTAACCAAGGGAGATAATGAGGGTATAAATATTAAATGTTGTTTCTAGAGTCTTCTTTTTCATTTTTTACCCAAAAACATTCAGGCCACATTCTATCATCAGAAATACCACTGAAACATTGAAAGTGAAATATGACATTGATTTCAGTAGACCAAATCCAGATTTACACTTACATAACTCAGATAAAAATCTATCACAGTATATTGCATGTGGTTTGGTGGAGAATGAGAAATTCATCCATACATGAATGATGTTCTGTAACACTGCATTTTTTTCAAAGAGTAATTAAAATAAGCAATCAATGCAGTAACTCTTACTAGAGTGACATGAGAAGGCATCCCTATTCACCTTAAGAAAAAAACCCAAGTAAACAACAGTTAGTTCAAGATGGTCATTTTGGATTCTTCTAGTGTCTTGGACACCAGCATTTGTTCTACAGCAATTGTCAAAATGTCTATTACTAGAAATGCGATCTTTTCTCGTAGATTACTATGACCTATATTGACACAGGCATTTAGGAATTAGCAAAATCTACTGAATCTAGATTTAAAAATGCCTCATGAGCCTGAGCCTTAATGTGTTTTCTCTTATCAGATTAATTTCAGTTTTCCCAGCTGTTATGATTCTTGTTCTTACCTTTTTGTGGACAAAGATAAAGCTAAGTGATGTTCTGCCTTCTTGACATTCAAGATAAAAAGGTCAAAATGATGGCTACAGTTTCAACAATGACAGTTGTTCTGAGCCTATCAGTCACAAGGAGATTATAATGGTAGGGACATTTTCTTCATTAAGAAAAATCATAATCAGTAAATAGTTACTGTATTACCATAAGAAGAAGATTATTAAAGTAAAATAAAATATTATTATTTGTTTACAAGTTTTACGTAATAAAAGCGCTTCTTCCCCTGCCAGGTGTGATGCAGACTTTTAAACAGGAAAAAAAAAAAAGAAAACACAGCATACAGGACAGTGTAATAAAAAGCAACAAAAAATGGCCATTCAGTTTAACACACACAAAAACATAGGTGCACACACAGCTGCTGTTTCTTCTATGGGAGATGAAAAGCTCCTGGCAATATTACTTACTACAAAATTCATGGAGCAAACCTTGTTTAGGACGTGTAGGTACAGTAAAATATATTTCAAATAACTTATTCAACAATGAAGGACCTCATCAACTGAGAAGAAGGTATATAAGCAAGCTGTATGATCAGCTTTTTGTTTTGTGTCTTGTACCCAAATCTGCTTACACAGGCTGCATTTGCCTTAGGTGTACAGGTGGCATATGCTGACATGGACCAGTGGTCCTTGCAACTTTGCTGCATGTCATCTTTTATTACGAAGGTCAAAGAAAAATTTTATACCTCCTTCTATGTCTAATGTGACTACTGAAAGTAAATATATTAAAATATGCTACATTATATGCAGATGCAGACATTCTCAAATTTAGCTGATAGAAAAAAATACTGGAAAAAAAAGCCCTCAAGCAACACTTCATGGATATTTCAATGGAATTCTAATTCTCACAATAGTGTTGATTAAAAGTGTGATGAGAATGAAACTAACCTCACAATGGGATTGCACATGAGCTGAATGATCAGTAATGGGAGACTGTTACACAGTTATGTTCCTTGGTCTCTGTGGGATTTTTCACCCAAGTTTCACTAACATTGCTGTATTTGACTGATTGCAATTTTCTCCATTTCTAAGCTTTGTTCCAGAAAGCAACATTTTTTCCACTCATCTTAGCAAGTGGCACAATGTTCCGTGGCATATGATATTAGTAAAAAGTCATGCTGCCCGTCTCTCTTGGTTGGTCCCACCAAGGCTAATTTTAGGTAGCATTTAATATTCAATTACATCGGCAGTCACATCTGTATTTAAATTTGAAATAAACTTCTGAAAACAAATACAACTATGGGGCCAAGTTTAGATAATTTACATTGAGATAATTTACATTTCATGTCTTCCCTCAGCACATCACACTCTGCCCTCAACTTCCATACAGAAGTATTGGAAAGGCCTTTGGTTCACTTTACATTCCTTGGTGGTACCTTCAGCCACAACCTGAGCTTAGATTCTGACCTGGCCTCCCACATGGACCCTGTTTGAAGTTCTACCAAAATGCTTCGTAAAGTGACCTAGCACTGACTTCCCAGGGGACAAACCTGGCCATCACTGCTGCTTGCTCATCACTGAAAAACGATCCTGACAGACTGAAGAGCTTTCCTGGGGTTTTAAAATAAGCACAGCAAACCAGGATTACTGCATACTGTTGGAAACAGATTTTCACCCTTTCTGCAAGCAATGCTGCTCACGTCTCACCCAAGGCAGCTACTCGAGCAGATTCAAGGGCATTCCCCAAGAAACAATATGCTAATTCCCTGTCTCCAGCTAAGCTGGGTCCTGGTGCACATCCAAATGCAATTTAAAATTGATGACACAGACTGTATAACATAATGAACTATACTGGCAAGGTAATACATTATTACCATGGAATAATACAACACTTATTAGACGCACACAAGCAAAATAATACTCATTGATGAACAACCAAAATTGTGTTGGAGTACAAAGCTATACTAGAGATTTACAACAGTATCAGTACAGATCTGATTTCAGTCCACATATTTCTTATGCACAACTCAATTTAAATAATAAAACTTGGAGATGTTACCATTTTAATATTAAAAATACACAAAACGTCTGTATTACTCTACTGATTATATACTTGCAGCAAATTTATAATTCCACATTATTTATACTGGGGTAAAGCATCAGCCTATTTTTGGCTGGTTTTACTATTTTTTGAAGCTTGTCTCCATGTGTCATATTTAAGTTCACCTGTACTTTATACGAACGTTTACTGAACACTCTTGCATAGGTACGAATATGCACGAACGCAAGAAACAGTAAACACAAGCTACTTTATAATGGAAAAAAGTAAAGTATTTTCTTCAGGAAACTACATATTCCTATGTGTAGAGATAAAAATAATGTAATAGCTGTAGGACTAGCAGAGCAA
>VZTN01028440.1:1249-37929 GCA_013400515.1 Erpornis zantholeuca
ATGTAGAGGTGACAAAAATGAAAGAAGTCACAAAAATGACGGAAGTACCAGCATCAATCTGCTATGCTAGGAGTTAAATGGAGAATAACAAGGCATTATCTTCTTGTGTCTAATGCACGCTCCATGAAAGCTGTGCATGGTGCAAACTTGTGTCCACACAGATAAAAAGCCCATGAGTTACCCACCGAGCCATAAATGCAGCCAGACAGCTTTGGAGGAAAGGAAGGTGAAACAAATCTCGTGGATGTCAGTTCAATCCACTCACTGGGCCTTGGGAGCTGGGCATTCTTTTTTGAGCCTATTTTATTAAAGAGTATAAGCCTAGACAAAGCTTCCTTCACCAAATACAGTAAAAAAAAGGCATCCTTCTGTAGAAATAAACTCTTTTAATTACTGTAGAAATTACTCTGAGGTCGAGAGTATCATTTTTACATAAAATAATGCCTGTATCATCTTTACATAAAATAATGACAGGTCAATTGGGCAGTAAGAAGAGAGAAAAATTACAAAAAATGATACCAAAATGGTTATAATGTTTACCAAAAAGGAGTGGGATCCTTAATCCAAGCTTCCTTACAGACATTATTTGTAGTTTTGACACTAAACTGTCATTGTATAAAACATGCACACAGTTTGGGAAGTAGTCATATATTGCCACCTAACTCTTACTATAGTCACTCCTCCAAGTATGATTTAAAAATAAAGCTGTTTTCCAGGGTGTTGAAAAATATGCCCAAAAATACCCCAAACTCCATCCTGACACTATCTTAGCAAAATCTAAGGCATTTTCCAATGGTGTTGGGTAGAACCTTGGTGTGCCAGAGGATTTGGCATTGCTGAGATAAACAGTTTCTATTACTTTATTTAGCTAATCATTCAAACTTAAAGCTTTTCTGATTTCTATTCCCTGGTGACTGACCCGTGCTTTTACTCTCAATAGAGAGCTTAGTTGCTTTTTTCAGAGCTGCCAGGGTCAGATGACTACACAATTAATGAATAGAGACCTATGTCCCATTTTCTTGACAACGCTGGCTATCAGCTCTATCAGCTTTTAGATATTACATCTTTTAAAAAACTGACACATTACCTTTTCCTTTTCTGTATGTTATTAAACACCAAAGTAGAATATTTATGTAATATTTGTATGATTTGTGCATTTTGCTTAGTCATTTTAGCACTCTTAGTTAATACTAGCTTTTGATATTGCAGATTTTACACTTTATTTGTTATGAGTAAATTTATAAAATTCCTTCTTAATGTTTTAACTCTAAAAGGTATACATAGATTGTGGTGCTGCTGCAACATTCCAGAATTTTTGATCTCTTCTAAGTGCTTCTCCTTTTTCTGTATGTTGTAGTTTTGAAAAAATATTTGTATTGCCATTTTCACATCTCACTTGAACTGAGGTGGTTATTTTACTGAAGTAGTCTTTCATGAGCATAAAATTGTGGGAGGCTTTGACATTTCATAACGTATTTTAAAATAATTCCCAGTTGTAATTCATGCTTTTATGTTTCAGTATTTCCTCCCACTTGATTTTGTCCATAACTTTTTTCAATTGTGTAAAATTACCCTTCTCAAAGAATCAGGTCTATGTTTTAACTGGTCAGGATATTGCTTTGCTCCTATTTCTTTTCAGTCTGAACTCAATCTATTGTCTCAGAAGATTGCCCTTTAACAGAGATCGAAGCCATAGAGAGTGAAAAAGGACTCTTTAGAATGATGTAATGTGTGATATTTCATAATCTGTGTTCATAGTGCGAGACAGTTCTTAGGGGCATGTTCTTTCACTCAACACAGAATAGTATTTCATGCAATCATCAGTTTACAATTTGTTTGGAATAAGTATATTGTCGAAAGAACAGATTTTGAATTTATTAACATGAAGTGTACTGTTTGGAAGCACATTTACTTGAATGATGTCTAACTTACCCAAATGACTAAGGGGCTTTAATTAGGACATCCTGAACACCTTCCATTGATCCTAAAAAATGCAATAGCATTTGTATTATTTTCTAAATCCCCTCTGTCCTGAGGTTTTACATACAGCCCAGGAAGCAGGAAATCTGTGTGCATAAGACAAAAGTGAAATAACTTATTCATTCAAATAGTTAAATTTCTTTTGCCTAAGGTGTTTTCTACTTTAAATTTTCACCTTAGGGCTCTGTCCACACAGTTTGAAAAATAAATATTTTGAATAGGTGAACTCTTTATCCCTCTTTAGTTCATGTGATTTTGGTTCTTGAATAATGTTAATACAACTCTGAAATCCTACTCAGGCAAATATGAAATGAAAATCCAGTTCTGATTCAGTTCTAGGGGATGCAGAGTAGGAGGCATTGCATCCTGCTGGGCCACGCATCTCAAGATAGGCCATCAGCACATAGCCAATTAGCATAAGGCAAAACAATTTTCTGGTCCTTTTCTAGTGTTTCTGGTAGGTGGGCAAACAGGTCGGTGGAGAAGAGATGCTTAAAGCTTAGAGCTGAAGGTAGTGATGCTTCTCAAGATCAGGGAAAGTTATGAGATACAAGGATCAGCCTGTCTATCTTGCCACTATATGCAGATCAATTACTTTATTGGATGTGAGGATACAGCTACCCAGCTGGTTTGAATCCCCAAACTTAGCAGGAGAAGAGTTTGTTGAGAGGAAACCACTGTGTAAATTTGCCATCCATTCATCCAGTTTCTTTCTTTATACCTTAGTACAGAAACTATTCCCTATTACAAGTCCACCTACCTTAACAAGTATGTCCATCTCTAGCCACAGATCATGACACTAATCTTAGTCCTTAACCATCTTCTCTCACCCTACTGTAAGCAAGGTGCACCAGAAGCACAACCCTGCTCTGCTGACTTCCAGGGCACAAGCAGGTCTCCGGGCTTCTGGTAGATGAAATGTGAAAGAGGCAGACTGCAGAAGAAAAGTATCAGACAGGGCCCATTAAGCAGGTGAAAGATGCAGGATGATTTCTACCATGCAAATATATCAGGTTCAACAAGGTGAAGTGCTGGGTCCTGCCTAGTGATTGTGAGAGGAATGGATAATGGCAACTCACAGTGCAGGAAAATATCTAGAAGCTCCCAAGAATTTAAATACTTACTTTCTTTTTTTTTAAAGTGATTTTTCTGACGATGACAAAACCTCCTGTTTGTCAGTTCCACTCTAAATCCTTCTCTGCTGTGGCAAGAGAAAGGCAAAGAGGGGTGCCACGGTACCCATTCCTAGGATACCATTCCTTGAGGGCATGCTGCAGCAGATAAAGAAGGTAGCTTATGGAGAAAAAGACAACAAAATGCCTGACAAGTCATGAACTTGTCCAGAAAAAGTGCTCAAAGCTACTAGGTGTGGAAGAGAGCAATATTTATATCTGCAAGACCATGCACTATCTGTGCTGCCGCAGTGGCAATGGTGCTACAAGTGACATGAAAATATGACATAGTCCCCTTGACAGGTCCTTGGGCATCCTCCTCTCAGCGTTTGTGATGGCCACTGTTGTGGAGGACCAAGCTTTCCTACTGTTTCTGCATACGGGTCATCAAAGACAATTTTGGTGTCAAAGACCTGAGACCATCCGCTTTTTTCCTTTTTCCCCTCCATCTGAAAGACTGAACACATCTCATGTTCCTTCACCAACCACCATCAGTAATGGAAAAATGACTTTGCAGGCTGAGACTTGGCAGCCATTTTGGCAGGAACTGGAAAGAAGTAAAAACCCTATAGATATCTTACAGGGGTGGAATGGGGGAGAGAGCATCCGAGAACGGAAAGAAATCAAACGTTTCATTATTGTTCAGAATATCTTTATTAGTTAGTATTCAATTTTATTATAACCCCATTGTATCACTGTGTACAGTGCAGGATGTACACCTTGATCATAGGCCTCCTTCAAAGGGGAAGGGATGAAATCCTGGATGCAGGCAATCACGCATGTGTGCTGGAAGAGGATATGTAGAGGTTGGAGGTATGGGGAGGGAACACGGCACATAGTCAGAGTTTTTCTCCAGCATGGTCCTTTCGAAGCTCATCCATGCCAGCTGTAAACCAGATACACACTTAGTATACAGTGGGAGGGGAGAAAGTGGGACATTTGCAGTTAAAACCTTTTTTACCCCTTTTTCAAAAGAGCTGCAGAGGTGCAAGCAAATATACTTGAATAGGCAGGCACAGTGCATATTGCTTCTGCTGAAACAAGCTGGTTTATAAAACAGATTAGCTTATTGTCGGAGTCCAGGGAAGCCTGAAAGCTTCTCCTGCTCCTCTGGTGGTTTCTTTATACCCCCAGAGCTCCTCAAAGATGGCCTAGCCAGCGACCTAGGCTTTTGGAGAAGCTCCCTCCACTTTTGGGAGAACCTGAATGCACCAGAGAGGTGAAGAGATTTTTGTTTAGTGTACCACAGGGAGTTTAGTTCTAGTTTTAGGATTTTGTTCCATGTATTATATAGACACAAGATGGATGCTTTTGGGTGTGGTTTCTCCTTCTTTCTTCTTCTTCTCTCTCCTCATTCTCTTCCTCTCTTCTCTGACACCAGTTCCTGTGGTGTGTTGGTTGGTGGAAAAAAGTTAGTATAGAAAAGACATATCAATAAGATGAGGGTTTACTGGTGTTGGAAACAAAATAAAATACGTATTGTTTCTTGAATAGTTGTTAGTAAGATATAAAAGGTAGCTGCTGATTAGCAGCCATTGCCTTTCTGCCCTGGTGTCCTTGGAGGACACTGCCTCTGCCTCCGAGGTCTTGATAAGAAAAATAAACAACTTGTGAAACAGCAAAGAAGATGTCTCGATTCGTTCTTTCCAACATGAAGAACAGAAGGAAGAGATTCTCCAGGGCAGAGGACAGGGGCAGGAGCCAAGGGCTCCAACCCCTGCGAGGGCCCAGGCCCCTGACAGCTGTTATCATTTAATCTCAACTTTACATAATTATTTAAATCAGACCTGTGGTCTAACTGGAAACCATCCTTAAGTGCTATGCATCGTAGGCCATTGTTCTGTCATCTTCTAAGTATATTCACTTATTCCTTACAAATAAAAATAGGTTATCTCAGGGTTTGCTATCACACTTCATTTCCAAGTTGCAAAGATAATGTTATAGAATTTGAACATTTCTTATCATTCAGAAGCTGAATATTACAAGATTTACCCTAATTAAATATATGTCAATGGAAATGAACTAGCAAACAACTTGAATTTGTGTGTTGGGTTATGAACGATATTTAAAATAAAAGTTTTCAAATGGAGTGATATTTGTGTCTATACATGCAAAAAAATTTGGGAATGACAATTTCAAAGAGAAACTTTATTTTAAATATGTAAGTGGAAAAATTACACTTTATAGTTTCCACGGTATATGAAAAAAAGAGGCTGGCAAATATTGTTATTTATTGATGTTGTCTGAAAAGATATCTTGATCGAGATAGGATGCTTTTGAAATCTTTGCTGATAAATAGGTTTATAGGGTTGGAAAAAATGTGTATTTTTGGAATGCATTTTTTTTATCACCGACTCTTTTATGATTACCACTAAATCTTGAAAATGTCCTTGTGAGTTTACATGCATACAAGCACAAGAAACTTACTTTTGTAAAAGTTCACTACACACATATAAATAAAAGACTGTTTTGTTTTCAGTATGATTTACCTTGCCTATGAATGAAAGCTCTACATTAAATGAAACCAAATTCTGGCATATGTTTTGAAAAAGCATCTGAGTAACTAAACTATTGTCTCAGAACTTAACACTGACTTTTTCCCTCTAAAAATCCTTCAAAAAGATGAAAAAAATAGATATTTCAGGGATAAATGAGTAGGAAGTTTAATATGAACAATGTCAAAAAAAGAAAAATCTGTATCACACAAAAATAAGAAAGACTGAAAATGAGTCTGAAATGACAATCTGGGAAAGAAGGCAGAGAGAAAACAATTTTATAAAGCTGATCCTAACTGAAGTTCCAGAAGAAGGCTTTTGTACAAAGGTATTGTGAATGAACACTACAGAACTGTGTAAAAAATGAAACTTTGAAATAGTTGTTTTGCCTTTTAAAATTCCAATTAAAATGATAATGAAGAGTTACATATTGATTGTGTTTCAATAATGTCAAATCCTGACATTGTGTTTTGCGTATACATGAAAAAAAAATAAAAATTGACTCCCAAATCTGAACCTAGAATTCTAATTCAAACTGCCTTATTGTTGGATAATTCAACATACCAAGAATGAAGGAATTAAATCAGCAGCTTTTGGTAATGCATAAACTGGTACAAACTCTATTTTATTCACCCATTTTTCTGAAGTACTAAAAGTTATTGAAAGAAGCAAACACATATTTGTATCACTAACAGATTATGGAAAAATATGCATATATAAGTAGTGCAATTGACTACGAAAAGTCAGTTTTATATATTCACAACCTGAGAGTTTAATTCATGTTTTTTTGAATAACAATAACTTATTTCCAAGCATACATTTCAGTGGAGCTGCAAACAAGAAACATGACTTGTGTTCTTTTACAGATTATTGGTATTTATTGTAAGCCTTGGAATTATTCTCTTGAAAAATACACAATCCTCTTAATTCCAAATATACTTTGGATTGTGGCTTTACTGCTACCGCCATTACAATGCAGAGGAATTCCATTTATTTGACAGTAAAAAAGAAACACCATTTAAATTAGAGCCCAAACTCCTGAAAGGACATCAATCCAGCTTCTCAAAGTAGATTTGCACTGTGCTTCCATTTTATCAATTTGCAAGCAGAAAGTAGTCACTGATACAAGAAAATGACTACTAATGACCGATAAAAGCTGTAATTATTCTATAATCTCTGTGAAATTAAAACAGAAACCTTTTAATTTTATGCAAAAATTATAGAAAAAACGTTAAACTAATCTGAGGCAAATGAAAATCTTGTTTTTTGAAAAATAAGCTATGATGGGAAAATATCAATCTCTTTCCAGTAGTCCTCACAGAAAGTAAACTATGTTTTGTTTTTTTTAAGGAGAAAGTGAGTCCTGCGTAGAATGCTGAAATAAAGATGAAAAAAATAATAAACCCACAAAGACAGAAGAGTTTCAGAAAACAACTATTTTTAAAATTAATATTTTAAAAAGGAAATTATAAAAGATATTCCATAGATCAAAAGTACTCCAAATGAGATGTGGCAAAGTTCTTTTGAAGATGTCTTCCTCTGATATGCTTTTAACAACACTAACATGATAAAACACGTAGTTCTTCTCTAATTTGTACCAGTGCATGTCACATACAATGCTGGATACAAAGCAAAAATATCAGAAAGACTCAGTTCATCCTTGATCCCTTGAGAGTTGCTTCAGATAAAATGCTAGAGACAAGCAATGATGAGGCATGTAGTCTCTTTCCATTTCAATGTCTCAGCCTCTTGATTCAATCTCGCTACTATTTTTCTTTGGTTTTGTTCGTTGTGCCATGGTATTTATATTGCATGGTATCTTCTCAACACACTCCAAAGTCCAGTCTATACCTTTTAGAACACAGAAACCATGAATTTCTGAAAATCTCATGCAAAAGCAGGAAAATAAATTCTCTTTTCCTTACTTTCTCACTAGTAGCCACTCCTTTTTTCATAATCATAACATGCCATTATTTATATTTGTCGTAGTTTAGCATAGCATAGCTTTCCTTTAGTTAAGGAGAAAATCCACCGGTCATGGAAGTGATTCTTTTGCAAGGAGCTGTCAGCTTCCTCCAGACCCGACAAAACCCAATCAACTGGCTATTTCGAACTCTGTTAGCCACTTAAGACAGCTAGACACGCCTCTGTGAACACATTTAAGAGGTAAGAAAGGCCGGGGAAGCTGACTTGTTTCCGGACCTTTGGACAGGTATCTGGGGGTCGGGCTGGGCCTGCCCGCACGTCCCGGCGGGGCCGAGCTGGCCCGGGGCGCGGCTTAGCTGAAATTCTGCCGCTGCTGAAGTTCCATCCGCCCCCCTCTCCCAGAGCGCCTGCCGATAATGAAATCCTACCCCGCAGAGCTGTGGCCGCCTCCCGGCAGGACAGGGCCGGTGGGGAGAAAAACCAGCCCGAAGGCAGCGGCAGCTGCGCGGCCGAAATTCAACTGAGGCCGCCGCCCGGCAGAGATCGCCTGAGCGGGTCAGACTAACTCTTCCAGCGCTGATTCCTCAGGACAGATGAAAACCTACAAATACCCAATCCTCCCCCGAGTCAAAAGGATGGAAAAGGTGAAGGCACGTAAAGAAACACCATAGAGACACCAAAGTCAGTGAAGAAGGAGGAGCTGAAGCCCAGAGAGGGGAGAATGAGGAGATGCTTCAAACCTAGAAGCTGATATTCTTTTGTAGGGCTATGGTGATGGACTGTGAAACATCAGAATACCCCAAGACACCCTGTAATTTCATGAAAAGCATGGGGGGTTGGACCATTCAAACCACAATCATGAACAAAGACACCTGTGATGAAATAAGTAAATGTTAAAGTAGCTGTGATCTAATGAGAAGCTTGAACAGAGAGAGATGAGTAATGAAGATTCTTGCCCCTAGAAAAGAAGATCTCTCTTCCCAGAAATGATGATGATCCCGGAGACAGATGAAGAGAACATTTGCTTCTGAAAAGGTCGTCCTTAAAATGATATCCCCTTAGCGAAAGATTAAACCCTTGAAAACAGTTGTGGGAAAAGCTGGAAATCAAGGGGAGGGACTTCCACATTGGAATCAGGTTCCATTCCCGGGCGGCTGATCTGCTGTGACATTGAAGCCATGAGAGAACTGCTTCTTGTGAAGAAGTCTCCACGGCATGACAAAAGAGACTCCTCTCCATAAGTGAACTGAAGAAAGATTATTGTAGAGGTGGTAAACTGATGGAAAATTCCAAGTTTTGTCTCTTTACTTTGTCAGTGAGAAAGGGAAGAAGGGATTGGGGGGAGGAGAAGTGTTCTGAAGGTTTATTCTGACTCTTTTTTTTTTTCTTTAAGTTCTGTTAATTAAACTTCCTTATATTCTTTAAAGTTTTGGGCCTGCTTTGTATTTCTACAAGTCTTTTATCTCACAGAGGTAAATGAGTGAACTAAACCACTACATGGAGATGTCTGAGGAACCTCTGTAGTAACTCTGTAGCTTTATCCATGGTTTAACTCCAACTGGCACCTAAACACCACACAGCCACTCACATTACTCACACCTTCTCACTGGGATAGGAGAATTGAAAGGGTAAGACTGAGAAAACTCATGGGTGGAGATAAGAATTTTAAAGATGGATAAATAAAACCCAAGAAGAAGGAGTGACACAAATGGAAACTGTTGCTCACCACCAAACAACTGATGGCCAGCCAGTCCCCGAGCTCCAACAGTGTTACCACTCCCTACTTAGCAATGCAACAGAACAAGGAGTAAATAGTTTTGCTCCTAAAAGCTAGCAATACATATTAGATAGTTACTAGCCAAAATATAAAAATGACATTAACTTCATGTCTTATTTTTGAAGCATTCATTTACATCAATGGTAGGAGTGTAAAATTCATATATACGCAAAAACTGATGAAGAGTACCAATTACATGTCATTAACCCCATGTTTCAAGAATAGTCATAGATTTTCATTGCTCTGATATCTTCTGTCTTCTTGGTGGCTTCCTGGTGAAGAAATAATTCCAGCATGCATCTTTAGACACCAGTTTAGGCACCAGACTCAGACAGAGAGTGAAGTTCATGAGGTGCTCTGTGGAGTCAGGGAAGGAGAAGGGGTTCTCCAGAAAGGAGCTCAGAGCAGACATTTGACTGTGGTGCTCATTTGCATTGTGAAGGAAAATATCTCACTCTCTCCCTCTCTTCCCTGCTTATCACAACAGCACTATGATTGACAAAAGTATGTTAAGCCAACCAGTAAGAATCTCTCTCATAATATCTTAAGATTTTTTTTACCTATAATCCTTTGCTTTCACTCCCCACAATTCTGGATAATCTCTTTAACCCTCATTGTGGGGAAAAAACCCCAAGTGCAATGATAGACAATTACTAAATATTTAATGTCTCTTTTTTTTTTTTTTTTATTGTTACCCATTTATTTCTATGCTCCTTTTACTCAAATCCCTCCAAGTAATTTCTAACCCTCTAATTCCTAATTCCAAGTGTGTTATACAATTTAAATATATACAATGTGAATGTATGAAGTGCTCCTAAGGAAAAAAGATGAGAAAGAGAGGAAGGAGAGGGGGAGAGAACTGGGGAGAGGGAGTCAGAGAAAGAGGGAGCTGGGAGAGAGAGAGGAAAAAGGGAGAGGGAGACAGCTGGTGATAAGATGCAGCTGAATATCAGATGTTGGAGTCTATTGGACAACAAGCAGAACACCAGACTTGTATTCTGGAAGTTTTCTAGTTGGCCAGAGGCCACAGATCCTAATTTTTACATTCCATCATGAGCATGCTCACTTCACTTCCATCGTGGTCTGATTTCTTAGATGGGAAGCATTATAATATTAACAAACTTTCTTCACTTGGTACTCGGTAAAATTTGTATACAGCACTTGTGGGAGAAAACCTTGAGAACTGATGGGGTTTGAACTTTCACAGGTAACCATTTGTTGGAATGGCCAGATTCTTTGGCACATAACCTGAAGCTGTATAAGCAGGCCTTTTTATAGGGAGTAGATTTTCTTTCATAGTTCCTTTGTAATATACATACAAATATATCTCAATTAAGGCATTTCAAAACTAGGAATCAGAACAATTATTTAAAAAAAAATCAGCCCAGCTCTATAAGGAATACTAATTTGAAGGGAAAATTACTCTGTTTTTTTCTTTTGTAGTTATCATAACTAACGCATATAATCCCATAAAAAAAAGAAAAAAAGGAAAAAATAAAAGGTTGAAAAATGGTGTGTAGAAAATAGGACTATACATTAGGAATTTCTGAAGCTAACCAGAAAATCCAAGAGTCCAAAGAATTTTTCTGAAGATGATTTAATCAATGGAATTTGACATGCAAAATGAAAACACCTGCAGGAGGGAAATACTTTTAAGATTCAGAGAGGGCAAATAATTGCTATGCTCTTAACTACTCATTTTGATCAAACATGCTACATGATCAAAAATTTTCTGGGAAAGTAGGATATCTCCCTAGATCTCTGCAGACTATATTCACTCAGCTAAACTCCACTGTAGGTCTACTTTCTCCTTTACCTTTTATATACCTCCTTTTATAAACATATAAAATGGTATTTAGAAAAAACGATATTTTGCACCATATATAAGGAATATACCAATTCTAAGTCAGTGATAAATATAAAAAAATCATGAATATGCATATATGCATTTTTGTTAGCATTTCTGAAGGGAAATTGAACCTTCTTCCTTCAGAGACATCATTATCACATTTGAGAAAAATTTAAGAGTTTTGAATGACACCTTTATTTACAACCTACAAAAACTTTTTAGTCATTTACAACCTCCCAACAATACATAGGGATGAATGGTTTGATGCCAACCTTTCAAATATAGGTAATTAATTAAAAAATTAATTTTCTGCATTCTACAGTTCATGCTCAGAAACAGTTATCTTTCTCTATTCTTAATGCTAAACTGTCAACTAACCTCATTAATGGCATTTCATGCCATTCTTTTATTTCTCTTATGAAGGCTTTTGATAATAGAAGGGCAAGTGAAGATTTATTCTATCAGTCTGCTCCTAAAATACGTTTAAAACAACAATTTAGATTCTCTGAAGACACAAAACATTAATGAATGCAATCTATTCTTTGATGGGAAACTATAAAGGTCAATGTAAAATATCTAATGAATTTCTTCAGGTAAGTGAGAGAAGTCAAACTCAAGTTTCCAGGCAATTACACACAATCAAATATTCCCACTCTGGAGTCTTGAAGAGCAATGAAGATAAAGTATTCTGTAACAAATGCCATTAGAGCTGTCATGATAGGAGGAGGATCGTGAGGTTCTTTATTTTTAACCTCAGATATTAGTCAGAGAAATACAATGAAAAACCTTGCCGCAGACTTTGGAATGATACATTGTTCTTACTACACACCAGTTTTTTGACCCAGAGTCTGAGACCACAGGGCTAACAGATATATATCATAAGGAGCCTTATTCTCTGCAGTTTTGTAATAATAGTAATAATAATGATAATGTTATTCTGCAGAGTTTGTGTTTATATCTTAAAAAATCACAGTTTGGGAGAATAAACTCATATTCAAATATGAGTCCAAAATAAAGAGAAAAAAAACAACCCTTCACTACTAGGTTTCATTTAATGAAGTATAGCCATCCACTCTAGCAACTTGGAGGAATTATGTACTTGTAGGGATTATTTAACAAGATAACTGAAAGCTGTTTTGGATGAGATTTTTATTTGTATTCTCAAAAATATATATTATTCACAGAAGAAATAGACAATCTATTTCTTGCCTCCTATTCGGGATTGTCTTTGTACAATAAAGCCATCACAGGGCAAATTTCTCTCACCTGTTACAAGCTCCTCTTGTATTTCTCCCTCCTGGCAATGGGTCGGAAAAACCTTTTGGAGTTTTTCTCCTGCAATACTGTGCTTTTTTACACAGAGGTGTCACACTTCTTGCTCTCCCTTGGTCTCCCACTCAGAAGCCCTGGCCCACCTGAGAGGTCAGCTGCAAACTTCTGGACAGCTGTGGGACCTTCCTTTGATGTGCTTTCCTTAGGCATCCTACAGAGGCTGCACTAAGGTGGGCGTACCATACTGAGTTGCCCTGGCCCCCAAGACTCAGACCTGCTCCTTCTGCTTCTAAAGAGATATTTCTTCTTTTTGACATTAACCTCACACTCCTAAAACCTTAATTATATTTTTCTCTCCTTTACCTCCCTGCACCTTTCAGGGAGTAAAGACTCACCTGCGGTTTTGGTACCTTTTTTTAGGGATCCTACATATTTCAGGTTGAAAAAAGAGAAAAGAAAAGAAAAGAAAAGAAAAGAAAAGAAAAGAAAAGAAAAGAAAAGAAAAGAAAAGAAAAGAAAAGAAAAGAAAAGAAAAGAAAAGTCTACCCTCATGATTCACTTCAATGTTATCATGTTATCTCCTCTGCCTCCTACCTCTAGCAACACAAAGGGAAAGGGTACTACTGATAATAACCATGACTGATGACTTCTGGCATGTCTCCTGGTCTTTTCCCTTAACTAGAGATGGAAATCTATTAATCTCTGGCCACAGTGTTTAAACACGTCATTTGGCCCTAATTCTCTTGAGTAAGTTCTTTAAATGTGTTAAAGATCATTTTAACATACTGAAATTGTACCGTGGCATTGTCTTTTATTGATACTGACTAGACAGTTTACTTGACATAGAAATCCTGTTGGAAAGACAGTTATATTCCCCATGCCAAAAAATGCATGGAAAATATGGATCTAATTGTCAGGTTTTATGGTTATTATTCATCTGGAAAAAAATTAAAAATAAGGGGGGAAAAGTACTTAAGAGGAAGAAGATAAAAAACGCAATAACTTTACAAAAACAACAGAAAGCTGTCATATTTAGAGAAAACCTTGTCCTACTGCTGAGTCAATTAAGAAAATTAGCTAGAAAATCTGCACTCCCAGACATCTTCCCACCTTTCTTTTCAAACTGCTATTGATGAAACTCTTAGAAATTGGGAATTCTAAGTTTACTCACTTTCCAAAGCTTTGTGAAAAATATGAATCCTTTCTTGAGATCAGCATCTCATTTTTCAATATGTGTGAAAACCTGAGGGATAAGATTTGCTAAAAACCAGCAAACTGCAAATTGTAACTGGATTCAGGCACTTGGAATAAAAGTCTTTTAGGGTAAATGAGTTTAGGAATCATATTGGGTGAAGATTTAATAAAATGATTACAAAAGATATTTTAATTCTGGTAGAAGAACCTTACTTCATGTAAAATTTATCTAAAACAAAGGTTTTAATTGAAATCATCCCCAGGAAGAGCTAATAAAGAGATGTTTTGTTTGATTTTCATAATATGTCCATTTTCCCCATGACATGACCTTAAACTGAGAAAACGGATAGTGCAGTATAACCTGCAAGAAAGGGGAGATCATTACAGAATAGTCCCCTGAAATTTCTGTAGCAATGTTTGGTTTCTTTCATAGAATATTTTTAAGTTGATGATTTCTATAAACTCAGGGAGTTTTATCTAATTTGGGACATATTTCATAAGTCAAACTTTATTACACAATTTTAAGCTAGTTCATAGTTATTTATAAAGGATCAGAACTCCAAAAGTGGAGACTTACCAAAAAGCAGGGGAATCCTCAGTATAACTCATTAAAAGAACTAAGAGTCACTAGCTAGTGCCTATTTCAAAACCATAATTCAAACTAACAGGAGTAATATTCCAAGTGCAAATGCAGTCAATTAGACCAAAACATGTTTATTTGTTAAAAAAAAATCAAATTAAACACTATTATTATTTAATATTTAAATGAGTTTCCATTGTTCTGCTTACCACATCTACTAGTGGGAAACACCTTACATTTGTTCTCGACTTTCATATCGCTCTTTGCATTGCCAATAAATTTTAAAAAAGGAAAAATTTCTAAATGCCATTAACTAGGAAATAGCAACAAAACTGCATAACTTTCAGAAGCTTCATCTTGATTTTACCCTCTCCGCTTGAGATATTTATGGTATAATTACATTCAGAATCCCAAAGACATATATTTAAAAGAAGATATGAACTACACCATATTAGACAAAAAACTGTGAGATAAAAGCAGTTTTATTTTACATAAGATATTCCTGAGACTTTTTGGCACAAAGGTACCCATTTTTAATTTAAAAACCAAATTTTTGACATCGAGGTGCTCATATTAAATTTAGAAAGCAACAGAGCAAGGCTGTCTCTTTTTCTAGGCTCTGCAGTGTTTTCTTCTCTGTCACGTAGAGTCAAATTGCTTGAGCCTTTCCATGAATCCCATTGTTTGCTTTCTCATAACTCAGCAGCATTGTTCTGCTTCTGGTAAGGCTACCCACAGCTTTGTCTTCCCTCCCAAATGCTGAGCCTGAAGGTGATGCCTTGCAGGCACTTCTGCATTCCCTGGCAATCTGCAAGAATTTGTAAGAAGAGAGCCAGCTTACAGAGAGTGCTCCACAGGCAGACCGACCTCCTCTGGGTGCATTCAGAGCCTTACACAAAGCCTGCTTTAGGTTTTTATTTACTTATATCGAGGGCCCAAATTCGACATTAAGGGCATAAGTAACATTAAAGAGAAATCTTTGATAATGGTTGAAAGGAAGAGGTAGATAAAGCACATGCTTTCATAGGGTCTTCTTCCTACCAGCTGTGAACTATCATATACTCTAGTGGAATCACTTTAATTTGATCATGTGATCAATTCATAGGCACTCATTAAGCAAAATTTTAGCCTCATGTAACTTTTCTTTTAAGTTTCGTTAAATACTGAAGGCAATTTGAACTGTTATATTGTGACTCAAAAGTACTATGTGTACAGATAGTAGAGAAATAAAACAATGTAGAGTAGTTAGGTGATTATATTCATATAGACCTATTCAGATCCATTTACAGAAGCAGGGGCCTGAAATAAAATGAAAATATGTTTTGGTTAATAAAAAGCATCAAGTACTGGATGTCTTTTTGACAATTTATTTAAGTTCAGGCTGTATGAACAAATATGACTTTGGCATAATAAATAATTTGCAATTTACTATAGAAAAGATCTTATATCTTACATAATATTTATATGCATACTACAAAAAAAGAGGAAGAGATAAACAAATATTAAAATCCACTGCTATACAATGCTACAACAGCAATAAAAGAAGTTTGCGGTTTTTTTAGCTCACCCACAGTCACTTTAAATTTGACACAAAGTATACGTTTGTATCATTTAACATTCCTATACTTACTGACAATAAACTTACCTAATCTTTCCTCTTCAGCAATTAAACATTTTAAATATTATTTATGAATAGCACCACTAAATAATTTTGAGAAGTGATTCTGCTCTAAATCCCTCTGGTTATTTGAGATGAAACATTTCCTGAGTTACTCTACGGGTCCTTTCACTTTGGCATGACACAACAAGATGCCAAATAAAAAATAAAATCTTTGGATAAAAGATGCTTAAAAATATCTTTAAAAAATAACCACTATTTTTCTGTCCAAGATTATGAACAAAGCTGAGTATATCTAAGCCTGACGAAATTAATGAAAGAGAATGAAGTGTCAGCTCTTTAAAGATAAAGATTTCTGGTGCTGGCTAGGTAGTTGGCAATGTGTTGAACTATGCAGGATGGGTGTGCAGCTGGTGTAGCAAACCACCATTTGACATCTTCTTTATTGTGTCTTGGCAGATCTACATTCCTTAGTAATGTTACAAGGATTGTTAGATACCAGCAGCAAAGAGCAACAACAACAATTTTACAAAAGAAAATATCACATGGATGCAATTACAGAATTATCAACAAATGGGCCAATTAATGAGCCAATGTATCAATCAGCAAGGTTCATCTAAGGTGAAAGGAGGGATAGCCACTATGTTATCTTCCTTTATGTTAAAGGAAGAGGCGACATTACAGCTAATGAAAAATGCTATCAGTACCCTGACTCCAGGAAAATGAACAATACTGCAAGATTTTCGATTCAGGAATTGTTCCTATTTTCTACTTGTAGCATATCTATCACACTTCTGGCAAGTACTGAAATATGGGTAAGGAAAAGCTCCTGCCTATGTTACGAAGCTGAATTCATACTGAAAAGAGCAATTGTTTCCCTAGGTCTGCTAAGACAGCAGATCATGCAATTGAATAGACAGTATCCTAAAGAACAATTTCATACCTAAGAATCTTGGTTTATTTAAAATAAAACAAATATTCATACCCCTATAATCTTAGTTTTAGAGAAAATATTGCAAATATAAATCAATTTAAAGTAAAGATTGAAAAGCAAGAAGGGAAATATAACCAAGCTGCAAAGAAAACCCTACTCTCATTTTGTTCACTCATTCTGTTCTTTGGGGGATCTGGCTTGCAAATGCTGAATACTTGGAGCTTGATATGTTTTATATGAACCAAATTTTTCATATAGGCATTGAAAATTGTTTTTCCCAGTCTATGAAAAATTCAATCACTTCCACACCAAGACAGTTCTCTCAAGACTGAAAACTCAAGTTCCCTCTTAAAATAGACTGGGATGATGACTGAAGAAGAAAAAAGTAAATTGAATTAGTTGCATTTACTTATATCTGCTTAAACCTCAGGTTTATGGTGCAGTAACATATATCCTGCAACACATTAGGATATTACAGCTATTAATCAGTGCCTGTATGTTTTAAAATGAGCACAAAGGACCCTACATCAGGGAATGATCTGCCTCATTTTTTCTGCACATCCACCTAAACATCCTTTTACTCTGCCAAAAATGGGCCTTTGTCACTCAGCCCTCTGGTCTTGAAGATCCATGTCCTGAAGGTCTGTGGGCTCTGGTGATGGATTTCTTCTATTGTCTAGAAGCCACAGATGCCCCTCACAGAGTGGCTGCAGGACGACTTCCCACTGCCCTAGCACCTTAAGGCCACTGGGACACCCAGGGGTTCTCTGTCATCTATGACTAAAGCTGCCATGATCTTCTGTCACATCATTTCTGGCTGTGGGCTGATGAACTTTCATCCCTGAAGAGTTGGGTGGTGGTGTTTCCTCTGGCTCCATTCCTTCCAGGTATGGCTACTGACATCCTCAACTGAAAGTCTTACCCAGGGGTCTTCCATGGCCACTTGCTCTTCACATGAAAAGTACCTGCGCATAAAGCCTGTGCATAAAACAAAACCAAAAAAAAACCCTACGGAATTCTAGGTAAATTCTCCTTATTGACATTAAAACACAACACGACAGCTATTCAGATATTTTTATGGAGCAGAGAGAAACAACAAAGATGAATCAAACACAAGCAGCCTCTGCAAATTTTCAGGAATAAACTCAAATTTTGTCCATAAGGCTTCAATGGAAACTAAAAATACAGAGCTTCCTAAACCATACCAGAAGATATTGTCAGGGTCCTGTGGGATCTGTTCCCTGCCCTCCTCCCCTAGGGCTCCCTTATTCTACCCAGGACTCCATGTCTTCTCCCCAGAAGTCACCACTCCCTGCCTTGTGTCAATAAAGAGTTAAAAGGCTGAGTATGAAATCAAGGTTATCACAATGTAAATATAGAATGAAGCAGTATATTTTAGGAGAAACTGATACTTTAAGAATTAAAAAAAAAAAAAAAGGGAACATTTCTCACAATCTATAGCAATCAGGGTGAAATATAGTGAAGAAACAAAAGATCTGAACATGTCTAATATCCATGCAGTGTACCTCCTGCAGTGCCCGTTTAATATAAAAATTCAGACAGGTATATCCTATAGGAATTTTGACAGATGATTTAAACAGATTATATTATGTACAGCTTATTTGTAAACCAGACTCAAGATGGTATTTTTAAAAGTAAAGGAACTCCTTGACAGTGGCTTATAATTCAAAACAAATTCTTAATACATGCAATTGTTTTACTTGTAGAAGTGTAACAGATCATTTTTTATCATATAAAACAAAAATAAATACAGAGCTGTTAGGAATAAATGGACAAACTTATACAATTAGAGAATTTTAAAACCATATCTAATTCTGCTGTGTTGAATCTAAAAGTACTTGTTGAATAAAGATCTGTCATCTTTCAGATCCTAGAATAGTGCTTATACAGTACAAGACTAGTTTAAACATTTTAGAAAAAAACCTAATAGATACCCTGGTGGATTCAATGCTTCTACTAAAATTACTAATCAGACATGCATGAGTGTGTTTTTCCTGTGTAACAGATTTTTTTCCTCTGCTTTCTACTGCAACTTCTGGACAACTTTCAACATTTAAGAACACTCTTGATCACTCTTTTGCACTTAAGTCAAGGCCTTTAGCAATTTGCAGGATGAAGTAGGTTAAGAATACTCTGGTGAATGGAAAGGAATCCAATTTGAGTTGTAAGAAGAGATAAAAGACACCACAGGTAGCTGGCCAGATGTGGTGAATGCTGTCATTTCCTCAGCAACTAGTACTAACTTGTACACAGTAGGTAAACATTTCCCTGGTAATTCTTCCTGCTTCTGATATCTGAAGAGTCAAGGTGGACACATATACAAAATTCATTGGCTAGCAAGGAAAACCTGCATCTATACCAAAACTTCTCAAGTGTCAGAGGCATTATCTGGCTTGTGCAGTAAACTTCTTGACAGCTGATGTCCAAAAAAACTCTATTGTCATTTCTAGGGTCTATGGCTTGATCTGGCTGAATTAGGATATTGCACTTTCAGCATGTAGCATGCATATCAACCTTGTCAATGACTGTGCTACATCAGCATTTGTCATGGTCTTCTTAGTGCTATCAAGATAGGAAAAAGAAAAAAAAAACAAAGGAAAAAGCGATTATTTCTTTGCAAACACAGCTTTTTTATAGTCACACTGATGTGTCTGACAGGACTTGACAATCTGTAAAGGTTGCTTTTCAATGTCAGCATCCTGCATCCTGCATATAAAATTTACGTATCTATTTCTGGATTGGCTATCTATTTCTGATTGAGGATTTTTTTTCCTCCTATTATAATCAATGTCCTAAATATCAGGTCCCATGTCTGGTCTGTGCATTTCTAATCCTTTATCTGGCTTAATTTCCAGGTGAATCAGTCAACACTGAGACCTCTATCTCCCTCTTCTGCCAACAGGAGTCTTCTAGCTGTGGGCACAAATGAAGCCCCAAGTGGCTCCATGTCTGCTGTTCCCACTCTACCAGAAAATACTAAGTCACAGAGGTAGGTTTTCTGCTGTTATTGCCCATTCCACCATTGGGCTGCTCTGCTTGCATGCTGCAAAGACAACTGAGCAGCCTTTAGGTCTGAGTTTAATTGAAGAAATACCCTTTAAACTTAATTCCCAATACATTAAAAATCTTGGAGCCCCAGGATAAATAGAAATCTGTGACTGCATTTTGTAAGTCATGCTCCTGGGCCATAGTTCTGAGACATTTAAAAAGCTGAATAAAATAAGCATCTCATAGAACACAGATGTAAATTTATAATTTACTTCAGCTTCCTTTAGGCAGGACAGGTGGATAAGCATCCTAAATCCCACATGTTCATTTTAAAGCCACAGTTCCAACTAGGAGACTCACAGCCCCTCAGATGACGACGTGGTGAATGGATCGTGTAGGCAAGTTGCTCATTATTTTTGAAGTGCTGTTTCCTCCAGACTAGATACTGATTTTTGTTTCTGGACAGCAAACTGAGGTTTTTAAAACTTTGTAAGTAGAGAGAATATATGAAAAATTTCTTACTAGTAAAAGCATTGCACCCTGTATCCTATGGAAGACATCTGTCTGGTTCCCAAGGTCAAACTGGATAGGAAAGTGGTTATAGTTTGATGATATCTGTCTTGAGGGTGGTAGTTTTTCCATTCCTTTTTCATCCTGAGGGACTTGCCCTTTATTCCCACAACCAACTGAGGATAAATGTCTATTGTTCCACATCTGGCATACCAGAAGATAAATAAATAGATGGGTGTGAAGACATAGTCTTTAATTAAAATTGTAATGTATTTATATTATTTATATAAGGGAAGAGCTCTTTTCCACAGGCTCATTTTTTGTGAAGCAGTTCCTGACCTTCACTGCAGTTGTTTATCTATGTCTCTAGTTACACCGTACTACCCATCCCTTATTTAAATCTTTTATTGTTTTTCTGCTACTTCTGTTCCTGAAAAAGACTGTGGTCCTATTTTGAAGCTTTATTTCAACACCACTCATGTTTTTTTGTCACTGACGAGTGAAAGTTGAAAGCAGTCAGCAAATTGCTGAGGGAACCAGCCCATTACAAAACCTCATATTAGGAACCATTTCTCCTTAATAGCAACTGCCCAGGGTTTTTCTTCCCCAGCAGTAAAAGCATTTTTTTACTGGCCTCCTTCCAAATACTGCCTTTCTGTAACTTGGTTAGTGGTGAAATAGAACATGGGGTCTGCCTTCATTAATGACTCCCAGGCTGTGAAACTTCAGGGCAAGGAAGTGAAGAAGAAGCCATGTTTGAAAAACATAACAGTTTTAATGCTTATGATTATTACTTTTTTTTCCTCAGTTTCTACCATGTCTCCAAGGTTTACTTATCTCTGCATGTGACTGTCTTGAAAAGCTGTCCTCTCAGCTTAATGCATGAAATCTGCAATCATTAAAGCTACTGACTGTCAGAAGAGAATGAAAACAACAGTAGAATGAATAGCAAAAGGAAGAAGGAGAAAACCAAACATGGACATTTTGCAGCATCCAGGTCCCTGCAGCTGTAGGCTCAGTTGGCCTCCGAATCCTAACCCTAAACCTAATCTCAACTGGGGTCTGAGGCTGAGGTCACCAGCAGTATGGATGGACCAGATGGGAAGGCTGGGAGGGAGCAATGTTGGTGCAGTGCCTCAACCTCCTTGGCATTCCATTTCCAGCCACAATACACCCTGAGCTGTAGACTGTGGCTCTCTGAATCCTAAACCTAACACATACCCCAGAGGCAGCTTGATAAGAGATGTTTAGTAAGATGTAGGACCAAATGAGAAAGATGTAGAGGGAGCAATGTTTGTAGAGTGCCTTGATACCCTTGATATGCCTTTTGCAGCCCAATCTTCCTGAAGCTGTAGGTTTGAGGTTCTCTAAGCCCAAATCTTAACCTGAATGGCAGCTTGGGGCTGAGGCTGAGGAGCCCAGCACTGTGTGTGTCCCAGATGAGAGATGTGTCGAGGGACACTTGCACTGTCTAGTAACTGGACTACCTTATGGCAAAGGTATGGGCTCAAAGCTTTATAAAACAGTTTATTTGGTGTTTATTTTCTTCAGTAGGACCCTTCCCTGCAGGTCCAAGAGTGGCTCAGCTCTCCTAGCAGGATTTTCTTTGAAATAAGATAAGTTCTAACTCTCCACAATTCAAAGACTTCAGATAGAACTACCTGCCTTTCCAAATTCCATTTCATGACAGGTCTTCTCTGAAAGGTAGCTTGTATGATCAGCCTTATCTTCATAAAAGATGAAGTCATTCTGAACTCTTGCTATATATATATACATATACACACATATATATATACACACACACAAATGTACAACATATAATGAATTCCATACATTATTCATACAAATATAATTCCATACAAATTATTCAACAAAGTACTAAATCCACTTTAAAAATGGATCTCAAAAATGTCCCTGATATATGAACAAATCCCTGACTTACATTCACAAGTTGCTTTAATGGTAATTTCAATTACTGGTTAAAAAATAAAATCACAAACCCCCACCTTCTATTTCAGTTTACCTAACATCAGCTAGAGTATATTTTTTTCCACATACAAATACTATTTAAATCCATTTCTCACAAAAGAGTTGCACCATTCTAAATTTCTTGAATGATTATTAAAGTATCATTTCACAGGGAATAAGTGATTGCTGTATTAATAACCTCAGAGACTACAAAATCTTGTGTGACAATAATGAAATACTTCATAAACAACTAGTGGTAACCACAGGGTTTTAAACCAGGCAGGATAGTGAGTACCAAATAGAGAAGAGGCCTTCAGCACATTTTGAATAGCAGTGCATCTAAACTGGATCTAAAAAAAGGGATTGTCAGGGTCTACCTGCCAGTTTGTATTATTAATTTGCAATTAAATACAAGAAATATGATTATTCCCTCACATTAAATACTTTGTATAAAATCTCAAATTGTCTGTGAAGAAGGGTTCCATGACCTCAATTAATACACAGATGCTTGAAAATGGAAAAATGAAAATTTTAGTGAACAAAAGAGTTGCTCAAGAAATCTCATGTCGAAAAAAAAATTCCAAACCCAATTCCCAATGCTATATATGAAAGTGAATACATAGAACTGATGGTCTAGCAATAAGCATTTCCAAATGTGATATACTGTTTTGATAGCTCCAGCAAGCCCCAAAATACCCTTTCATACATTTCTCCAAGCACTGTATCTGAAGATGGTTTGACAGATCATGATGATGGTATCTACACACTCCCAGGGTAAGAACTGCCACTACAGCACTTTGGGATAAAAATGGTTTTGAAACTACACACACAAATATTCATGGCATTAGAAGCTTCTGAGCTTTCTTTAGCTTTTGTGATGATGATGCACAGAGAGTAAGATATGGAAGTTTCTCCCTGGTATCTGCAGTTCAGCTCTGCCGTTTAGGACTGTCCATCACCGCAAGTTGCAGATCTGTATTTTCCTTATTTGGAGAGCTGTTGTATTGCTTACACCTGAAGTATGTAAGATAACAGTGAGGAATATGCGGATGTTTCTGTGAGATTTTGGCTCACTGTGATAGTCCAGCTTTTACACAATATATAGCAATTTACCTAGGCACTTGAGATGTGTTAACAAAGGTCCTTTATTAAAGTTCCCCATGTCTGCACAGCTCTGAGGATAAATTAGTCAAAAAAACAGCGTAAGAAATCTATCTTATATCTGCTTTAGTTCAAGGCTACTCCTGACTTTGAGCTGAGAACAGTTTCTCTCCTAAAAGTTTTTTTCTCATGCAGTGATTGGCTTATGAAACCAAGTGTTATTGTTAGCACAGCCTCTTTTGGAGTGTGTCAGTAACTGATGCCTTAGGTTTTAACTTTTATGTATTTCAAATCGTGTACTGCCTAGTGTGTAACTCTGAAGTTTCGTGTGGCCTGTTAGATACTGTTCTCTCATGCTGGTTAGAAATAACCAACCTCTCAAGGCTTACTCTGCAAGGCCCCAAATGTGTAAACTAAAAGTCTCTGAAGATGGGGGGCAAACTTGGGGTAATTACATCATTAACTGAAGTTATAATTGGAGAATTAACCCTGATATGCAAATGAACCAAATGTATAAAAGTGCAAAGAACCTGTGACTCAGGGTCCATCTTGGGTGTAGCTTTTTGACTCCCCAGGGTGTACCTTTGAAGTCACTTCAAATAAATACCTATTTTTATTCTCTTATTCTTGTCTAGTCTCTTTTTTAGGCAGTCACCACATGGCATCATAACTAGTGAGAAAACCTTCTGCAGTACATATAACTGCCAGTGTCCAAGAGGCCACCTTTTGTTTTCAAACTGTTTCTTTCCATCAGGTTTCATTTCTCTTGAACTTGAAATGTTTTGAGCTTAGTTAATCAAAATCTAAATCTACTTCCACAATTTTTCGACTCCAATCCTTTACTGCACTATGCACAACTAGGTAAGATCTGTTAATTTCTTTCATAGGGGCCTCTCTGTAAGAGCCAGCTCTTAGGTTTTTTAGGGCAGTGAAGATGTGCATAACATTGTCAGGAGTAACAACCTATGGACAAAAAATTAGCATGGCCTTGAGAGAAGTAAAAAATTTGAGAAATATGGGAGAAAATATTTACCTTTTACTTTCTCATGTATGAACAGAGTTTGCTAGTTGCCAGTATTTGTGCTGGCATGCAATACAATCCAGAATTCTCATGAGGTAAGGCTCAAGTCTGTGTGTCTTTCTTAACTCTGAGTCAAGATCTCACAACATACTTGAATGCAAGTGCATTTGATTTTTCTGTCAAGTGACAAGACAAAGAGGCTACTGAAACCACCTTATGGGGAATATCTTTGGTCTACCTAAGTCCTAACCTTCCCCGTGCCTCGTGCTGCTGTGCAGTGGGCCCTGAAATGGGCCTGTTGCATGGGAAAAGAGTCCAGTGTGGGCTGTTCTGGCTGCAGCAACATCCCAGCTACACAGGGGAGCTATAATCAAATAGTGAGAGAGCTGGAGTGAGGAGGGACAACACTGAGCACTGGAACAGAGCGGGGAGAAGAGATTGAGGGAAACTAAAGCTTGCAGGTCCCCATCAGGATGATCCTCTCCAAAAGATGTATCCACAGAAGATCTTGGCTTTTAGCCATTTTCTCTGGATTTTAGCCATTCTGGTCACTGGAGATTGCAGATACAATAAACCAACTTGAAAATCAAGCAATGTCTATTTAGAGGAAACGTTTATGAATTTTACATATTATCTAATATATGTTATAGTTCTTGGCATTATAAGTACAAGAGGAAAGAAGAAAGTCTTGAGCAGATGCCTGACTTCTACTTGCTGTATGTTCCTAAATGCTTGTCATTTAAGCTTTCTTATGGATATCTGGAGTTCAAAAGAACTTAATGCATGATAAAATATTATATACATCAATTTGCATTGCAAAATTCAGTGAAACATTTCTAGCAGCCAGAAAATTACCGTTTTTTTTTTTTTAAAGTTTTTTTTCTTCTTTTTGTACAAATAAATAAAAATTCTGTATAGTCACATTCCAGTAGAAGGTGTACTGGGGAAAAATATTATGGGTGTAATTTCCCAGTTCTGTGCATTTTGGAATTCAACACGCCTCAGTATCTAGAGCGTAGCTGAAACATGTGAACTTAAGGGGCACCAAATTTTCCCCAAGACTGACAACAGTATTTTTCATTACCTGATTAAATTGCAGGCATTGTTTTAAACTCTGCAAAACAACAATGCCAAAGCAAAAGCAAGTTTGAATTCCGCATTTTGTGCCAAAAGCGTTACATAATGAGATAAACATTGGTAATTGTGTTTAGTTCAATAACACTTTTAATTATAGTTGAGATCTCCTTTAAAGTGTATGGATTTTATTGATGCAAAGTAAACAGCTGAAAGCCAAATGAAGGTAATCTCATAGATTTCTACTGTCTAATTAAAGTACAGAAACATTGCTTAACCAATTCAAGCATTTAGAGGAAAAAGAAAAAAACCCACCCTGCTTGCATATTTGATACACATTTTAATTATTGCAAGATCTCAGGTAATAAAGTTTGTATTACATCAAACCAAAATTTCTCTAGTATGGGAATTTAGCCTCTCTTTATTGTTAAGCAGGGCAAACAAGTAATGAACAGTCTACAGTATTTGTATACATAAAGACAGATTGAGAGGGACCAATATATATATATGCCTCAACATGTGTCACAAAGGGGGTGAAGAAAGTTCCTATAAAAAACCTGTGTTTCCCTGTCCCCAGGGGGGTTTCGCCTGGTGGCCAGTCAGAGAGAAGAACACTTCTGTGATTAGACTGGGAGCAGCTCCCCCCCGCCCACGCTTGCTCAGGAAGGCACGTACCTGGATGCCCGTGAAAGATGCCCGTGAAGCCGAGCTGCGGGGAGGAGTTGGGGGGCACATAAAAGCTGCTACACCGGGAGTCATTTTCTTCCTTTTGGCTTGGGCTGCTTGGAGAGTCAGCTTGGCCACTTCTGCTCCCACCTTTGTGGTCCTGCCTTCCTGCCTACACCTGCTCTGCCCGCCTCACCGTTCCTGCAGATTTCCTGCCTGTGCCTGCTTTTGCCCTGCCTCACTGGTCCTGCGAACTAACTTGCCACTGTGAAGATCTCCACAGCCACCACCGCTCGCACCCAGCTGTGTTTCCCGAGCCACAGGCATGGCCATCCACTGCCGTCCTGACTCTGAAAACTTGGAACCGCTCCAGGAGCACGCCTCGATCCCTACCAGCCTGTTCTCCCCCGCCAGCAGGGACACGCTGCCCGCTGCTATTCGCAAATCGCGCCCAGCCCGCCGCGGGAGCTGCGCAGCTCGTACGCTCTGCCTGCTGAGCTGATGCCGACAGAGCACTCAGAATTCCTTGTGATAATGCTGTCCCTGTCTTCTGTTTCTCTCCCTCTTTGCTCTCTTTTCCATCCCCCTTTTATTTCAATAGACGGTTTTCAGATATAATATTGCCGTATTTGTGCTTAATTTTTTGTCAGAAAATCTATCAAAAGAATCCTTCCTGGTTCCCCCTTTTATAGTGGAATGGGACACAGATAATCAAGGAAGTCCCGTCACATCACCTGAGACCCTGGTTCAGCAATATACTAGTTCCCATTGCTAAATTTTAATCATGTCAGCAGGTCCTACTAAATTGTAAAAAATCCACCTACACACTTTTTTTTTGTTGTAGTAAGTTACAACTTCTGGCAACCAAGCTGCTGAAGGGAGGCAGAATTCTCATCTTCTTATCCTGGGTGTGAAATTTCTTATGGTTCTTTGCTATATGGAATTCCACATGCAGAATTATCATATCTGGCACCATACACAAGTTATGTACCAAACATTCCTTTAAAATGATAAATTGCTTATAAAAAATATTATGAGCCTATTACATGAACAGGAAAAGTAATATCCATGGCATTAATTAGCATTAGGAACATTTACAAAAGGCATTTTAACTTCAACACAAAAAGTATATTTTGTTATGAGGTGAAAAGACATTTAATCCATGATACAATCCGATATGTCTCACCAGTTACCATCATGTGTCAGCAACAAAGAACATCAAATATTCAGGGTGAATTAAACATTACCAACCTTCCCTGGCTCTTCCTAAACTACTAAATTAAACTGTGTCCAGTTCCTGCCTACAAGAAAGACAGTTGCCTATAAATGGTCAGAGCAATCTCTGTTTGATCCATCTGAATGCTCCAAAACAATTCCCAGCACATGCCAAAGAATTTCCATTAGCAATTTAGCTAATGATGTACATATTTGCATGCCTGTTCTGGCTCAGTTCCCCAGCACTAAGCTAGCAGTCTCATCCCCATATTATCCCTTCATTCCTTTTCAGCCTATGACTGGCATCACCCAATGCCATGGTAAGGAAAAGAACATTATTGGGGGCTGCAGAGGCCTCTAGATTTGACAAAAGGGTGAGTTATAATACATTTGCAGCAAAAAATAACCAGGTGCTCCTCATAACCTGAAAGAGATTTGGCTGGGAGCTAGGGAGATTTGGGGAATAATAAATTCAGCCTAATGTTGAGCTTATTAAATGGGAAAATTTATATAAAGGCAAAGGCTTGTAAAAAGGCTTCTTCCTTGATGCTGATTATGTTCTAAACATCTGTGCAAGTCAGTTTTCAGCATCTCCCAATCTTCAAGGCTGCAACTAAGCCATTAACTTTGAGGGTTTGGTCAGTGTCTGCTCTGTAAGCTTTTTATATTCTCTGCATGATGGTCTGTTACTTGTGCCTTGAGGGCAGTGGCTTTCAGTTACCAGCCTCTTTGGAAGGGTTCTGTGCTCTATCACGTCTTTGTCCTATCCAGGATGCCTTTGATGGATGCAGCCTGAATCTGTCTGCTTGAATCAATATTTGTCCTAGCTCTGTCTAAATTTCATCACTGTATTATTTTTAGTGGATCTTCAGTGTTGTTGAATGGAAACTCTCACTGTTGGTAATGATGCCATGTAGCTGCTGGAGCTAAAAATGTGATCTTTTTTTCTGTTTTACTGCTTTATACATAAGTGCACATAGACTGCTGTTCTGTTTCAAATAAATGGTGAGGGATAGGCAGGAATGATCATAAGATCAAACTGCATTATGGTTTCTGTTGCACCATAAACATACAAACTACAGAAAATGAATCCCATGTATTTAATGTTTCTAGTTGTAATGTCAAATACTGTTAGCAATTTTTAAGAATAATTTTAGGACTATTTGAAGTGGGAGTTATAAAGACAGGCTGGTTTTACACTGGATTCACAGGGGAGCTCTTAATCAGTAGTGCCACACTGAGAAATGAAATATAACTTGGGGGATAGAAATTGAATGAGTAGTGAGAAAGGAATAAAGCTCAGTGAAACTGAAGATGTGTTAGAGGAAACAGAGATTCCCCATGAAACAGGAGATAGTTATGATTTGTTGGGAAAACTTTTGAGGAGCTAATCCAAACACAGGACTGGTTTTGTAAGTGTTCAGGGTATGTCTATGAACAGAAAAAGGTCTTTATCTCCAAAAGATAAAGTAGCTGAAAGATAAACTACAGTGACCAGATGCCTCTGACCATTCAGGCATCCTGAAGTAACCAGGAACCTACATCTAGATTGATTTTGCTGTCAGCAAGTATTACAATAATCCCATCACCTGCTCCACAAATTACTGTTAGACTTTCCTGGTTACCTCCAATCAGTCTGTTGTCAGAAGAGTAAAGACAAAGTTGGAGCCAAAATTCACCAGTCAAACATGTTTGAAGTCGTAATTCAGAAGACCCCATCAAAATTAGTTATAAAAGATTAGCCGTGATCAATGATTAGTAGTCCTAAAGTGATTGATAATCCTACATGTGCTTACTGTACTCAGTAAAACAAGATTACAGAACAAAACATAGGCCAAATACCCTGAGATGAGGAACCATAATTCTGCACCTTTTCATGGGGGAACAGGGGCCAACCAGCGAAGCAGAACTGGGGTACTTTAGCATGATACAACAAAGACCCCTGGAAGCAGCATCTTTCTGTCATCCTAACCTGGGGTGTATCTCTCAGGGTCTTCTCCTCCAAGGGACTTCAATGGTTCCTTGGTTAATAGGCCCATCAGCTACCACAGTTGTGGAGGATTGTGCATTTTGTTTAGGGGTTTTGGGTTGTATTTCTCTTTAATTGAAGGCATTGCTCAGGTATTGAAATTCAAATTAGAAAAACACTAGTAAAAACACTTGTAAATTGAAAATAAATAAAAATTTCAAGAGTTCCATGTTTGCTTTAGTTGTTTTCAGGAACATAATTAATTTAGATCAACCAATCTGACATATGGAAGTTTTACAGTCACAATCAGTTCTTAGTATAGTACATCTTCCCCTGCAAGGAAGAAAAATATGATATCTGGACTCTCACTTCATCCCATTGTAAGTGAAAACAAACAAACCCCCAAATTAAACCTGAAGATAAACTTACAGCAAGATTCTTTAAAACAAACAAAAAAATATCATAATAATCTGCCCTCCTTAAAAAGTGAAGTCAGATATTTTCATTACTCCTGTAATCCAGACTGGTACATTGCATTAATTTCTCTTCAAGGACAACTTTAGGTAGTTTCTTGTGCCATGCCCAGAAAAGTGAAATGAAAGCTTTAGAAAAAAGCTTTGTAATCCAAAACAATAGTGTGAATGTTGAAACTAGACTTCAAGAATGAAATAGCACACATGCCAGCGTGAAGGAAAATAAAACCTAGAAAAACTTCTTCCCATGTTTGCTACATCTTTTTGGTGTTTAATTCCAATGCTGGAGTTATGGAAATAAAAGACTGTTCAGATCTTCAAGCTTGAATATGAGGAAACTGGTGAAATGCCTTGGAAGGAAAATTCCCCTGTTTTTTAAAGGAGATAAAAAGCAGTTTTCTGTGTATTCAGAAAAACCTCTGAGATCCATCCTAGACCTCAGTAGCCGAACAAATAGAAGAATTACAGAATGCATATAGAGAATCTGTTAGGGATCTTCTGTATTCAGCATGGATTTTAGGTTTTTACCCTCCTCTTTGACAGAGGAAAAAATATAATTTTAAATTCCAGTATTAAACAGGAAACCTTGAAATAATGTGCAAGCTATTCAGCTGCAGGAGGGAGAATCCTAGAAGAATCCCGCTGTGTTGAGATAATTAGGACATTAATCAACTCCCTGGATAGAGCAAAGCTGACATTCATAAATGCCTAATGCTGGTTCTCAATTCTTTTTGCTTCTAACACTAACAAAGCTGTATCATGGTCATGCTCGCACCTCCTCCCCCCACTTAGCTGCCACCTACAGCACCAGCGTGCCCACAGCACAAAGACTGATGGGCACCAGAGGTTAAGAAATTGCGAGCCCTTGGAAAGATATGCTGAGGTTTGGAGCCTGAAGGATGGTGGAGGGCACAGCTCAGCTCGGGCAGACTCTGCCAATGCTCGTGATTGATTGTTGTTTGCTGCTCTGCTAGTGCTCCTTGTCTAACCTCACAGCTTCATCTGGAACTAGTTTGATTCAAATCCCTCTGCTGTCCCCAGCTGCCCCATACTGTTTCAGGTCTTGGTCTTGGCAGAGGACAAACGATCTAGTTCCAGACAGCAGTGAAGCAGGTGTCCTGCTCCCACTGTGATAGCTTTCTAATGGGAACACACTGTGCTCAACCCACAGGTGGCTCCTTTCAGGAAGAGTAATTAAGGACCATCTCTCTCCACCTTTTCCTATTAGTCACAACAGATTATTTATCTTACAAGCCACACTCCCTCACAGACTTTTATTCTTTCTGTGCTGGTTTCACCTTGTGCTTCATCTTGAATGTTACAAGCTGCAGTCCTAAAATTCATGTAGTTTTGTGTTATGAGCATATTCTCATTCCCAGTGTGATGGCTAAAGACATACCTGTTTTTAGGGTCTGTTTAGAGTTGCAGGCTAATATGACAGGCGAATGCAGTTAGAGGAAAGGAGAGGAAATCTGAACTGGGGAATTTATCACTCGACAGAAGAAAGCACAGCTGGTCATCTCAGCCTGGACATTTCCTGGGGAAGAGGTGCAATACACTGCTTCTCTCACCAAATATGTCAATACACTTACTGACAGAATCACAGGTGACTAAAGAATAAGATCATGTGTCACTGAGCTCACTTCCAAGTGTGAAAAAAGATCCTGACAGTATTATAGTCCTGTAGAGTGGTGTCCTGTGAGACAAGGGTGGTCTATTTGCAGCATGCTGAAACAAAGATGCTTGTGTAGGGGATGTGTGCTGTGAAAAATGGGAAGAAGAAAGTGAAATGAAAGGAAAGTCAGTTTCTGAATCCTCATATAGAAATGTGAAGTCATCTGAATGTCTCCTGAGACACCTAAGTGGTGAAGGTAGTAGGGAGAAAGGAAAACAAAGGGGGAATTCCATTCTCTCCCAGAGCAATCTAAAGGCCAGATTGTCTCCCAAACCCTTTGGCACTGCAATCCACAATACAATATGTCAAGCATCTGCAGTTTACTCAACTGTTTCAATATAATCACACGAGTTCATAACAGATCAGTTCTCCTACAGCAAGAGATTGAAAACCCACTATTATGTACTGTCTACTCTGGTGGAAATTAGGCACTGACAGCAGCCAAAGGTAGATGGCAGTTTCCTGAATAGAATAAATATGTGCAGCCAGTATGTAATATTTTTCTCATTCTCTACTACTGGGAAAAAAGATCTACTGCAGACTTAGGGAACTGAACTGCTGCTGACTGTTGCTGTCTAACAGTTGGCAATCCTCTTTGAGTTCTTTTATAGTCCACAGCACAAGAAACATTGATCTATAGGACCTAACTAGAGGCTGCTGTAGAACAGTTAATGACAGGGGAAGAGGGAGCATTTAAGTGCACTTCATTTAACTCAGCTGAAGGCTCAATTGCAATGAATAATCACATATACCTAGGCAGAATAGCAGCACCTATTGCAAACTCTAGTCAAAACAGGATTTCCAAAGACTTTGTTTCTAAAGATGGATGAAAGTTTTGAATAATACAGAGAGACACAGTGACTATTAAGCAGTCTTGGAATTTTCCATTTCCAATGCATAAGACATAGAATCTATATTGGTACCCTCTCAGGTCTTACTTCAGTGACTAATGCTCCACTATTTCCCACCTGTCAGATCACAGTCAAAAGGAAAACAAACAATGAAATAAAACCAAAAATTCTTTTACATACCTTTCCCTCCCCAGAAGACTGAAAACCTCATCACATTACCATCAGAGTGATGCAGAATCTTCATGACTGTCTAAATAAGAGATTGTGATTCCTGCCATATTTATTATTGAGATCTGCTTCCCCAAAACTGCTGGGAAATTTTCTCATTGCTAGTAGGTCTTTCAATTTTCAAAACTCTGCCAGCCTTGAAATATGTAGTTTAACTTATTTCCGTAACTGCATCCCTCTTCTTGAAAAAATGGGCTTAGAGATATAAGCTCTATCAGTCACTAAAGTACAATATGCAGTAGAGTGCATGATGAGAATGTCTGAAACTTATGCACAGTCATTCTCTAAGCCTTTAATGATCTTTAAAATAGGCTTGCCAAGGAGTTGTCTGATAAAGTTCATTGGTTTGATATGTACTTTTACTTGCACTTTAGACTAGGGACTTGGGTATGTCTTGTAACTCTGCATCAAACTGTCTAATTACAAACATTCCAGCTAATTTTAGGGTTAATTTACTTTAAATAGGTCACTGCTTCTTAAGTTTTAAGATAAACACTGCTTTAAGTTGGTAAATTCCAAAACCAAGCTCCAGTTGGATACTAATCATACTTTTCCTTTTACCCTGTTGTTAATTAGGACTTCGCTCTGAAACCCATTGACTCTGAATACTTAGAAAACTTTTCTAATTACAGAAATAAAGTTAGTCATGAGTAATTTGCACCTACATTTTCTAGTAGGCAAAACCTTTTATTCACCTATTTGTACTCCAGAGCAAAAAAATCTTTGGCATATTCTTATTTGCGGTTACACAAGATTAGGTCTTTTAATTTTTCATCAAAAGTTAGAGGCTGCACTTTTCCAGTCATTCCAGAAGTTCTTGAGTTGATCTGTTTCAGATTTATTTACTAATTTGTGAAGCTCTTGTGAACTTTTCAGTACAACATCATCAGTGTTTTCTGTGGGTACATGTAAGTAAATTTCTCTTTTTTTGGAAATTCTGCATTTGTCTTTTATTATATCTCAAAAAAACCCCTTATAATATCCCTTAAACAGATAACACACATACTTTATTTTGAGTTTTTCTGAAATGAAAAATTTTTGTTTACAGCCCCTGCCTTTGCTTTTTCTTGTTTCCTTAAAAAGGAGTGAAAAACATGGAAGTGTGACTGAAGGACAGTTTCAAGCATGTGTCCCACTGCACATCCTCCAGATGCTCTCTTTTTTCACTATATCTTAAAACTTTTTACTGCTATCTATTAAAGTACTTACTGATTTTCCAAAGGGTTTTAGCAATAACAGTTAGGGTTAATTAGACACATAGAAACCAATTAGAATTTTGTGGGGACAAGTTAATGCTGTGGGGTTTTTTCTAATAACAAATATGAGTATAACAGAAAAAGCATTTTAGGTTGCCTTAAACATGACAGAGACTGTTTACGTTAATGAAGTAACAATAGTGATTAACTTTTTGAAGTATGAATTTGTTAGTATTTTTAGTTAGCATTGACAACAATGCCAGCATGGAACATTTAAACAGACATGAATATATAAGCTCTCCGAAGATAATTCCCTTTGATACCCTGATGCTCCACTAATCCCTGAAGTGATACATGACTTAGGTTTTAACTTTCATATTTTTCAAATCCTGTATTGCCTAGTGTGTAACTCTGAAATTTCTTGTAGCCTGTTACCTGCTGTTCTCTCATGCTGGTTAAACATAACAAAGCCTCTCCAGGCCTGCTCTCCAAGGACACCCAGATTGTCTTAGGCCCAAAATGTGTAAACCAAAATCTTAGAAGGGGGATAAGGTTGGGGAAATTACATCATTAGCTGAAGCTTTAATTAGAGAATTAACCCTGATATGTAAATGAACCAAATTTATAAAAAGTGTGAAGAACTTGTGACTCGGCATCCATCTTGATTGTAACCTTTGGCCTTCCCAGGGTGTACCCATAAAGGCCCTTTAAATAAATACCTGCCTTTATTCCCTTATTCCCATCTAGTCTCTGTTTTTTAGGTGGCCACCTCTGGCCTCAGCATGATGTTAGACAATGCATTAAAGTTTCTCCATTACACATTATGGGGAAAGTGATTATCACATATTCCAGGTTACTTTGGGGTCAAGTTACTTTTTTTAAAGTCTGCTCTCTTTCAAACTTTGTATGCCCTGCTAATACTTGGGATTTGTGTCATCTAGCAATGCAAACTAGATACTTAACTGTCTGTTTCATGGTTATCAAAAGTTGCATGCTCCCCCAACCACAATAGTGGTTGTCTCAGTGGCACTAATAGTTTCGATAATCACTCAGGGCATGCCTCCATCAATATATAAATGTAACCACACCTGATAACATGCAATGTAAGAAGTCAGGGTTTTCTCTTTTGGAGCTTTCTCAGAATGGCTCTTTGCAGAGTTCCTTTCTGGTTACCTTGAAGTTTTTCTACCACCTGAATAAACGTATCAAATTAGGCACACAGCTACCAATGGTCTCAGCTGAATTCATTAACAAAGTTTGAACTCTCAGTGGTTTGACATATCTTCATTATCCTAGTGGATGGATAATGAGCAGGCACCTCAGCAGAAAATAACATAATACCACCCACACAACAATCATCTTGAGATAACTGCACGCTAGTCAGCAATTCCCAGCCTAGAAATACCAACTACCAGTATCCTTCCCTGCTGCCAGATGAGGTGCAAAGCATGATGGATGGAATTTTCATGTGTGAAGAGTTTGCAACATGAGGCACTCTTGATGTGATCCTGGACACCATGGAGCCCATCCCACAGTTCTGCAAGACTGATAAAGATCCTCAGCACCACAGCTCTGTCTAAAGGGCTCGGTTGCCAGTATTTTACAGCACCATTACAATTAGAGGTGTTGTTTTAGATGATCAAGATGACAGCGAAAGACAAAGGCATTAGAAACCATTGTTAATGATCACATATTATATACATGTATAGAAAAATATAATCTGTGTTTTAATAATTTACCTTGGTGATAAATATGCCTGCTTATTTTTTTGCACCCAAAAAAAAAAATCCATTGACCTATCCCTTGGTTATGTACTCTTCTTTTTAGTTGGGGAGTATGGAGTTGATCAGAAATTTCTTCTGTCTTTCTGCTCTGGAGGAGCCTATTGTCTTTTGATGCTATGCTATTGAACTGCTATTCACTTTGTGTCCTGCATACCAATGGCTAATATTTGACAAGCCTTATCAAGATAAGTGTATTTGGCAAGATAATGAAACCATCTTAGTTTCAGGTCACTTTCCTAGCATCATATGAAAATTTCATAGCAAAAAATGTCTCATTACAACAACATGAAATACACATAAATCCTATAAAGCAGAAAAAGATACTTTAGAGATATGAAAAGGAAAGTTTTAAAGTTTACCTTTAAACAGCTTATGTTGCAAATGTGCATGTATTAGCCTGTGTGGAGGTGTGCACTTATTTTAGATTTAATTAGGTGTATATAACTTTTATTAGGTGTATATAATTTTGGCAATGCTACATCTATTTAGTGAACTTGCTGAGGATGTCATCATAAAATGTTACATAGATTCTGTGCAGAAGCAATAAGAGGTCTCTTCTACAGTTCTCTCTATGCAGAATGCAATGAATTGTTGGTATTTGTGGCACCAACCTACACAGCTGACACTCATTTCTGGATCATATACATTTTATGGAGCCTCTGTAATCCCCAAGACAGAAGAAATTGTTGATTACAGCTTAATTGATGTTGTAGTGTAATATTCTTCACCAGAACAGCAGTCATGACCCTCAGAAGGATCAACAATAAACCAAAACAGTACCATCCATTCCCTTTTACAGATGTAAGGGATGAAGGGAACCAGCATGACACAGTACAAATAGTACTGATTACAGGTGCCCTAGATGCTGAAACAATTTCAGCTTGCAGATACTCTCCTTTTATAATTTTAAAAATATAATGGCATCTATCTGTTTAGGTTGCAGTTGCTGCTGATATCTGTGTCTTCCTTCTTCACTTGGGAAGCTAGCAGACAAGGGCAAAGTGTTAAGCCAAGGCAACAAGTGGTGAGACAATGTGTGGAAGGAAGTAATCTGTCCTTGTCAACATCCCTGGCAACATCACTGTTATCTTGTGTGTCTGCACCTCTCCTGAAAGAGTGTCTATAGGACAGCAGATTACAACC
>VZTN01028442.1:2238-19604 GCA_013400515.1 Erpornis zantholeuca
TGCCCTCTTTTTATTCCTAACATAAGGAAAGACTGCGGGGAGAGAAGTCACAGGGTCTTGCCTCAGGGCATCAGAGCATCACAGAGCCATTGGGGTGACAGGGACTCCAGGAGCTGCTCAGAACTGGGTCAGGAAAAGTTCAGAAGGGGATGCTTAGGGATTGATACAGATGGGTCCTGAAAAGCTCCACAGGTACAGATCACCAAACCCAAAGATCATTATATTCAAGGATAATATTAAGAGCGAATATCACACTCTGCTTGCTGACAGGAAGCAGAGCTAGAGGGATATTTGGGATTACTCATAGTGACATTCTTATATCTTTCTAAATTTGATTTAAAAAATAATTGAGAACTTGGTGAAAATGTTACAGCGGAAGGCAACATTGATCATGGTGGTAACTTATCAAAAATATTATGGAAACATGCATAAAGGAGAGTAGGAGAGCAACACAGTCAACTCTTGAACTTTTAAGTTACTTAAGAATATTCAAAGTGAATGTTCCACATTTTAAGTGAAAACCAGGGCATTTTACTAAGAAAAAGCAGAAAAGAAAAAAAAATATTAATTAGATCAAATCTCAAAAGGGTTTTAAGTAGCCAAAAACAACAAAAAATTGTTCTAGAGTGTTTATCAACTGTGAGAGGAAGAAAGAGAGAGTTTTCCCAAGGAAGTAAAGATACCTAGAGATGATATCAGCAAGTCTGAAAGGTTTTTGTTTTTCAGTATTCACAAAAATACAATACACCTACACTTCTATTTCTCAGAAAGGGTCATAGAAAGTGTCTGTGTAATTTCTGATGGTTTTTGTTGTAATTAGATATGTTCTTTCAGTAGCTGAACTTTTCATTTTTTGCAGCAGTTGTTATGTCATGAAGAGGAAGAAAATAAGTTTGGAGGGAATCCAGAGATCTTTTGGAATAGATTTTTTTTTCTCACTCTGCTATCCATATAAGCTTCTTAATGTCCTACAAGGTAGCAGAAAACCTCTCTATACCAAAAAGTCTTTCAGAGAGTAAGTAACATCCAGTTTATGAATTCCACTTAATGTCACTCCTCAGTACTGCTGTTAAAGGTCCAGTATAGAGTGCAGATGAGATCAGGGACTATCTTCTTCCCAGAACTGTAAATGGACATTAAAATCTCTTTTCTACAGAAGGGGTGATGTATTTGATGTGATCTGATTTTCAGCAGATATAACTTTTGATTTCTTTCCATTATATGCTATCTATTAAAAAAAAGGAAAGTATTTTTTTTTTAGTAGCAATCCCCTTTTTAAAGCTGGGATACAGAAATACTCCAGTCAATTCATATGTTGGGTTATTTTCCACTCACACACCTGAGCAAATTGCTTTCTTATCTCTTGTCTGTAGTCTTTCTTACATTGCTAAATATATTGTTAACAGAAAAAAAGATTGAGTTTTGTGCAAAAGAAGAATTCTGGAGTAAATGCCATGCAATATATTATTACATTTGTGGGATACTGCAGTAATGAAATAATGCTTCAAGTGTGGTATTTCTAATTGTAATTAATGTTATTTTTCTGAATAATTGATTTTACCAGTAATAAAAAACAGAGAATTAAATTTATTTTCACATACAGATCGTTATATGAAAGGGAATATTTTAATTATTTCTTAAAATACATGTTTACATGTGTTAAATCATTTTATTTCATTTTTCCTTTAGAAGATAAACCACGCAAAACAAACCCCAAAAGCCAACAGCTTAATTTAATGCAGAAAAGCATTAGTCTCCTCTGCAAGGGAAAGGCAGAAGCAGCTAAATTTAATTCTGATATATCCAGTACCTACCCTTTTGACCATTAGTTCCAAATCCATTTATCTGTATGAATTAGAAGGTGAAGGAAGGGGTAGGGAGAAGAGGGTGGGAGAGGGAGATGAATGGAAAAGTGAATATGACATGCTGTTTTTTAACTTAAGAGAAATTTCAGACTGAAAAATGGAAAAAAATTCCAAAATTCTGTGATGGCTGGAATTGGGTCCTGAATAAAAAAAAGTTTTTCTTAATGGTACTAGACACAGCCCTGCTGCTTTTATTGTGGCTTTGGTTACAGGGGCAGATTCTCTGGAATGAGAGCACAGTGAAGAAAGTTTTTCCAGAGCTGACTGGCCAGGCCAAACTACAACTTGAGACATCTCAGGGAGATGCAGAGATGATATCTGTGTCTTTGTGTTCCATCCTTGTGGAACACTGGGGAGGACAAAGAGGAGTGGCTGGGACAGGTGTGCCTTGCCCAGCCCTGCTGCCTGTGGAATGTTGGATCCAAGAAAAGCTTTTAGGAGGAGCTCTGCTCCTTCACATAGAAGTGATAAACAGTGCACACTGATCCAAAAACCTGATCTCCTTTTAACTTAAAATAAACAACCAAAATATCCTAAACCACACATCTAATTTTCCTAGTGGGTGCAGTTCAAGTGCACAACATATATATGAAGATGTAAATGCAAAACGATACCACACTTTAAAATGGAAAATAGAAATGTTTAAATAAGGAAAAAAAAAATTAGGAGTTTCCATTGTCCTATGCATGTATGGTGGTGATATTAGATAATGAATTGTAAGCCACCAAAGTTTATATCTAAAAGGAGGTGTATATAGAATAACCCCAAAGTAATGCTGCACTAAAAAGAACAGTAATTTATTTCCCAGACTTTAAAAGCTTTATATTCTACCTCTTGAGTTTGCAATCACACCAGTTTTCTTTGTACTTTCTTTGCATTTCAATTTCTTGGTGTTTTTAAGGGAATTGGAGGCATGAAAGGTGAAATGGATGTAACAGGTTCTATAGAAGAAACATGCCAGTTATTTTTGTGAATGTCATGTAACCTTTGTATATTATGGTGGAAGATGATTTTCAGTCCTTTTCTGTGGACATCTAAGGGTGAAAGGAGAGTATAACCAAACATATAATAGAACTAAACCTTGGAGATTTTTGTTAAATTAAAACAAAATGTGCTATATAGAAATAAAACAAGCACACTTCATTTTCTGTTCTTAAAAAAGTATACCAAAGTTTGCATTAGGCAAGTTCCTTGTTTCATTAAATCTCTGTGTCTAAGGAAAAAAAAAGTGGTCTTCATTCATGCATAGGATTTGAAATACTTGTACTTTACATAAACACTGAAATGATTTTCTTTTCATAATACAAGGTGGTTTTACATCTCAGTTGAGATTTATACGCCAAAAAAAAAGGTGCATTCCCTAAATACAGTTTTCAGTAAGTCCAACCATTTTATCACTGAAGTCTAAATCAACATAAATATCTTAGAAGGTTTAAAGAGAATGAAATAATACCATATAGACATTACCCTTGGAATTTTTTTTTAAAACTGATTAACTAACTCAGGAAAAACTGATATCAAAGAGAAAAATGGAAGTAAAACCACAGGAATGGCAACAAGAGCTCTGCGAAGTCTCCAAAATCTCAAGATAATTGGTTAAAAAGGGAGGAGGTTGCAAATTTTCAATATTTTTGGGTGACCTTCTGTCCTGTACAACAGTAATTTCTTGCAATATTTGAAATTGCAAATAGTTTTTGAATAATTAACTCAGATAATGAGGCTAGAATTATATACCTTTATTACCATAAGTTTTGCAGAGTCATATTACTGGCAATTGATAAAGTAAATAAAAGCTATGTACAGGTTTTTCAACATATGGGAGTACAATTTTTTGGCCTTTTTGCTTTGTTTCAGTAGCATTTGTAGGAAGATATTTTAGGAAATTACTGAATTTAATTTATAGCAACTGTGCTAATTTGCCTTTTACTTTAATGCATTATAGACACATTCTCCATGCTTGTTGAAGACAGTGAGTTAATGAAAGTAGATAGCCAAGCAGAGTAAAGAAATTTTATAAAGAAAAGGGGTTTTTTCAACTTATTAATTTTTCAGTACTCAAAATCTTACTTGAAATTTATAGGATAATAGACTTCACTTTTCCTAATGCTAACATATCTGATACTTTTTCATTGAAAAACTTTGATTAATTAATATATGGGTATAGATTTTTAAAAGCAATAACAGGTGTAAGATATGGTCTCTTTAATATATAAAAGATGTGTAGTTCTCCCTGGAAATTTTCATGTTCAACACCTTATTAACTGTCAGAACAACCTGTTATAGGATAAAAATTTTAGTTTTTTTGAGTCAGATGAAGAAGGAGTTATATCAATACTAAACCACATTGCTCAAAATAATATGTGAATTCCTTTGAGAAGATCTGATTTGTTGTGGTCTAAATAGATATGCTGAAAACACCAGAATCTAATGTGACATAGTTTGGAAGCTGAATACAAGACATCTCTCATCACTTGAATTCTTATAGTAGCAATCCCTGGGTTTTATGAATAGATCAGCTAAAGCTGTTAGAAAATTTGTGTTATTTTGAATAATCATGGCAAGAATAAATCCGTGACATCATCAGAGCTTTGATAATGAGTTGCTCAATATCCATACATGATTGTACAGGTTATTAAGAGTCTTTAAAAAATCTTAGTCTCTTACTATGTCTTGTTAATACAGTATAGTATAATATACCTAAACTAATTTGAAAGCCTAGAAGAATTTTGCACTCTTTGACATCTAGCAATTTAAATGTAATTTCAACCTCTGAAAAATTAAAAAAAAACCCTCATCCTAAAACCAAAAATTCAAATCAGTCCTTACACAATCACCCATACTTTCCTCACAAATCTGTTTCCTAGGTAACAAGTAGATCATGACAGAACTAACTTACAGTGTAGAAGGGAACAACAACCTGCAGCATCAGCATGTTAAAATTTCTGACAAAGGTTTCGGCACCAAGGGTAGTGCACTGCAATATGCACAGACCAGTGACACCTAAAAATTACTGTCTTGAGTCTTAATATTTCTTTTTGTTGTCTTTATTAATTTTGGTTTTGATTACTTTTTCCCTGAAACATTTTTTTTCCTAATTGTTGTGCAGCTTGAAAAACAAGTATTGAAGTTTGACACTGAGTGCCACGTAATTTCAAATTTAGGGACTGTGCCTTACTTGTTGATGGGAATTCTAGAGCCACAATGAAAAGGAAAAGTGGAGAATGGGTTTCATGAATGGAAAATAGAATCCATGAGACTCAGCTCACCTACCTTTGACCCTATGAAAATCATATGCCTGGGAATTACTTTCTTGTGAGATTAAAAATAAACAAACAAGCAAATAAATGGAAACTGCCATGATCTCCATGAGATGTTTTACTCTAGAGTAGTGAAAAGCTGCAAACCAGTACTGTATGTATACCATTAAGTATATATCTTTAAAGAAGCCTAGGTACTAAATTCTCCTAAAGAGCTACCAGTTCTGTAAACCAAAACATTAATTCATTATAATTCACTATTGAAAGAAAAGTATTTGGCAAGCTGGAAGATAGTTAATTCTCACAGATTGCTTGACACCTTCATGCCTAAGCTCCTCATCTTTAAGTTCAGGATTCTTACTTCAGTGAATCATCTGTAATTTATAAAACAATAAGAAACAACAAAACAACAAAACCCCACCACAACCACCAACAATAACAAAACAAAAAAAAAACCCAAACCGCAACAACAAAAATCCAGCAAACAGTCCCTTGTACTGCAGTGGACATTCATTACAATAGTAGGAAGTGAAAATTATTGTTGCTGGTCAATAGTTTTCTGATTGCAGGGCTACAAAATAGGGCCAGATGACTGTACAGCATAAATGATAGGTAAATCTGGGTCAATTTGAGAGACTAAGGCAATTTGGAGCAATTCTACTCGCAGTTGTTTGGGATCAGCTTCTACTGATTCCATTACAAATGGCACCCTAAAGCTGGATGAGTAAAGTAGTTACAATCTGGTAGAAATGCATGCTTATAGTCACACATATTAAGAAGCAGCAGGAAAAAGTATTATTTGTTCTTCTGAGGATTTTTCAGTAATAGTTTTATCAAGATATAGTGCTGATAGTCCATCCTTAAATATACTGAGCACAGAAACTATGAAATAGAAGATCATTTAATTCAGTTTTAAAGTTTTAAAGTGCTGAGCCAAAAATGAGATCTGAATACAGGTGATCAGCTAAAATGCTCAGCATTGACAAGTTGGCCTCTCTGCACTTGTCAAAGTAGGGGCAGATACATATTTTGCAGAACAAGGGAGGTGGTAAGAAACACCTGAGATTCATCCCAGTAAGAAAGATTTTGGCTTTGGTTTTGAAACCCATGCACAGTCAAAAGAGTAGTTTCTGCTATCTGGATTTTGCTAGGGAAAAAGGACAAAATCATGGTGTTTTTATAATTGGATGATGTCTTTGGTCCCATGGTATGGCTTTATCTTATACAAAGTTATGATGAGAGCTGTATGATAATATTTGTGCTCAGAGCAAAGCTGACAGATTTTTTGGCTTTCATCCAGTTCCAGTTAGGCACAAGTAATTCTGGCAAGTTTCCAGACATATTTTTGTGTTCATTCTCAGTCATTGAAAGCAATTCCTGCAATCTCTATTTTTCCTAAGGCCTTTTGTCCTGTTAAAGGTGACTGCCATGAGTTTGGGTTGAATCACGCAATGCACAAGCATTTCAGAAAAGAAATGCAGATGGAGATGGAGACCCCAAGGCTTGTTAATGGCAGCTACACTTGCATGTCTCCTGAACTTTTCCATTTGAACTGATGTTTTAACAAAATCCAAAGGTCAGTTTTCTGTATTTTATTTTGCCAGTGACCCACACTATTCCAACATTTACCAACTGACTTGCTTTGGATACCTGCCTGAAAAGTCCTGCCCAAAGTGCAGAGGAAGAGATGTCCTTGATTACAGCGAGGTGAGCCTGCAGCTCATCCCACGGGATCAGCTCATCGCCATGCCCACACTGTACAGGCACAGGGAGCAAGGCTGTCAAGACTCCATCCTGAGTCTTTTTCTGTGCCTACATAGGGTGGGGACAAGGTGGGAAAAAGAAGTTTTTTCCTGATTCTGTCTTGTATTGACCTCTGGGTAAGTCACTTCAGTGAGCAGAAAGTGCCTTTGGCTATGGGCTGATGGGTTCTCCTTTTCTCTCTCCTCTGACAAAAAACCTTTGGAGAGCTGTTTTCAGGATACTTGGAGACCTACTGTAGATACAGCATCTTTTTGTTTGTTTTCCACTTCTGTTTAATCAATTGAATGCCTCCTCCATGCTCTATAGGTGTAAGAGGGATTGGTCCTTGCCTTAAAGAATACACTTCAGGTTCAGGTTGCACAATGAAAAACCCTTGAACTTACAATACCTGATGGGGACAGTAATGAAGAGCTTAACAGCTTAAAGCACTCTATTACAAATTTTTAAGGACTTTCTATCTGCATTTTCAAGAAGATTATAATGAATAGACTTTGCCTGAATAATTAAATGCAATCTATTTTCATAAATTATATCTGTCATATGCTAGACCCACTAATTAAATAATTGGAGCTGGAAATATAGAGTTTTATTGCACCTAAAAAAAATAAATGCAGCATTCAGTAATAAAAGTGAAGTGAATTTCAAGAACTGTCGTTCAGACTCAAAGATTTCAACTTAACAAAGTAAGGTGATTATGTAAAAATGTAATTCTGGACTGGTAAGATTTCTTTCACACTTGTCTGCTATTTGACATGTGTTGCCACTCACAATATTCTCTGGCAGATGCTACTATTTGTGCTTTCACTATTGTTAAAATGACCAAAGCTCACAAAAAATTGCAGTCAGAATTAATGACAAAAGCCCCATATATTATTTTCGTGTTTGTTTCCTCCAATAGATGCAGACACATATTACAATAGTCTAAAAATATTTAAAACTATAAGTGAGAAAGTAATTATTTAGGGCTCTAAAACATTTATCAAGGAATAATATAAAAAACTTATAAAAGAATCTGTGAACTGAAGGTCAGATGAACAACTTAGTGATAAAACCTTATGGAATTCTTCTTTCTCCCTAAGAAATGTACTATATTAACAAGAGTGGAAGGATAATGTGTGGACACTAAAACTAGTTTTAATTTTAAATTATGTTAACATAGTAGCGGATTATAATACTTTTTCATCTCTAGTATTTCTTTCTATGCTGTAGGCATACCATACATCAAATACCATTTTTTGAAAACACTTATGTACAGAAGAACAAAATATTAAAAAGAACACAGATGTTTAGTTTGAAAGAATAGCCCTTTACTCATATTTTTAATGTGTATTTTCAACATAACATTTAATTCCAGGGCTAATGCACAGACAATGAACAAATTGTACATTTATTGTCATGACTAAGTATTAGTAGAAACTTGTCCTGACCTGACCTGGACTAAAACTTCAAGAACGTTTTAGCTGATATTGCTCTAGAAAATAACCTATTTTAAAATAGTGAAAAAATACCTTTAGTTTTTTGAAATTTTCAGAAAATAGGAATTTTGAAAATAAATTAGTGCAAAATTTTTAATTTAAAATGTTCTTATTTGTTGAATTTGTCTAAATATACGCCCTACAAAAAATTAACTCTAATTCAGTTCCAAAATTCTGTTCCCTTTGCAGCTGAACTAGTTCAGATTGACAAAATGGTCCAGGCAGTTTCCACAACCTGAAACTGTCTAAGTGCAGCAACATTGGTCAATACGAATCAGAAATGTGTTTAGAAGATTTTGCCATTTTTCAAGTATTTTCTCTAGCTTTTTTTCCCTATAACATTAGTGCATTCTAGCAGAAAATGTAATTGATTCATTATATTTCTTTCTGATTACCAAGTTGAAAGTGTGCCCTTAAGAGTTTTGCAATTATTTCCTGCCTTCCTTCTCCCCAGTCAGGTGCAGTGAACTGCATGTTTTGCAAGACAAAAAGAAATGGCTCAGTTATCCTCCCAATAATTTTCAAATAATTTTCAACATCATATGTATTGAAAAGATAGAAAAAATGTGCTATGTATCAAATCAGTCAGTAGGTGCCAAATGATGCCCCCTCATCCCCAGCCCATATGCTGCTTGCTGTGCAGATTGTGGCTGAATAAAGAACCGAGCCCCACTGTAAACAGGCAAAGCTGCAAGTCTGGTTTCGTTGAATGATGATATTCTTTGTGGTCCTCCTGATTTTTTGTATATGCCTTCTCCCTTCCTCTGTGTTAAATGATGAATTTCCCAAAGGCACACTCCCTGTGAGGTTGTATGGCCAAGTTACTCTTTGCTGTGGGTTTTTGCATCCGCAGACATTTGAGGGGAGGGTGACTTCTTTCACCCCATTCATAGTTATGTATTGAAATTTGTCAGGGAATTAGCCAATTATTTCATGTGTTCTCACTTTCCTCTTCTTTTGAAGATTTTCTTGATACCCAGTTTAGCAGTTTTGTCCTTAGCTGATGTGTGTGCAGTGCACATTTGCAGTTCAGGTATTAAAATTTTAAGAGCTCATTAGAGACTTTTTCTTAACACCGTGAATTTATACCTTGCTATTCACTTATGTGAAGCACATGTGGCCACTGATGATCCTGTGGCAGAATAATTATCCCATATTTAAGAACTGATATAACCTTGCATTCAGCAATTCAAGGTAAGGCTATTTTTACAGAGTTCAGTATTTTGCTAGAGTTAGCACATTATGCAAAGTTATTCTAGTTAAAGAAGAGGTAAAGCCACAGGCCAACTAAAATATACTAGAGAGAAAAAAATGTTAAATGGGATCAGTGAAATGGTCTATCCACTCTTGTATTCTATTACAGCAGATATTCAGATCTAGGCTTAGAAAACCTGAAAAGAAACTTCACCCTCTGTTCCTCTCCTAAGAAAGCTTAGCTGGCTGCTTAATTAATTCATTTATCATTCATATTTTCCTTTTGCATGTCATATGAGTAATTTTTAAGCAGTTTTCACCCCCAAAATTGGCAGAAATTTCTCCTTGCGAACTGACAACATGATCTGGTTCAATTACAGAGGTATATACTAGAGTTTTTAGCAGGACTTCCACGTAACTGTATTGACAAAATGTCCACAACAAACTGAAATAATTGCATTTGAAATTTCAAGAAAAAAAAACTTTAGTAGCGATCCTGTTTAATATGTTTCAGAGTACAATTCTTGGAAAATCTGAACATGGAAGACATGACTGATCACTGCCTGGAGAAAATCATTCTGTCATAAGAGAAAAAAAACTGCATTAGTATGCAAAACCTTTTGGCATGTTCATAGAGGATCAAGGACACGACTCTGGATCATCAGCATACTGTGAAATCTCCCACGCAGAATGTTTCATGTGCAGTCTTTATTCTGCCCATGCCAACTAATGCATTTTCAAGGACTAAAATGATCTCTCAGTTTACTTAATTTCATCTATTTGATAGCAAAACCAAAGAGAAAAGCATAGCTTTTCCCGTGAGGATGTGATCTTAGAATCTTTTCTCTGTTTACCATACATGCTCATCCTCAGTTATTCTGCAAGATATAGAAGACAAATATATCTTAATAGAGGAAAATTCTTTAATGCAATGATTTAAGAGAAGGAATACAGCTTGATAAATGCAGAAAATATTTTGAAGGTGTGACAGAAATAGGAGCTTGGCACTGTAGAGAAGGACAGTAAGTAAAATGGCATAATAAATATATTTAAATTAATAGAAATCTTCAGTGCTGGTTTCCAGTACGTCCATTACAAGGAAAGGCTACTTGCAAACACATTCTTGTGAAATACAGAATGAGGATTTAAACAGCTTGTCTTGGGGTGGCTTTATGATGTATCCCATATTGCCCACTCTATGCCCACAAAATGCATCTTGTGCCTTTCTATGCCTTTAAACTGAGCGCCAGAGGGGAGAGAAAAGAAAAAAAATCCAGCCAGAGGAACTTTCCCAAGCAGTTCTGTACTTCAAGGTCACTACTTCCTCTCTGTTGTATTTCTGCTGTGGGGAGTGATAGCTGCTGCTGCTGCTGCAGAGAGGGGAGGAATCACTCTTCCTTGCTTTCCAGGCAGCTCTTGGCTCTGTTTCTTCGAAAGGAGAGAGATGGAGTTTTCCTGGGAATTTGGTTTCTTCTTTTTTTCTTCTGGACCTGTTCAGAACACCAGAACATCAAACCCTCACTGGGAGGCCTTCCAGCGGCCTGCAGGAGGGTCCCTCACGCCAGCCCAGCTCCAGCGAGGGGACAGACCACACCAGAAGGACTTTATAACTCTTCCAGGTTTCTCTCCACAGTGAGAGATTTTATTATTTAGCATTATTGTTCTTTTCCTGTGTGTTTGCTAAATAAATAGATTTGTTTCTTCTTCGTTTTCCTCAGAGGAAACATTTTTTTTCCAAACCTGGTGGGGGAGGGGTAACTACAACCTGCTTCCTATCAGGGGATGTTTTTCCTCTGAATTTGACTCAAACCAGGACACAGCTCCTCAGTATCAGCAAGCATGAAAATGGCAAGTAAAAAACAACATCAGGAAACAGTTTGCTTCCCCACAGCTGCTCTGGGGTTTTCTGTGTCCCAAGGACTGCATCTGCAGGCAGCTGGAGGAGCATCCTCCCATGCCCAGCTCCAAGGCTTTCTGCACAAATTCCTCACACAGCCTCCCCTGGCACTGAGTACCACCTCCAGCATGGCTCACACCTCCAGTGGTTTTCTCTTTCTTTTAGTCACAGGCAACCCAAGGTGATGTGTGTTTAGTACAGGCTCTGGAGTCACGGCACAGAATTTCTCTTCTGCCTCAGATCAGGCCCCTGGGGAGGTAGCCTACAGCAGCACAAATGTTGTGGGGAATTTGTCACATAATGAAAGCACTAATGAAGTTTGTGGTCTTATATCCCCTTTCCTCTAGGTCAAATATGCACCTGTTTAAAATCAAACATTAGAAAGGGAAAACAGGGAGGAGGAAGGATATGGGATTTGAAGAATATAGCAATAATTTCAACAATTGAATGAAGGTTGGGTCATTTTTAAACTACTTAATGTCCCAGTTCTCTTTCAGTTTCATCGGTTTCAGTGTTTACTAATAGTTCAAACAAACACTAGTCTAATTTAAAAGGGAGGTTGTCTGAACTTCATTCCATGCTGTTTCTAAAATAAGGAGGTGAAATAGAAAGCATGAGAAGTCAATTTCTATTCAGATGAAAACCAAAGTCCACTCACTTTATGAAGCTGAAAAAAACACTTGACTTCAGGTATTCTTCCCCCTCCAGTCATGAGTGACCAAATTAAATTTTACTGATTTATCCCTTCAAGATATTGTCATACATAATAAATGCCTACATAAAGTAACAGCAATAAGAAAAAAATCTTAAACTGCTGTTCTCTATGGCTGCAAATGCGCAGAATGTGAAAGTGAATAGTTTTTATTAGAGTTTCAACTTTAAAAGTCCAGTGATGCTGTGAACTTGGTGGTATAAATTAAGTCAGTGAATAAATAAAATATAAAGTCAGTGAAGTTGAAAAGTCAATTTTTCTTCTTGTATAAAGCATCAGAGTTCTACAAAAAATTATGCAAGCTCTGTCAAATTGCACCATTCATATAGCAAGGTAACGCAGCAGAACTGTGTGTGGCATCATTTTTCCCAGTCTACTTGCAATTCATATTTTAACCCAGAGATATGTGAATGTCTATACATGCAGCTAGTTGCTGAAATTTTCGTGAGCTCATTTTATTGACCTTTTCACTTAAACATGAAATTAAGTAATTAAGATTTTTTCCTTGCTAATATTATGTTTAAAATGATCAGGAATCATGATTTATAACTTCCTTGTTCCTGTCAGTATTGTTTGAAAAAAATATTATGCCCTGGCTTTTGAGCAAGTCAGTTCAGTTTTTTGATGCAGAGAGGCTACATGGCCTGATGAGAACCTTTGGGCCTCAGTTCCCACATTTGCCAAGCATTATTCTACCCAAATGTGTGAGCTTCCTACACTCAAAATGATGTGGTATTCAGATACTTCACTGATGGAAGGCATATGCATACCCTCTTTGTATTTTCTAATTCATGGTTTTCCTACTTTAAAGAATGATACTTTTTTATCTTTTATTTGTTATTTAACTGATGCGGAAGGTAATCTCACTGATCTGGGTGTATCTACTAATGCGATCTGTCAAGCTTTAGAGATTACACTGCAGGGGCTGCTTTCAGAATTGCACTGGATCAATAGCACAAGATTGTTTGAGCACACTTGCCTTCTTCCCACCTGAAGCAAACGGTTTGATTATCTCTTCACAGAGATTGTGACACAAGGTGCTGACTATGGTTTTAATTTTATTTGATTGATGGATTTAGATTTCAGCTGCACACTATCTAGCTATGCTTATCCACCCACAGTTCAGTTGCCACATTGATATGCCTTTTTTTGTGTCTGCGTGTCTCATCTGAAGAGTGAAGATGATATAGTGGAATAATAACTCTCCAGTTTAATATTCTGTTGAGCATCCTCAACTGCAGTTCAGCAAATGAAAAGCTGAGAAGTTTGCTCATTACGTTCCTGAAAGCTGGTATCTTATTGGCCTTGGAATATGCTAAAAGAAAATAGAAGCCTCAGAAACCAAATGAAAGGCATTAAAAGTAAAAGCCCAGAAGCTCAGTTATTGAGCTGAAAGAAGTTACTTACATATGAAAGAAGCAAGAAAAATAAGCCATTTGCCCCAGGCTGCCTGATTTGTGAGGGCCTCATTACATTACAACAGATGTAGTCTGGAGCTGCTGGTATATTTTTTCTTTTACCATAAGTTTGGAAAAATCATTCTGAGATTGTACATATTATGTCTCATAGTCAGGCTCCCTACTAATGAAATTAACTTTCTTGCAAGGAAAAAACAAAAAAGAAAGAAAAAAAAAGACAAAAAACCTTGTACAATGTCACAATATGTCACAATGTGGAAAGATATTATTTATTTATGCTTTTATTGTACAGTACAATCAACATGGTTACAAAGGCAGTCTTCACTCTACAAAGTAAGATTCTTTTCTCACCAACATGGATAGGGAGGAAAGCAATCCAGAAAGGCCTTAGAGATTTGTGATACCCACCTGTTTGACTCCCATTATAATGCACCTTGCTGGGCTTTGGACTGCAGGATACAGGCAGCTGGATTGAAGGTTCCCAGTCTCACAGCAGACCCATGACATCCTGTCATCCAGCCTTATATTAATTACCAAGTATAACCGAGCAATCATTTATATTTCCACACTTGGTGGTATCCAAAGAAGCTTAAATCCTCAATAAAATCTTTTATTGGGCATCTATCTTATACCCAAATTCCAGCAAGAAAGGGCCATCAGTTTGCTGGAATGCCAGTGCCCCCCATCCATCCCCACATTCCCATAATACTCACATGTGGTGGTGTGGACCTGTGTTAAAGACTTAGTTTTGTCCTGTTTGCCATCATAAAGTAATACACAACTCTTATGCCAAATATGTTGAATTTCTGCATTTTAAACTTTTTTTTTTAATTAATCATCACAGAAGGTCAAAAAGTATCTTAATTCTCCATTACATGCACACAAAGTAATGCTATTTTCTCCCTGTTCGTTTGAGATCTAATAGCCTGTCTGCCCAAGCTGTGAAATGAAACCCTAGGTCTCCAATTAAGAGTCAATCACATAAATCTTGAGATAGAGAAGCAGCACAAACACTTGTTCAGAGTTTCAGTGTTACATTATGCCTTTAATTGTGATGACCTTTCCCCATGCACTGCTTTACTATTGAAACCATGGACTGGAATGAATGCTTTTTATCTTTAGATTAGGTTAGTGTAAGGCTGCCATTTGACTTGCTCTTTATGACAAATACCAAAAGCCAAATTCTGATCTCGTGTACAGTGGTGTAAATTTAAGGTCTCTCTATAGATTTTCATGTGGTATTAAATCACTAATTAGCTCTGTATGAATCACCAGGCTCCTCTTTAAAACATGGATGCAATGTGAATTACAGAAAGGAGTTTTTAATAAAATACAAGCTTTATATAGGCAATAGTCCTTTCTTGCTTAATTACCTGTTAACCAGGAAAAAAAAGTAATTAAAGGCTATTATTGAAAAAATACAATGTAATTTCAAAGTTATGGAAAGATAGATACTCTAACAGGATTAAGTTCATGAAATGGATCACTTGATGGGTTAAATAAACATGGATGAAGTAAACATTGAAATAAACACTGGATGAAATAAGCATGATCATGTAATAAACATGGACCATTGACACTGGAGAGGAAAGGAGGCCAAGAAAGCTAATTTGTATTCAAAGATCTCCTCCTCCAAGCTCAAGAGCCATCCATCCCCATCCCAATGAGCGCAAAAACAAAATATCAGGAGACCTCTGTGGATGAACATGGATCTCCAGCAAAACTGAAACATGAAGAGAAATTATATAAAAATACAGAGTTCTGAGTTTCCCTAGGTCCAGAGCTACCGGAGAGAGGGCAGCAAAGAGTCACTAAGATGATTAAGGGGCTGGAGGCTGTCTCATGTGAGGACAGACTGAGGGACAGGACTGCTCAGTGTGAAAAGACAGCTCAGAGGAACACCCACTAATGTGTATAAATACCTGAAGGGAGGCAGTGAGCAAGACACAGCCAAGTTCTGGACAAGGTCCCTCAAGCACAAGAGGCAATGAGCACAAATTTAAAATCAGGAGGTTATGTCTAAACATGATTAAACACTTTCATAATGTGAGGGTGACAAAGCAGTGGCAAAAGTTGCCCAAGGAAGCTGTGAAGTCTTTATTCTTGGAAATATTCCAAAGGGACTGGGCATCATCCTGGACAATATGCTCCAGGTGCCTCTGCTTGAGCAGGTGGGTTGGATCAGATGAGCTCCAGAGTTAACCTCAATCATATTGTGATTCTATAATATCAATAGAGAATCTAACCCATTAAATGTAAAAAGTTCAGCAAAAACTTCCGTTATCAAATGTGAATATCAAGATATTTATCCAATGTCATGACTGAAAACCATTGAGCAAGTTGTTTAGTTAACACCTTGCCCAGTCTCACTCTATATCTAACATCATATTTCTCCTTGAAATGTGTGTGACAGTTGAGGGGTTTGGGATTTTGTTTGCTTGTTTGCTTATTTCTTTCTGTCAGCATATCTGAAGTGAATTTGGCTCCCTAATTGAACCTTCAGTTATTGCAGGATTAGAAGGTACAGCCTATGTACACCTTGTACAAAACTTAGCTAATCAGCATTGTCATTGCAGCAAATGGAATGTGGAATTCTGCTCCCAGTCTAAAGGCCTTTATGTTGCTTTTTTTGTAAGATTTGTTTGGGTTAAAATTTGAGGTATTGCAAGCATTTTAGAGCTAGTGTAAAAAGAATCCTTGGTATTTCAAAACAGTACAGCTTTTCTCCACACAGTACCATACAGACTGTCATGTGACATGACGGAAGACCACAGTAATGGGATGTAGCAACCGTGCAAATGAAAAGCTTTTAAAGGGGAAAAAAATGTGATTCTTAGAATGTGAGATGCAAAGTGTAAAGCAGAATAAATGCACCTTGTGATGGAGAGTAGCAAATCTGTGCCCAAAAGGCTACAGCACAAAGAATAAAGAAAAACAAAATAAATAATAATAATGAAAAAAAAAATTATTTGAACAACTGAAGGAGGATAGATTTTCAGTAGCCACTAGCCTAACTGCATCTTGTAAAGAACAGGATATTTGATAGTTAAGGTGTTATTTTCAGTAACTCTCTTGGCACAAAAAAAAAGCAATAAGAACTTTTTATAATATTGAGTTGGCAGAAAAAAGATGTTCAAAGAACTTAAAGCATGACTTGATCTGAGAGTTTTTGAATGAAGTAATGTAAAACTCAAAAAACACCAGGTTCATGTTAATTCTACACATTCAAAAAGGAAAAAAAATATAAGTTCTAAAAGAGGGAGATCAGAATTAGTTGTTTTATTTGACATTCATTGATGCTTATGTCTGATATCATTAGGTCGGATCAGAGGTCCCTGCCAGTGTCTCAAACACTTGCCATTGAACATTTTCATGGACTGACATTTCCTTTGAAATATCTTCTCTCTTCCAACAGATATGTGCTTAGGGGATTCTGGAATGAAAGTTCAATCTCAACCATTGTTTTTCTTATGCTTATAGAATTATCTAATTCCTCCTTGAGCACATATTTACCTATTTTTTCTTTGCAATATTTGGTTTCAGTAAGGTCAGAAACTTACAGTTGAAGCCANTTTGGTTTCAGTAAGGTCAGAAACTTACACTTGAAGCCAAATATCAGGGTTTGTTTTACATCCCCTTAGCCTCATGAGTAGCTTGGTCGTATCCTTACTACGTAACACAGCATGCACCTTATGGACACGTGGTCCCCCATGACACTAAGACAACTGTTCCTGTGTTATTTTGGTTCAAAATGTGTAAGCTAAAGTCACAGAATCACAGAATC
>VZTN01028457.1:0-23767 GCA_013400515.1 Erpornis zantholeuca
GTGGCTTCCAGGATGTTTGGTCTACTGGCCTAACAGTACCGTGGGTCTCAGCTAAATTATCAGGCTGGGAAAGTTGCAAGTATGCAGGCTAAGAGCACTAAGAATACATAAAACTATATAAAAGGGTATGTAAGAGGAGTATAAAAGAAAAAGCAAAAAATCATCCTGGCATTAGGATCATTATATAGCTCCTCACTCAGGAAAATGTTTTACTCTGCAGCACAGATATGATTTGATATGTTACAGATATGTTACACAAATTACTCCAGTGGTCTGGGTCATCAGGGTTGTCTGCATTGTCTTATGAAGACAATGTCAGAACTCTGCAAGAATAGGTAAACAGTCAAAACCAATAGCAGAGGGTGGTTCTCAGCACATCATTAAGCATCCTTATGGGCAATACATGAATAGATCCTTACACCTCTTTTGGTAAGGTGTGTGGAACTTCTGTTCCTCTGCTGTACTCATGTCCTGTTGTGTGCTCCTGTTAACCAGAACTCTCTGGGCACACCACACAGTGACACTCTTATGTAAGGATCACAACTGGCTTTATGCTACCTGCAGTTCACGTGATGTAAATTCTTAGCTTCTTCAGAATAGATCAATGGAATGTTAATGAGCTCCTAGAAAGAATATGTAATACCCTAATTGAAGTTTTGAGTTTGCTCAGTTATTCCCCCTTATTTTCCTCTTTTTTTGTGTGACTAGGCAATGCTAAATATTCTAACTGCTGTTTCCAAATGAAATTCTGTTGTCAGACACCACTTGCGTTTCAAAGTAGTCTGGATGTATCAGGGAGAGTTGAGAGTACTTTTCTGGTGTATCTTAGAAGAGATGGAATGATTAGAGTCTATTTTAAAAATGGTAAGGAATTTTAGGGAATTCATTTTTACAATAGTCAGAACTTCTCACCCTGAGGGCATAAAACATTATTCAAAATGAATACAGTAAATCTGAACAAACCATAACACATACAAGACAATGATCTATCTTTCATTTTCCATGAAAGATAGATCATTTTCATTTTTCACTATGGATGTCTATCCATAAGTGATTTTCTTCATTTGTTATCTTTGAAATACTATTAAGAACAGTAAAAGAATACAGTCCAGCAGCTTTCATAGTGCTCTTTGCAGAATAAGCTCTGTTTGCCACTAAAAGCCAAGCTGGGAAAGACAGCTGAAATTGCAACTGTACCAGGTAAAACGAGTATTGTTTGAAAAGTTGGGAGAAAATTGTCCTAAGTTTGCTTTTCTTTTTCTGCTTTTATGTTTTTTTGTTTACACTATCACGGAGATGATATATGGGCACATATGCTGAAAAAGACACACTTGCTTCACTGTCAATAAGGAGGATGCAAGGAGTTTTTCCAAAGGGAGTGAATATAAATATTTGAGTACATTCTTCTAAGGCAAGTCTTTCTTCTCACCTTTTATTTAATTTTTTTTTTCAGCTTCCGTTTTTTTCTGCTGGTTCTGTATCCTTTTTTAGGTTATTTACTCTGTTTCTCCTGTCTTATGCAGACATGTATATCCCTACAAATGTATTTTATAGGAAATATTACCATGTCAGAAGCAGAGTTGTGCTAAAACTGGCCTTAAAATTATTGACAGGAAGGTATAAAAGGCCAGGGAAGTTTTCTCTGCTTGACATTTTTAGCCTCTTATTTTTCTTTCTTTACTGCTTTCTTCAGAAGATGTCTTGGAGCTACAGTAGATGGTGAAGTTCTGTAAAAAGAAAATATTGTTAAAACTCTGGAGTTATTCAGCTGCCTCCTAAATTTTTAGCATTTGTATGAGCATCTTTTTTTTTTTTCAAAATGGGAAATGAGGTAAAACATAAAACTAAAGGAAAAATCATGATCCAACTTTATTCAATTTCATTTTGTAGGGATTTCAGTAGAATTATTTTCCAATTAATATGGTGGAAGCTTTACTGCTTGAGTATTTAAATGCTAATTGAACAAATATTTAGGAAAAATATATTGTGGGCAACACCCCTGCTTTCAAAAAATGTGTACCATGTCTTAAAAACCAGTCCATCTGAATTAAATTCTGCTCTTAGAAGAATCTATTCTCACCAACAAAATCTTGCAGAGCTTATCTCTGTTTGCTGCACCTGGTCTGGGCAGTGGACTGGAGCTGAATATGAGCCTGTCATCTGAGGGTTTTTCAAGCCTAGGTGATTAGAGCCTCAAAGGCTAAGTGTTATTAGTATATTTATGATTTAAAGACAGATGGTGCACAGCTGAGTCGATTGAGATTGGAAAAACACAGTTGGCAAGCAATGTCTCTCTTTACTTTGGTTAATAAGATATTTAAGATTGCACATCCTATTGCAGAGCTCTCTCTGATTACATAGGAAATGTAGAAGACAGATAAGGTTCAGCTTTTCCACACATGGGACTGGTTCCTCTTCCTCAGCTCTCTCCACAAAGGCCTGGAGACAGATTCTCCGCTCTCTTCCCCAGCCCAAGTGCTTCCTAACCCAATCCCCCCAGTTCCCTTTCTCAATCTACATCAGAAATCGGAGCTAAAGAGTTATTGCACTTGCATTCCTTTGCCTAAGGGCAGGCTGATGGGATCACTGGGCTTTCCTAAGATTTCCTGGCCATTCTTTCTTCCCTGCCCAAAATGTAAACCCATGGAGGCAATTCAGGAAGCAATTGCCTGAAAAAGAAACTGCTGTTGGTGCTCCACAATTTTGCTTCACTCCTTGGAATAATTTGTTTTGTTTCCATTCTGTAATATAGCCCATGCTTTGCCCAGAGTCGTAGCCAATGCTTCTGCTCTAGGCTCAAAACCCTCATCTCTGTGGTGCTCAGTAGTAGAACAAAGACTTAAAATATCTCTCTATTTGTATCTTACAATATTCATGCTTTTAAAATTATGATAGCATGAAAATATAGGGAACAGTAAGAGAGAGGTGTGCTTTCTGTGGTTCAGTAGGAAAGTGTTCTGTAAGATTTTAATTTCTCAGCAATCTGTTTTATTCTCTAAGCCACCTCATGTAGGGTTATGTTACTGAGTCTGAGAAGCAGTGTATTTTCACTTGTATGCCACTACTTCTGATTTCCTGCAAACTCACTGTCATATTTACCTTCTTAGACTGCTGATCAACTCAATCATTTCCCTATTGCCAATTACAGTAGTTAAACCCCTGGAGCCAGATACATGAGTAGATTTTGGTCAGCTAGTTAAAATGTTGGAATTGTATTTGCACCATTTATTTAAAAATAAGGAAAAAATATTTATTTTTTATTAAGCTTACTGGCTAGAATAAAACAACCTGTGCTCCAGGCATTTGACCAATGGGGTGAGGGAAATATGACAGTAGAGCAGCCATGGCAAAAATATAGTGGAAATTAAGGTATTATGCTATGTTTGAGTATATAGTGCTGGAAGAACACAAGCTGGTGGCAGCTAAAGTCACAGAATAATGTGTTTGTATCACTTGAGCACCCCTATAGCTAAGGATTATTAGAATCAAATAAGAAATAATTCCTCCGTTGAGATTGTGATGGAGACTCAAAAAAGCAGTGATAAAGCTTAAGTCAAACTAATTACAAACTCACCTGATGTTTCCTGACTTAGGTGTATTTTCATGCCTATGATTGGGGTAGCAAAATGTTCATGTACTTCCATGAACAAGGAAATAAGAAAGCAGCAATGTTTAAAAAGAGCTTTCAAATAGATTATGTGATTTTTTGTTTCCACTGAAGTGTAGATGAATTCCTATGGATCTTGTTTTTCAAATGATATTTTACCAAGCTTAACTTAAAAGAAACTGGCAAGTTCTAACTAGCTTTTCAACATTTATTTCAGCAATATTCTTGATGTATTTGGAGAAATCTCTTAAATATTGAGATATCGTGGTTTCTATAGTTGTATGTAAGCACGATTCCTCTTCCAAATCTGTCTGGAACATCAGAAAGTGGAATTTGTTTATATGAATTATCAGATGTCTGAATTCTTTGCAGTTTTGCATCTTTAGCAAATTGATTAAAATAGCAAATTGATAATGACAGCAATAGCTAATATATCAATCATAGGGTAATAGCAATTAATCTTTTTCCTTCTCAGGCACACCATTTAGAAGGGCATGTGCAAAGCTTAGATAACTAATGATGACTACTCAGACATCTGAGATTTTGTGATACCCCTCCAAACTTTAATCAAGCTACAGTGTTGCTACTAATGAAATAATACACATCTGTAATTTATTTCATTACTATCCATTTAATATCATTTAACAAGTGAGTGGCTTTGACCCCACTCATAGAATATATATCAGGCCTGCAACACCTCCATATAGGCAAACAATATTCCAGCAGTAATCTAAGGCCTATATGAAATGCTTGTGGTATGATTCTTGGGATATCCTGTGCAGGGCCAGAAGCTGGACTTAATAATCCTGATGGGTCTTCTGACTCAGCATATTCTATGTTTCTATGGTACTAAGCCATCATTCAAATTTCTATAGGCCTTGTTCTTCATTTTCATTCATCCACCTAAATTGTGAGCTGAATTATTGCTTGATCTGGTCGCTGACAAATTTGAACCTGAAATTTGTAATTGAAATCCCAAAATAGTTAGTAGAATTGCCCCAACATAAAAAAAAGACCCAGAAAACCCCATTTAATTCTTGTAAGTCATGTGAGTGTTTTGGCTTAATGATTTTTTTTTTTAATTAAAGGCAAATCAAACTCTACCCCCACACTCCTACAACTGTCTTTGTATTCAGAACTATTTAGAGAGTGCAGGAAATATCAGTTTGTCTTTTCTAGGAAGATTCTGAAAACCAAAACAATTTCTACCATACCCAGTCTCAGACGTATATGCAGCAACAGTATACTAGGTGGAAAAAAAATAGATTTTATTTTGCCTAAAAATTCAACATCTTCTCTAAATTTGCATCATTTATATCTTAATTAGACTGAGCAGAACAAACTAGTTTATAGCTTACAGTCTATATAGCTGTAGAAATAGAATATGTGGTCTAAATCTTCTTCAAGGTTATAATGCATTAATATGCCTTATTCTAAGGTTATTTAGCTGCTTCACAAGACTATGGATGAGATGGACCAAGGTGTTTTTCTCCCTAGGCACTTATCTGGCACCCAAATCCTTTCCTTTGCCTGGGGAAGACTAAAATTCTCAAGGTGTTAGTGTTTACAGCAGAAAATTCCTAGGGGTGCCTTTTCTTGGCATGTACAGCACTCTTGGGAGAACCAGTGAGCGCCGTTGGCCTAAACAACCAAGGGACTTGCAAGCAGAGTTATGTCCCACACAGGCAAGTGCTCTTGTTCTGCCCACCCTGCAAAGGGCCACGCTTGCCCCTTGCAGTCCAGAAGTCATCTATGCATCAACACAGCTCTGCTGAGGCAAGATGTTTTAGTTTGGGCACAAAGCCATGCTAAACTGGATCTACAGCTTCCAGGCCACAGCTGGCCTGTGTCTGTGAGCTCAGAACACTGGCAGAGGAACTCTCAGATGTCTTTGGGAAATGCATTGGGTAGATTTATGTTTCTCTGGACCCCACAGAGAAGAGAGACATTCTGTTAGATAAGCATATAATGCCATCCCCCAATAAAGCATAGCAGGGGAGAAAAATATAGCCTCTTAGGTTGTTGCCTTTTCCTGGTCTTAAAATTAAAACTAAAACACGGTTTATGGGGAAAAGGGGTTTTTACCTCAGTATTTATTTAAGGATCCTTGGGTGCAGCACTTTGTCCAGGTGGAATGCCCCGAAATGCACACACCACCCCCCACACACCAAAATGCACACAATTATAGGCCTTGCAAATTAGCATATCTATCAAAGATTCCCCAGTGAGAGGCTCCAAGTGAACCCCTGCTCTGAGGAAGCTTCCCCCTGGATGGGCCTATCCAAAAATATGTTTTGGAGAGGACCTTGGTGTCTGTGGCTTCCAGGATATTTGGTCTTCTGGCCTAACAGTACCATGGGTCTCAGCTAAGTTATCAGGCTTGGAAAGTTGCAAGTATGCAGGCTAAGAGCACTAAGAATACATAAAACTATATAAAAAGTTATATAAGAGGGGTATAAAAGAAAAGGCAAAAAATCATCCTGGCATCAAGGTCTGTTCTGATCACTCTAAAGTCCACTTCAATTTCTTGGAATGTTTCATAGTCATTGCCAAATTCATACTCCTCACTTCCAAATTAGAGGCAAAGTTGTAATGTTGACAGAATTTCCTAGTTCTTTTGCTTGAGCCATTTCCATTTAGAGGTGTACTAATGGCCCAGGGAAAAACCAGGCTCTCTCAGAGATGTAACATCCAGGGTTGCTGGTGGGGGAGTGTTAGGTTTTCCACATCAAGTGGGAGAGCTTCACTTAGAGATTATGAATAAGCCCCAACCTGGAACACCTTGTGGTTTTAACAGACTGCATGTTTCTTCATATGATATGACAGAGTTGCAAACAGGAATTTTTAAAAAACGATGCTAGAAACCCACTTGTAATTTTCTGTGCTGATATACACGATACCCAGCATTCTTTTCATTTTAATGAAAGAAAAGAATAATCTATGATATTAGGAAAAAAAATTAGGAAGAAGAGAAGTTTAGCAGTTATTTCCTTGGAATAGGTTTCTATAGCTGAGTGGTAAATCTGTTCCTTTTCATTATGCCAACTCTAGTTAATTACCTAGGGATAAATCCTGCAACAGATGTTTTAACTTATATCAACTTAGCATATTGCCTCAAGGTTTTCATGCAAATTTTCAGTGTTTTGAGAACTCTACAGGGCTTGACTAAAAGCTCAATGTGGCCTTTATTAAACAATTTAGTAGAAAATACTGACAAGAATGTTTGCCTTAAAATAGTTCAATACAAGTAGCTCTGTAGCAGCCAACGTGACAGGCCGAGTTCTTTGAAGTCGTTAAACTTGGTAACCATGTCATTCCTTTTGCCTTTAATAACGTAAGGACAGCACCATCAACTCCTTTGTGAAATTGTCCATGAATATAAAGTACCTGACACTTCTGACATGTTCAAATTCTCCTATGGAGCTTAACACCCTGCAGCACCACTTAAACCTTGGGAGCTGTCATTCTTTTAAACTCTTTCCCACCGTCAGGAAACTGTCCACATGGTAATGTGGCTAATTCACAAGTTTCAATTACAGCTTTGAAACACACAGCAGATTGGACCTAAATAGAATAGTGAACACTGAAGGTAGTTGGGGGAAAGAAATATATCCTTTTTTTTTTTAGTGTTGAAAAACAAAAAAAAAGAACCATAGTTTTACATGCAAAATCCTCTCAAGTCCTATTTGATAACAGACCTAAGGTACTATTGCAAAATGATGTAGAAGTATCTCAGACAAAATGATTTATCTGTCTCTGGTTGCACACTTAACATCTGAAGGAAGGGTTAATATTATTAAAACAAAAAATTATATTGTTTCCTGTTATGCCACTTGACTCAAAATTCTTTTGCCACTGGCATAAATCCATGCAGTCTTTTTTCTCTTGTGACCTGCATTTATAGCTTTTTTGGACATGAGACAGTCATCTCTTTATGCTAAGCAGATGTGACTGTGCAAAACCACCTTACAATATTTACACAATGTTTATACAATGTATTGGGAGTTAAGCATCTGTTAAAGCAGGATATCTGTACAAAGAACTTGAGGAATCCTGGTTGGAAGAAAGTGAGTTTTTCTTTTCTTTTATAGTGCCTGGTGGCTGTCCGACTTGAAGGATCAGAGATACAGACAACACATTCCAATAAACTGGATTTTTGAAAAAAATTTTAATTCCTGGAAACCCAAAAACATTCTAAACTTCTTGTAAGGCAAGAGCTGTAATGAGCTCTGTCTGGCAAGTTGATGGCAGAGGAAAAATAACTATCTGGTTCAAGCTTGATATCTGCAGTCCTCAGTAACACAACTGGCACTAAGACACCCACAGAAACAAAGACTTCATGTTTTCATATACAGGCTTGAGCTGTGTATTATTGACCTGGGATATGAGCATCCCATGCTTCAGTGCTGCAGCTTATAACTGACTCTTATAAAAAGCTGAGGATATGGCTCAGGGAAAATCGATGTGCATGCAGATGAAATTGGCACAGTAGTCCCAGATACCACAATCATACTATGAAGTAAAAATATAGATGGATGTTCAGATTTACAAAGAATAGACAGTTAATAAATGTATTTTTAATGACAGGAAAAAATCAAGAATATTTTCTATACAGTAGAAAAAGTTACTCTTTTATAGTTTGCTCAAAGTGTGACATTGCATGTAATTTTGGACAATCTTTTTTTGTGAGCCTACACTTTGACTGCACAGTTGTCACACAGGAAAGATAGTACTACTGTGCTCTAGGAGAAAAAGAGCAACATGCTTCATACTGTGAAAAATTTTTGTCAAAGGGTCATTTTGTCAAATGTAGCTTGTTTGCAAATTCCATCTCCGTAGGAAATGTGTAATTACTTTTCCCTAGGGATAGAACAGTAAGCTGATTTCATTCAGTTATGATCCACCTTTGATTTTCTTTTTCCTCGAGCAAACAAACTGGACAGGAGATATAGGTGAGATTTTGGACAGTCTGCATATCCATGAATGAAATAAGCCAGCCTTTGGTGGGTTCAGTACTATACTAACAAAATGTCATATTCAGAACTTCAGTTTCAAACGCTTCTGTGTTACAGAAATAATACATGGACTTGTTAACGATGTCATTTTTCCATATTTTAGAATTTAATAAGATGACTATAAGCACATTTTTCCAAGGTGTGAAATTTATTGATGTTTTCTGGGTACCTGAATTTGGAAGGGACTTTTGGGGTCACATAGTCCAACTCATGGTTCTTCATTAACTGGTTATGGAGGCAGAAAGGAAGCAGGAAGAAATTATTTAAGTTAAGGAAACACAGTAGGAATATTGGGCACGTTGGGGAATTGAAGGCTAGAAAAGTGCAGCTGTCTGCCTCTCATATGGAGAGTTGCAGTCTGAAGAGAGAAAAATCCATCTCTTAGTACCAGGCAGAAGAAAGAGGCAACTCTGAGCTTTTTGTGTCATGAGAGAAGGGAGAAGAGAAGAGAAGAAAGGTAAATGGCCAGCCTCACTTTTAGCCAAAATGATGATGATTTTAAAATAGCTGTGAACTGATAAACACAGTCTGCAATTTTTCTTTCTTGTGGTTTTCTTTTGTAATTGTTTCCATTAAAGGAAACACATTACAGACCAGTCTTCAGCAGAACTGAGCTCTCTTGTGCTACACATCAATGAATACTAAAGTCATTTTGGTAACCTGCCAACCTATAGTGCCATTCCCACAGCAGCAGCCCAAACATAGTTAGGGTGCATTGATTACTCCTGAATGACAGGCAACTCAGATCTGGGAAACCAAATAACCCACATTCTCATTCTCCACCAAATTATTAAAATATGCCTTTTAGCTCTTGAATTGATTGTGCCAGTGTTGTATAGGGAAGAATCTCCCTTAGTCAAAGGGTCTGTTAATTTAGAGGAAAGCAAAGTGATTTTTTGAAGGTTTGGATGGGCGGAGAAATCTTTTTCCTGTTCTTGTGAGGAGCACCTCCAAAAGAATCATTTTATTGTCACATTTTCTTAAAACTGGGCAATCGTTGCTGGTGTTTGAAGAGTTTTCTGATGTACCATGATATGTTATGTTTTTTAGAGATTTCCAATATTTTAATTTTATTACAAATATGCCTGCTTTCTTTTTGACTGTTAGTGTATGAATTTTCCCGTATTTCTTTCTATAGCCCTGCTTCAGATCATTAGGCTCATCATATCTACTTGGCAAGTATTTTTGTTTTTCAGTCATATCTAAGTCTGTACAAAATATTGTTAATTCCACCAAAATTGCATCCTCAATTGAGTCTTATATATATTCTTTTTAAGGTTTTAAAAGTTCTTGAATTTCTTCTCTTGATATATTTTCTAAATACATACAATTTTTTACTATTAAAAGGTGTAGTTCACAAATGTGAGAGATTTCTTCTTTCTAACTTAATTTTTCATTGAAGTCACAATTCTTTTTTTATACAGGCTGTATATTTCTCTGATTTTAGGGTAACCAATTGTTAAAAACCAGAGCTACCTTCTATCCACATTTTGATCTCACTCGAGCTGAACTTAGCATTACCCAGAGTTCAAATCTTACTCAGTTATTAATTCCTTCCACTTGGTAATATAATATCAAGTTATATCTCAAAGCAAGGTCTTTAACCTATATGCTTGAAAAATACTGTAATCGACTGCCTTTATGTGACTTCTGAGAGGTAAATACTCTTTTCTCAACAGGTTATTTTCCTCAGCCACACAAAGCCAAGGAGAATTAATCTTGGGATCTTTTTCTTTATTGCATAACTAGTCTGTGCCAGCAGAGAGGGAAGAGCCAAAATGGATCACAAAAATGGATACATGAAAAATTACTGCAGGACCATCTCCTTTTATTTCTCTCACATTTATGAAGCCGTTATCAAAAAAACTACTGATTTTTCAAAGCAGAGGATGCAGAAATTTGGTTTATATATTGTGCTTGTATGTAAGAAGTGGCATATTGAAACCACAAACGACACCTAAGGAAACTTAGTCATAAGGTTTTGTAGTTGTATGAGCTCTTGGTGGGAATGCTTTTCTAAGTCTTTGGAACAATTTACAGAACTAAAACGTAGCTACTCAAAAAATAAATGTTTTCATTTTAGATCAAGTGCTGAAATAGAGTTTTCATTTGAAAAAAATGAATAGTGGGGGGGTTCTTAAATTAGAAATTGGTGAATTACATTTTGTTATCATCAGAAAGTGAATTGTCTCATAGTTGATCTTACAAAGAAATAGAGACAAAATACTGAAGATCCAATAGAAGAAATGCTAGTAATGGAAGTTAGTAAATTCTTTCCTATGTTGAGGAATTATTTATGTTTCTGAGATAAAAATGTTTGTCAGTCTGCAATTTAACATTTGACCACATAATCAATCTTTAACTCATTTTCAAGTATTACTTTAAAGAGCATATGAAATAAAATAATTTGAACATAAATTTTATTCTTAAATGTGTTCATTTTTCTAATCACTGTGCTAGGTAGGAATACATAATGCTCCCATTTCTTTGAAGAACTTTTAAGGAGTAATGTTGATAATATCACTAAGGTCAGCTCAATATGATGAGGAAAGTAACATTAATCTGGATGATTTTACCTGAAGGGACAACAAACAGCTCACAGAATGCCTTCCAGTGTTCCTATGTGTGCAGCAGAGAAGGGTTGGGAAATGGGTGAAGAGGAGAAAAGCAACAAACATCTGGGGAATATGAATTATCCCAGCAACACAACTGGACCCTGGAGAGGGCAGAAGGCTCCAGTGTGCTGGCTGGATCCGTGTGTGTCACATCCAGCAACAGCTGCTAAAGGTGCAGCTACTGCCAGATGACACCATGGTCTAAGGAAATTGAATGTATGGGCTTGGGGAATTACTGCAGGAGGGAAGCAAAACTGAGCAGCAGGAGAGTAGCTGTCTCTATACCCTGTTCCAGGAATAAATATTGTTGTTAATGAGCTCATTCCTATATCCCTATTCCAGGGAATTAAGTGCTAATCCACCAACTATTGACCCTTCAACTGCACAATATTTTTGTAGAATTCTCTTTAGAGAATTTTGATACATTCTTGCAGGGAGTCAGAACTAAGCCACGGTTGAGTGCCACTTTCTGCCTCTCCATGCTGACTGCTTGCTGACCAGATGTGTTTTTGTTAGCTCAGTTGTATAATGGATAGATTAGGCAGATAAAGAAAGCCTAAATGGACCAACCCCAAACCTTGATGGCCAGCAGCTGATTTATGTGGAGCATGTAAAAGAGTAGTTGATTTGCTTCCACATTTCTGCAGATATAACAGGGACTGCAGTTAAGTTCTGAAGACCATTCCATGACTATCCTCCTTTTTTAAACAAAATTGGGTTGTCCCTAATTTGGATTGTGAAGGAAGGACTGTGCTTTGATTCATTCAATCTTCAAAATCCAATGACTGATGGAACACTATGTATTTTCCAGTGAGAGATTGTTACATGTTCAGTTTATGGTCTGTCTGTAAAAGAAGCTGTGTGTCACAAGAGGTACCATAATGTTCACTTGGTTGGCCTGTTTTCATCACATCCCCTTCATTAAATGGAATTTCCAACTGATCTCCTCAAAAGAGAACTAGAACCTAACCACTACAGAAAAGTGGGGGAAATCAAAAATCTGACTCTCTGCAGCCATCAGTAAAGACTAATAAGTTTTGATTCTCCAGACAAAGTAATCACTGAAACGAGAAATCATTAATTCTATGAAGTTTTATTTTTTGATGTAAATTCTGAATCTTTTGAGATATTTGTGTGAATAAAACATAAGAACAGCATCAAACTTGTGCATGCATTCTAACCTGTAGGCCTTAGAAGAGATTCTGTAATACTGAAAAATTTTTGAAAAATTCTGAAGGTGTTTTGGCTTCCCAGTAAAAGTTGATGTGAGGGTAATATTTGGTACTTGCTGGCCTACAGCATATTTTTATCTGTTAGTAATTGAAAGGCAGAATTAGTACAGCTCATAAAGGTAAAAATAGAAGGGATAAACTGATTTACATTTTGTGTTAAACTTTGTAGCAATCAAAAATTTGGATCTGCTGCAGTGAAGAGCAGTGATGAGGGTAATGAGAATGAGAAAATAATAGAATTGAGAATAAGCAGATTTTTATTTCCAGACTGTAAATATGTTTGCCAAGAACACTATAAATTCAGCAGAATGTACCTCTGAAGTAACAATTTCCTCAGCAGAGATTACTGTCACCTTGTGGCTTCAGTTGTTCTCCATATTGTAAATGCCTTGTTTTAATTAATTCCAGTAACACTGTGGTTTTTGTACAGGGTATTTTTCTATTTATTGTTTGATATTGAAACCTTATTCACCAGAAATCTTTAATCAACTTTCTGGATATTATTAATATTACAAATATGGATGATGATTTGTCATGGACTGGGAAGAGAAGAGCAAGATCCTGCACTTACATTCAACCTGCAGCTTTAGAAATCCTGTGGTTGGAAGATGACTGAAAAAACACCAGGATGGAGAGAGCAGCTCCGATTGGTGGGGTCACACAGCCCTTGATGGCATCAAGTTACAATTTTGGAAAGGATTCATTACCCACATGGTGATGTATTCAAATGACCGTCCTTTGATTTGCACTTCTAAGTAGTGGACTACTTTCCAGTATCACTAATTCTTAACTGCAGTGCTTTATCCTCCTGTCCTGTTCTCCAGTTTTTACCAAGTATTCACAAAGTCAGTTTATCACTCTCTTTCTTCATGTCTTTGAAACACGTTTATGTGATTTTCTCCAGATTATCACATAATACAGAAAGTTGAAAGAGAAGTTCATAAATCAATTTGTTTAAAGACATGTTTGCCTGTGTTCCTACAGACAATGCAACATGGTAAATTCTAGAGCAAACTGAAGGCTCAGTGCATACCTCAGTGTGCAAATCAGTTGCCCAAGTCTGATCCTTTCTCCACAGCAGGCTCTTTACAAAAGTGGGGCATACCAACACAGCTTTAGTCAAACTTCTGAGCCCAGCTGTGGTAGAGACGCCAACAGCCATTCTTCCTGTAGTTACACACATCAAGCACATCCTCCAAAGAAGATGATTAGCATTATTAACTAGTGGTTACTGAAATTGATGGGATTGTAAGGCTAGCTTCCAAGTAAGAGTGCTATCAATGATGTGGACTATATCTAACAGCCTTGTTTAGCACCTCTGGTAAACCTGAAGACTATACATTTCTGCCTGTCAGTTGAGCCATACTAACTAACCCAGTGTGCCTGCTTCACCAAAATGTGTAGGTAACATTTGCCACCTTCAGTGCAGGCTGAGTCAAAAAGCTAATGACTTTCTCTTTCTCCCATGGGCTATATGTGTGTGCATCACTCACCGTGGCCCTGGACAATGCACAAGATGATGCATTGATGCATCTTGAAGCTGCTGTTGTCAATTTAAATACCTAGTGAGACTGCAAAAGCGGAAACTTCGGGGTATTTCCCTGTTTAATTTGCAAAACAAGTTTTCTAGTAGTGCTTAATAAAAAAAATCACACCTCTGAAATATTAATCACTAGACTAACCACTGTGTTTACCTAATCTCATGATTTTTAGCTAGCCAAAGTGAGGTATGTTCATATAGACTAATATCCGGGGGTATACCTGAATACTTTTCCCTCAGGTATAACTGTTTCAAACAAAAAGACGAGCCTTTTTGGGCATATTGTTAAAATACAATCATTCCCTCACAGGAATGCTTTGAAGTGAAGTGTTTATGCTAAGTTAGATTTACAAATGTCTAATACAAATACATGACTTCCCAAGATGTATGTTATACTTCAACAAAACGATTAGTTATGAAATTGTGCATTAATAAAAACAGTTGGTTCTCTTTGTAGCTCAACTCCCTTTGCCCTCAGTCTATATACAATAGTGTCAAATAGCTCTCTGCAGTACTTCTGAATGACTATAGCTACACTATAATCATAATATGTGAATTTATGTTATTCATGAAAGGTCATGACCTATGAGGAAGTCAGTTTCTTTTCATGCATGTAATCCTTATGGGTTGGAACTTATGGAAGTGAGGCAAAAAGGAAAAAAACAACAGGCACCACACAGAGTGAGGTCTAAAATCTCGATCCTGTAAAAAAAGGTGCATATATAACATTTGGTGAATAATGGAAAACATTCATAAAAGACTGCCATAGATCAGGGAATATGTGCATTTTGGTACCAAATAGAGGCTTGGATCTTGTAATCCAAAGGAAAAAGAGACCTATATCATACATCTGTGAGATTTCCTATGTCAGAAAGCAGAATTTACAAGTAACTAATTAATTGCAAGTGTAAGAGATGAAAAGATTTACATTGGCCTCTCTTATTCAAAATAACATCAAAACACCATGAAACTTGTAAAGAAATGGCAGATACAGACAGAAGAGTAATTTAAATATTCTGGCATGTTGTAAACATCATGATTTTAAGAGAAGTATTACTCCTTTGATTTAAAATGTCAACAGAAAGTTTTGTACCATGGATAATATCAGTTTGGAAGAGGAGGCGATCACTGAATAAATACGAAGTGCTAGTGTTGTTTATTTACTGGCAATAAATTAAAAACTGTTCTCGGCTTCATCAAACACTAAATGAATTAAAAAAAGAAGAAAAAATTCCTATTCACAGCCAGAGGAATTTAGTTCCGAGGATTAATTGTTTCTTCTTGCCCAAAGCCCTACAATCTCTCTTGTCTTCTCCAGCTGTGGTTTTCCTTTTTCATTACTGTCCCTGACCTTTTCTCTTACTCAGGTGGCCTCACAGTCTCTTCCATGTTGCAGCTACAGATGTAGAGAGATGCAGGACTTGTGCTGGGCTTACCCTTGCTGAGTAAGGGGCAAACCAGGCTCCTATTATCTGACCAGTGGGATCCTGTTCTTCCTTCCCCTCCATGTGTCATAGGCAGGAGTTAGACTGTAGAAGTATCACAAGGAGCATCTTCTTGGTCCCACCTGGAGCAGTAAACACTCCTCTACCAAGGCAGCACTAATTTCACCCATGTCTGCTGCTGTTCCTGTTAGTACAGCTCTTCAGGAACTTTGCAATATTCTGTCCCACTGTGACTATGAATTCACTCTCCAAAAAGAAGGCAAATTTGTTTGTTTGTTTTCCGTGAGACAAAGGTTTTATTTTAGTTGGTACTGATGTCTTTTATACAATAATCTCATCGGCACACTGCATTTTATTTTCTAAAAATACAAATTATTTTGCAAAAAAGCTCGGGATAAGAATACATGTATTTAAAGCTGAGGAAGAAGTCTCTTTTGGTTATATAAAATGCATGCCCTCTTGATATTTTGAATCTCTAGGTCACAGAGTTTTCATTTCAAGCAATAACTTCTCTGGCATTTGCACTAATGTTTTAACCAAAACCATTAAATTCAGGAAACAAATAAATGAAGGAAGGAAGCAATCATATTTTTACAGGCAAACATGCATAGGTGCTAACTCCACAAAAATTAACTAGCAGAATTTGGGTCTCCTTATGACTGGAGATGTGCCAAATTGTTTGGCAGATAATGTGTAGGAGGAACACATCCTGTTAAGGAAGATGTAAGTGGCTAAGAAACAGAAAATTCAGATTGCAGGTAGTGTAAAACCTTACAAGAAAAAACATTTTTGCAGTCATTTATTGTTCAAAGCAAATGTGTTTCAAAAGCTCACATTTGAACTCATATATTGACAATACATGAATGAACAATAGTTGAAAATTCCTTTAGCTTTTTATCCTTAGACAAGCAAATATGGCAGTTTTAAAATTTAAAAAGATTTCAGATAAACTTTAAATGTTCTTCTGTTTGAAACTTTATCAAAAATTACACAGAGCAGTAACTAAATTGCAATATTAACTAGATAATACAATTGTTGAATTAAACTGTATTTTTTCTATTTTTTGCTTTCTTTGGAAATGTGTATTTTTGTGGTATAACATTATGCATGTTCTCAATTTTCAAAGGTTCCAAAACAAATTATCATTACAATAAATACTAGAAAGAAGTATAGTGATTGTTTTTGGTAATAAGCAACATCAACAACGTGTCCTATCAGAAAATCCTTGTAGGTACTCGAACTATTTACTCTACAATTTACCATCTCTTTTTAATGTTCTCCATAGATTTCATTAGAACTTAATTCTTTAACTTGCCCTTTCCTGTTTTGATACAGCAGTTTCTCTTCTAAAACACAGAACAAATTCTCACTTCTTAAATGCACTCTTCACTTTCTCTGCACAGCCTGCTCACCTCTGCCTGCAGACCTTCCAGCTGGTGACCCAGACTGCAACTCCCACCTCCGTGGGAATGATTCAGCCCTCCCTCCAGCCCCAGGGCTGGGCAGCAGCATCGGAGCAGGACTCAGCTGAGCTAACAGATGTGGTAGGGGCTACATCTCCCTCTGCTCCTCCCCATAAGCGCCGTAACTTCCCGTCGAAGGTTCAGCACCTGGATTTGAAGCTGACCGAAACTTCCACATGGAACCAGAGTGGATCTCTGTAGATATTTTACTATTGCTTGACAAAAACCTTTATTGGTCACCTTAATCTATTGAGAAGTTAAAAATCTTTTAGGTTCGGTGCAGAAGTCTTCTGTCTGCTTTTTAAACACAACAGTTTAGCTAATATCTAGGGTAAATCTTTGATCCATTCATTTGTTGTTATGCTTTCTTGAACTTGGCCTAAAATTTCTTACAAAAACTCATATTAATGTCATTAACAAATAGAACCAGAGCAAATAAACCCAAACTTATAAGATTACTTTACAAGATAACACTATAATCAATAAGCTTCAACAAGATTGTGGCAGTGCTTCATAAAACATAAGAGATTAGTGCTGGTGGTCACTGCAGTGAATGTACTGGCATTTCCTTTTTTATCAATTAAAAAGGTAAAATTTCCTAATAATTTTTTTTCTCCCTTCTAACCAAGTTAAAATATCCCAGTAAGTCAATGCTACGATGTTTGCTGCTGAGTCTGATGAAAAAAGAATGGGTCATCATGAGGTAGTAACATCACTAATAAATGAATGAACTGTAGAAAAGTTAGCGAGACCTGATCCTATCCTCGTTCAGTTGCCTATTCTTTCCAGAATTGTTGTAGACAGTAACTTTAAGATACAAACTACTCTGTAAATCTTGGGTATGCATTTTTTAAATTCTTGTATGCCTATTCTTGCTAAAGTTCCTGATAGAGGAAAAAAAATTGCAAAATTATTTGCTCATGCAAATATTTATTCAGGATTGAGGGTTTCTTTGTGATAACTCATATTTGAACAATATCAGATAAGAATTAAGGTCTTCATAGCTTCTCTTTGTTTGTTTGTTATTGCTTCCTAGAAATGAGCACTTGGTAAAGTGCTCTTTACCTCTGCACTGAGAGGACTCTTGTACAACTGGTAGTACCCTGCTTCTGCAATCAAATATTCCAGGTTCAGCCACATGGGACACACTAGGGCTGTGGGCATATCCCTCCCAGGGCACTTGGTATTCTGTTTCTGTATAAGTTACCTGACATTTCTGGCATTTCTTTGGGAAGTCTCATGCATGCAATGGTAGGTCAATATTCCTGTCTCTTTAGTTCTTGCTTTTTAGCAATAGACTCCCTGGCAAGACTGAGGTGAACAGGATTTTGTTAAAGTTTTTAAAAATGGGTCTTTGTATTAAGAGCAAAGACAATTGTTGATAAACAGGCTTATGTGCTGTTGATACTTTCCTTTTCTAAAGAAATTGACCTCTCAGTTTGGTAAGTGACATGATCAGCTGGAGAATATGAAATTGAGAGGTGTGAGCTGAAAAATGAGGTGATCTCCAGGCAACTATAAATCAGTAAGAATAATTAAAAATGTGCAAATCCCAAACCCCATGATTCATTTACAAGAAACTAAGCTACATTCCTGAAACATTGCATTTGAAACAAACAAATTAAAAATCTCACACATCTCTGCATATAACTGCTTCTGTGGAACAGAAAATTGAATGAAACATACAGTAGGTTTCACATTTGTTCTTTAGTTCCTCTTTAACTTCAGCAAGCTAGGAAGAGTGTTATTACTGTTTTCCTTGGATGCTTAGGAACAGAAGGTCAAACTAACCTTGTGAGCTATTCCAAGAGTTTATAGCACTGAACCAGAGAAAGCCAGCAGAGAGACCAAATCTTACATCCTCTTTTCAGAACACATTTGGCTGGCACCTCAGCTAGTCAAACAACTCTGAACTCTTACAGTTTAGTTCCTCTTTTGGACAAGGTTCTGAATGACTTTCACTTTCTCTGCTCACCAGAGTGAAGATTAACAAAAAAAGTCTGTTAAATCACAGCCTGTCCTTGTGAATACCTCCCAAAATGAGTTCCAACAAGGATTAAGCTTCCAAGGCATAAAGGTTAGATCTGTAAAGGAAACTTGTTCTTCCAGCATAAAGGGACCCAAGAAAGAAATATCCATAACTTTATAAGTACAATAATATGCTACCTTGTCATCTTACGTCAGTTTTTCACTCCACCTCTTTATATTCAGTTCATAATATAAGGCAGTTGAATAAAGGTCTCTTGCACTTCCAATAAATCCTGCAAATTAAAAATAAAGGTTTCTCTGTGAGGCAGCAGTTATAAATATTGCAAAAATACTAGAAATTTAGAGATATCACCAGGAAAAAAAAAAACCAACCTTTATAGAAATAGACTACTAAATTTTCCACTGATCAATAAAAATTCTAAATTGTAATATAACGATACTTTGGATGGTCTGCAATGATAAAGGCACCATCTGGTGCAAAGTTTTCATTCAAACAAGACTCACTGTTCATTTAGTGACATTAAGGCATTATATCATCTGTGTTGACATCTCCATCTGTCACTGTGATCTTATCTAATCTCTTTTTACTCTCTAGGATTTTGAAACCATATAACAACAACTTGAAACTATTTTAAACCTTAGTAAAATCCCAGCCTGTAAAAATCTTTGATTTTTGTTACTGGTTGTCTTTTTTTTTTCTTCATCATCTCCTATGTTCACTGCTTAGTAATTTTTCATTTCTAAGTAGATGACCAATGAGATCTGACATGTTCTGTTTCCTCAATTTAATCTCTTTATTTTTAGCCAAGAATTACTTCTTCTGCTTACTGAAAGTATCTTTTGCTAAATATTTTGTCACCTAACACTTTTATCTCCATTCATTCATGAAGTTTTTCCAATCCTTTTATTGACCTCCTACCACTACTAGCTCATTACTATCAGTCCTTTTTTCACTCTGACCTCCTTTGATAACCCAGTCTCCACAGTCTGCATCAGTACTTAATATAGTAATTTTTTCTTATAGTTAATCAGTGCAATGACTTAACTTCCTATTTATCATAAGTCACCTGGCCAAAGCAACTACAAATTCAAATCTCATAACTATTTTCTGTTCTTTTTTTGTTAAATTTGTAAAAAACTCAAATTGGGTGATCTTGCTTTGCCTATTCTTTATTGCATTTCCAAATTCCAAACCCAAATCCCTATTTATCTTCACAACACTGCTCTTTCATTACATAGAGCCAGGACAAGGAAAGATTTGAAAAATGAATGTATTTTCCTCTTTGAAGAAGACCTAAACATATTCTAAAAGAAAATTGATAAAATGTTAAGTAACCTTCCTCTTCCCTTTGTCTTGCCTTCCCTCTCCTCATGACATGCTAATCTGGTATCCTAATCCAATCTCAGGCCTCACTGATTTTATCCCTCCACCTGATCTCTCTCATGATCCTTATCTCTCCTCTTCCTTTCTCTCTCTTTGCCCCCAAATAAAAGCATTTTTAACATATTTGATGTTCTTATATTAACAAGCTGTCCCTGTTCAGGCTGTGCTACCAGCTGATCTTTTATAACCTTTATAAAGTTGTGTAGTGTACAACTGGCATGCAAAATAGTCCAGACTCTCTGCAGTCTCCTGACTCCACTGAAACCAGTCTTAACCACTGCCTTGATTCTAAGAAACCACAGACATCAGATTCCTTCATTAGATCCATTTGACATTTTATCCTGTTTAATGTACTTTTGAAAGATTTTCCTCCCTTTACTTCTTTTTTGTTGTTTGGGTTTTTTAAAATATTTATTTATCCACTATCTCAATGACCAAAAAAAGAGAAAAGTATAGTAAATAATAAGGCAAGGAGACCTGATAAATCATCTTGATCTAGCAAATAAGCATGCAAAATTTGACCTTATATACCTAAGATCAAGACTAGTTTTAGGAAGGAATAGATAAGTGGTTTTGACCTAGAACATAGAACTATACCATTGCTTTTTCTTGCACCATGATATGGTGTGACTTAAACTTTACAGTAGTAGTAACATGTTTTGTGTTACCTACTAGTATTTCTATCATGAATTACTAGAGTTCATGCCCCATCAGACTGAGGGAACTGAAAATGTAGAAAGTACATGAAAGAAATCACAAAGAAAGTTTCCAGCTGGCAGTGTCAATGTTCTCCATCTTTTTCTGACTCTGCTACATTAATGGAAGAGAAAAAGAAAACTAGCTCTTCTTGAATGGTGAGGAGTATAAAATTACCTTTTTATTTCTTTTCCCGTACAAACTTTAAAATTGTGTTGTAATGCGGCAGCAGTGGGTACTTACTACATGATCTAGAGATGATGCAAGTAATTCACAAGGCTTGTTCATATCTCTTAACTTCTTTATGTTACATAGAATTTTGGGGTAAATAGCCTGATTTGGTTTTTTTCCTTTTCCTTTGCAATGTTCACAGATTATCTAGTCAAGAACTCAAATCAAAGAGGTTTGCCTTTTCAGGAAAATCTGTCAGTAACTCCCATGCTTAACAGTTTTTGCATGGCACAGATATAAGTTGCTCTTGATGGTTGTTGTTGAATTTTGTACTGTAGCACCTATTTTCCAAAACTTAAATATTTTACCTGCCTGTCAGACTGGGATGAGAATCTCATTTACAAGAACTTCTGTTCTGTATGTGAACTCATTGAATGGTATTAAACCCCAGTCTGATATTTTTGCTTGCAGTCATACAAATGGTAGGAGTACAGTTCTTTTCATTCTTATTTCTGTTTTCTTCACTCTCAACAGATCCTAACGGTTTCATTTTGAAAAGAGAATTATACATGGTGATAGTCACAAATAGATATATAAATAAATCTTATTCTCGATTAATATAATGCATTACTAAGAAGGTTTGTGATGAATGTTTTTCTCAGAAAACCTTTTGTTAATTAATGTCATCACTGGGTGAGGTGCTCAAATGAGCTATAGCACAGATTCTTAAGAAAGTTTAAGTTCTGGAACTAAGTAATTAAAACATTTACTTTCAAGTGATGCAGCCAAGTTTTTCATAATGGCACGCTTACACGATGACATTGACTTCCACAAAAGCTTTCACTTGAAAACAGTCTTATTTTGAGGTTCATTTGATGAGTTTGCTTTTTGATGGTGCAAGAAGCAGTCAGACATCTTATATCTCAACCCTAGTTAACTTTTTTTTTTAATTCAAGAGGGACCATATTGCTAAAGCCTTGTTCATTACATGTTTTCAGTATGTAAAACCTGAGAAGTCAATATACTTAAATATCTGTATTGGTGAATGTTGTGTCTTTCAGTAGACACTGATGAACAGTTTTACAGGGCAGATAGCCAGGCAGTCCTCCAGCATCTGAGGAGCATAGGGCATCTTTCTTGAAGTCTTTTTGCTCCAGTTCAACCAGATGTAAGGATCTTAACTTGAGTTTCATTACATAGAGCTTCCACTGCATGTTATGGGTGAGATACGATTCTCTCCAGTTCTTCTCTCTACTTGCTAGACTTGTGGTCTATTTCCATGCTTGCCACATCTTATACCAAGTCATATTTTACAGTCTAGACACAAGATCATCACTTCATCTATGTGAGAGGAACCTCTAGAAGAAAACAGAATCACAGAGCACTTGAGGATTGGAGGGAATGACTGGAGACAGACACATCTGCCCAAAACAGAGTCAGCTACAGAAAGTATCCAAGACTGACTCCAGTTTGGTTTTGAACGTCTCCAAAGATATAGAATTTACAGCCTCCCTGGGCAACCTGTTAGAGTGGTTCACCACTATCATGATAAAGAATGTTTTTTAAACTTCAAACTTCATATTGTATATAATTTGCTCCTTTATTTTCTTGTCATCTCACTATCAGCTCAATCTTCTTTACCCCCTTCCATCAGGTAGTTATTCACATTTGTAAGACCTCTCTCTCAGTCTTCCATTCTCCAGGATAAACAATGCCAGTTCTCTCAGTCTTTTCTTGTTACAGCAGATGCTCTGAATCCCTTCATTCATGTTCCTTCACTGGATTTGTTCCAGCATGTTCATTTCTTTGTCATCCTGGGGAGTTCAGAGCAGGACACAGAACTTCAGGTGTATCTCCATTTACAGAGGACAGTGATTACTTTTTGTAATGCTCTGGGTGAACTGACAATGCTCTTCCTAATGAAGACCAATATGTAGGGGCCTTATATTCAACAGTATGGCAAGGACATACTGTTGTTCCATGTTCAACTTCTTGCCCACCAGAATGTGTAGGTCCTTTTCTGGAAAGCAGCTTCCCTTCTCCTCAGCCCCCAGTCTGACTGGGGGGTGTCTGGAGTCTAGTCCTCCATGGGTGCAGGACTTTGCAGTTCCTTTTGCTGAACTTCCCAATACACCTTTCAGTCTGTTTCTCCAGCTGGTTGAGATCCCGCTGAATAACAGCATATCCATCTGGTTCATCAACAATTCTCCCAGTTTGAATCATTTGCAGACTTGCTGAGGGTGCATTCTGTCCTATCACCCATGTCATTAATGAAGATATTTAATTGTTTTGAACCCAATTTCAACCCCTCTGGAAACTGGGACCCCACAATTTCTTGATCTCCATTTAGATTTGAGCTTGGCAGTTTTCAGTCCACCTCACTGCTTATCCAGTCTCTACTTCCTTGGTTTGTTTGTCTGCAAGGATGCTGAGAGAAACGGTGTTGAAAGCCTTACTAAAATTGAAATAAACAACAACCTCTGCTTTTCCCTCACTTACCAAGTCAGTAATCTTATTTTAGAAGGCAGAAAGTTTTTTGGGACAACTGGATGTGGGAGTGAAACAGCACATTAAATATCATCAGTCATGGTGGGTTTTTGTGACCTCTTC
>VZTN01028460.1:5737-50780 GCA_013400515.1 Erpornis zantholeuca
AGTACCCATTGCTCAGAAATACAAATTAATTCCAAGTAACTTTTTAAGCAATGATTTTGAGATATTTAAGAGATATTTATTATTTTGAAATATTTAAGACCAATTCAATCATGTCAACACTATTAAAAAAAAGCATTTGGAGTTCTATCATCTCAGAATCCATCTTTACAGATAGACTGAAACAAAATAAACTTCTGATTTTTCTGGCCCCATATTATTCTTGTTAAGCCTTGTTGTTGACTAGTGAATTACAGATTGTTCCAGAGTTGATGATGAAGTTTCAAACAGTGAACTATTAGGTGTTAGTTTTGCCAAAGAATTCTCATCCATTTGCTATCCACAGAGCTACCAGAGTGGGTTCTGCACAAAGCCCAGCTTTGTTTTCTTCAGTCAAAACATATTTGGAAAACACGTTGAGTGCTAGGGACCTCATTGCAGAAGTTGCCATACAAATCACTGTCACTAGGTGCTTACTCCCAGAAGAATAATCCATGCTCTCTATTACAAGTGAAAAGATCCATGATCTTTTCACAAAAAAAAAAAAAAAAAAAAAAAAAAAAAANNAAATATTATAAAAAAAAAAAAAAAAAAAACAAAAAAACAAAAAACAAAAAAAACACAAACAAACAAAAAAACAACCAAAAAAAACCCAAAAAAACCAAAACAAACAAAAAAAAACCACCACAGTGCCATTCTTAATTCTGAAAGCAATAAAAATGTAGAAACTGTACTGGTTGTTCTTTGATACCAACTAGTTGTCTGTGGATCTTTCCTCAGCATCTCAAATTTTTGTCTCATTTTCTGGTTATTATCATTGACCACACAGGGAACCTAACCAGACAATTTTATCTCTCCAGATCACCTGCTCAGGTCACCTAGTAGGTGGATGAAAATAAGGTATTTATATGCAATCTTACTTTCAAAACGTAGAAATAAGTCCACTGACTTAAAAAAGAGGACACAGGATTAAAGTTAGGTTTCTAGTTGAATGTCTGGAGGATTCAGTACCTTTATGTCAAAGAGAAAATAATAATCAACTTCTCTGTTTCGTACTATAATCTCCCAGATGAATTCAACTCCTAGATTCTTCTCAGTGGGCCAGGTCTTCAAAGAGCAATCATGATACACATTTGCAAATACAAATATTTGTTAAAGCCAATATTCATCCCAAAGGGATCTCTCCTTTTGAGAGTACTGCTGGATTTTTGCCTTTTACAGGAAGGTAAAATAGGAAGTAGTTTATTGTTCAATACCAGGCCTGTGACAGACATCTAACTGGAGAATTGGAGACCATAAAACACCAAATGATTATATCTTTCAGTCCTGCTATCATGCCTGAAAGGAAATGATTTGATTCATTAAGCATTCCGCAGGTTAAAAACAAATTATCTCCATTTGTATTTATTTGCAGATCTAAAGAGCTATCGAGATCACAAACCTCTTCTGGCCTATTAAAACCATCCAGCACCAATTTTAAGAGTGCTTGGGAGGCAGCTTGCAAACAAGTAGCACCCAAAACCATGGACAGACTTTCCGAGAGCTCCATCTAAAACACATTGAGTTTATTTTGGGACACAAACAGGAACCAAGCCCTTCTGAAAATCTGTGCTTCATTAGGAATTCTGATTATTATTAAAAATCTGGCAGTCATTGAAGGTGCTGAGTACTTGAAAACTCAGTCCTAGGTTCTCTTGAATTTCCTGTTGGAGAGTTGTTAATCTGCCAGGGAAGGTTTTCCAGTTAGAAATGTGTTTTGAGGGAATTTTGAGATACATATCCAGATACCAGAATACCTTCTTAAAACATGTTTAAATCACTGCTGTCAGAAAAACAGGGTGACAGTAGTTGTTGTGTGGTGACATCATTACCTCCCATACACTCAGTGGTTTCACAGAGCTAGAGAAATAAAAATGTGAGAAATTTCTTATAAAGATCTGGAAATAAAATATTTTTAGTCCAATTGTTAATAATTACAATATTCTCAAAAGAGACAAAAACATAGGGGTATTTCTATTGATTAAGACAGCTGGATTAATTTCTGGCAGGTCATAGTGGTAGAATTTGGAGAAGCAAAGACTCAAACTTAGGGGCCTTACACTTTAAAGCTACCAACACAAAGAGCTGTTCCAAGGTCCAAAGGCAGCTAAAACAACAGCCTCCCAGGTCTGGGAGAAATGACTTACATTGGATAAAGCAGTACAATACTGAGCATTTGGCTTTATTTTTCCCCTCTGGGCCATGCCATTGTTCTGTCATTTTGAACAAAAGAAAAATATTTTAAAAGGATAATATTTCTAGGTCTTACAGACTTGCATTCTCTCCTTAGTTCTTCACAGGAAAAAGAACTATGAGATAAATTGCCCTGTGAAATAAGACAAGTTCTAATGGGTAAAATACTGCAAAAGGGATTAGACACTCCTGGGCTTTTGGATAATCTTCAAATGTTCAAATATTTAATGTCTGCAGTTTTAAGAGGCATTTGGACAATGCCCTTAATAAGATGATTCAACTTTTGGTCTGCCCTGAAGTGGTCAAGAAGTTGGACCTTTTAGGTCCTTTCCAAATGGAATTATTCTATTCTACTTCATTCTATTAAGTGATGAACATCTTTGGGGACCAATTTGGCCAATGGGAAACATAAAAAATACTTGACTTTCTGAAAGGACACAAAAAACACCAAGTCTTTAGGGACGACACCACTGGGATTCACCAGGAAGAATGCACAACAATAATGTTACATATAAAAATACAGATAAATCAATGTGTAATGTAACAAAAATATCTTTTAAAAGAACATGAGGCAGTGTTTCACATTTATTCTTCTGGTACTTGGCAATGTCCTGTCTGTGTTGTAATCTCTGGAATATCTGGATCTGATCTGCTATTCCACCAGATGTGGTAAAAAAGTTGCCCCTTCTCAGGTCAGCAATGTGGACACAGGATGCATAATGAGCCTGCAACCTTCTGTCCCAGATGCTGGTTGTAGGCAAGGGTCTGGTTCCTCTTCCTTTGGATGACTTATGATTGCTTGTTTCCTTCCTCTGCCTTAGGGGGAAGCTAAAAGTATAACAGGGCTTTTGAGAGAGACAAGCAGTGCCATGTCCACTTCCTCCTGCTGGTGGCTTTTTGGTGGACCAAAGCTCCAGGGTCAGTCCTGGCCTGGCCCAGCTGCAGAAAGGTGTCTCTGGAAGATGAGAATAAGTCAATCCCTCTGGAAAACCTTTTGTTCCACCCCCTCAGAGCAGGTAACTTCCATCTGCAGCTAATGCAGGGTGACAGGGAGGTACGACTGCCATACAAAATGATCTCTGTTTCATTTCATCCGAATCATCCCAGTGAAAAATTAGTCTTACACCCACCAACGCCCTTAAAGGAATATGCTCCTTTTAATGTGTGAGATGAAGAACAGGAGGAGAATAAGAGATGAAAGAGAAGAACTCTGATAACTGTGGGACCTGGGAGCTATAGTGCGCTCAATTAATTAGAATCTTCTCTTGTTTAAAAAATGGTCTCTCTGTGCACATATTTAAAAACTGGTAATAAAATATCACTACTGCACCACTATGCAGTCTCTTTGAGATGCTCAATGAAATACTTGAATTACAAAGTAACAATTTCTATTGTTAGGAGTTGCTGCTATTCTCTTTTTATTGATGTCATAAAATAGGTATTTATGAGATGAGGTTATTAAGATCAATAGTATAAATGGAACACCTAATTCTCTCTTTTTCAGACCAGCACAAAGCATTCCTTGGGTGGAATATGTGAGAATAAAAGGTGACTGGATACTGTCAGTTAACCCTAATCCAAATGCAAAGAGCTCACCTGATTAACAATGAGTCATTTTTTTACCTGTTTCTTAGATCTAAAACTATCTTGGCCCTAAGTAGCCTTTATGAAATGTACAGATTTGAATTCATTGCAGGATTGGATTACCCACATTTACAACTAACACTGAAACTCTATTTTTGTCTTTTTAAAAATATGAACGACAAGATAGAACATACTATTTTAAAATACATTTAGTCGTGTTTTTAATAAATATGATCCTTCTTTGTGAAAAATGTCCTTTCACAAAGAACAAAAATCTCAGATTTTAACACTGATACCAAGTCTTCCTATCTACTAAATAATGAGCTGGAAAGACAATATGGTATGGACTGGGTTAAATCTGTATACTAATGAAGAATTTAACCTATATTTATATAGTTTCATTGCTCAAAACAAGTTGCAAATGACAGGTTTTTTCACCAAATGCCGTCACCAAACTTTCTCAACTATTTCTAGTGATCTCCCTCTTGTTTCTGTTTCCCATTTTCAGAGCAGCATCATCAATCACTACTAAATTAAGCTCATGATTAAATAATATCAACTTCGTTTAGTGGTCATCATTAAGGGAAAATATTTGCCAACAGCTGATCATGTTGTTGTTCCTAATGACCTTGCTCCTAGAACTCCGTTCTACAAGCACTTGATAATGTCAATAAGATTTACACATAGGAGCAGGGTTTGAATAGTTCACCAGTCATGAGATGCTACAGCAATGGATTTTCTCCATTGCTAAATGAAGGAAAATTTTACAGATTTTTTTCTCAGATTTATGTTAAACATAATACGTAGAAAAATTGGATAACTTTAGCAACAAAAACAAAAACACCCAAAAAACTTTTATTAAATAATCAAAGCATATTATCATTCTGGTATTGCTCACTGGCCCAAATTAACCAAAGATATTGTTTTCAAAAATGCACACCAAAAGCTTCTGTAATACTTTAAACCTAAAGAAAGGACACCAAAAGAAATCTTCAACATCTTGTTTCATAGAGATTCACTTCCTTTATCTTAATTGTTTAGTTTGCAGTAGTGTACAAAGAATTAATGGAAACAGCAAATTGAGATGTGAGCTTCTACTATAGCTCTTCCCACTAGAACTGTTGAATGAGAAAAAGTTCCAATATTTCACAGTTCTCCTATGTGTCTATACACAAAAACTTTGTATCCATCTAAGCGATTATAACCAGACACAACAAAATTGCAGTGAAAGTTAAAGTACATAATCTGATGCACCCCAACAGTAGCAGTAGTAATTGACTGGTAAAGTCTTTTTCATGCTGCTTAGACTTCTCTGGGGATTGCAAAAACCAGAGAAAAGCTGTCTCTGGATTTTGCACTGTCAGCTATTGCCTGTCAGCACGTGTGGTGACAGGGAAGGGTGAACAAAGCAGTGCTGGGATGGGCAGAGCTCTGGAGAAGCTCAGCTCTGTGGTGTGTCCCCAGATGCAGTGCCCCACGTGCACAGGGCTCTGCTCAGCCCTCTTCTCTGGGGCACCTTCCTCCTGCACCTGCAACCAGGGCCTGTGAAACCTTTACAGGGTAACACAAAGCTGACATTTGTGTCATGCTGAAAGGTATGTGAGGAGGAAAAGACCCCTGCTTGTCTGCCAGGCTGTCTATTCCCCACACTGTACTCAAAGCCTCTTTACTGTTGTGCCACAAAGGGTGAATCAGAGAGAGCAGGGAACAAAAACCTTCTAGATGGCAAATCTGACTAACAATGTGAGAGCTGCATACTGTGCAATGCCATTATATGACTTCAAATCTTTTGTTCTAGAGAACATTATATACCTATTACATGCTTAAATACAGGCATTGCTATAGCATAATTAAAATGTTTGTGATCACAGAAATAAAAGGACAAGTTAAAAAGCAACACTGTATTACCTCTGTAGGACTGCTGCACTTTGGCTGTAGGCACAGAAAGAAAAGCCACCAGCATGAGGCAAGGAGTGTACAGGCCTTTGGCTCCATCTGAAAAAACAAGTTAATAGGTAGAAGGGCAATTCTCTGTTGGTGTGTAGCTGTAGAAAACCACTTTCTCTTAGCTCTGCAAGCATGGTTACTTAAGCAGTGCTTTCATACCTGAAATGCTCCTGTGGACATGCTCCAGGGCACTGGCTTTAGTGGGAGCTGTGCAACTCCACAGTAATACTTGTTAAACTGTGCAACCTAGTACTTGCTGTAGTTTCTTCTCTGGTGAAAAAAAACTGTACATTTGGTCAAAAGGAAAACAAAAGGTACACTAGCTAAAATACTTCAGATGTTAGTTTGAGACCTAAGGTTCTCAAATATATTGATGGGTTTTTTTTTTCCAGGAAAGCAGACACTAATTTCCATTTAGAAAAAAAAAAAATCCAGAGGGAAATGTATAAGTGAGTACTTGCAATCAGCTTTATTCATAGCTTTGCAGATAAATTGCTGCAAACACCATGCACTTTTACGCTTTGTTTTGCTTAAGAATTCTAGAGAAGTCTATAAGTGAGATTGTTGTCACAACTGGGAATCCTTAGTTTAGCTGACAAAGACCTAGCTAAAGTGTTCTAAGGATGTAAAATTAAATGAGGACTTTGTCCTTCTTTTTCAGTCTGATCCCTGAAGATGCTTGGGCTAGATTATCTTCTATAATGTGTTTTGCCACAGTCTCTAGAGAGGACCACCTCCTTAAAAGGACAGCATGGTAATCTAATAAAAATCCAATCTATGGAGATCCATTACTGTGCAACTGAGAAAACCAAACCAAACAAGATACTAATACAAAAACCTCAGAATTCCTTGTTACAGTTTATGTACTACAGCATTTACAAATGACCACATGGATTGTGTAATATCATCTACTGTGCAGTTTCTTTTATAGGTCCCCAAGGACAGAAATATTTAGACACAACAGAACTGAGCAGAGGGGTCACTTGTAGATTTAACTGGGAATTCTTATGGTTTTATGGGTTTGTATGTCAGCCATATCATTGCTTTAAAAATTGCTTTTGTGTTTAATAGTAGGAGAGCTTGACCCGAACATGGTAACAACACATGTATCCCTTTAACTGCGCTCTGCAAAGGATTGCAGACTGAAATGCAGAGATACTACTCTGCATTTGAGCTCTGTGAATTAAGATGTCATTAACTGCCCAAGAAGGGTAACTTTGTCAATTGTCATTAACACATTTTTTTATGCTGGTACTTTAAAGATCAGAAGTGTTAACCTGGAAATGGCATTCTGATTTAAATCTCTTTAATGTTTAGAAGGATTGGTCATTTCTTTATACCTCACTGCTCTTTGAGGAGAGTCCTTCCTTTGTTCAGCATCTGTAAATTGCCTGTATGTGGATCTCACTTAAGAAAGAAGAAATAGATCCTGAGTTACTCAGATGTGTCATAAAACTGTCACTTTGGATTATTGGGTAAATGTTGGCTGCAGGCTGAAAACTGTATGTCCATGCAGCACTCGCCAGTTCAGGTGGGGTTTATAAAAGAGAAATTGTTGCTCTGCAGGGAGATACCTGTTAACCTTATTCATTTGTAAAACTGGTTACATATTTTGGCACTCTCCTGTGCTGTCTGACACTTACAAAGCTTTTGACAAGATGAAGTAGATATACGGTATTTATGTAAGGTTCTCAGAAAGTGCAGGTTCAGAGCAAACTTTATTAACTGCACCTGAGCTCTTTCTGTGTCAACCAGCAACTCTTTGCAGAAGACTTCAGATCTTCTGCTCTTTGACCTTCAACAAGATACAAAGCTGGGTTGTAGGTGATACAGGACTCTCAATTAGTGGTTAGAGCTTTACACGAATTCTTCTGTTTTGTGATTCAGATGTCTTTTATCATGCTACAGGCTGTGTGGGACAGAAGGTGGAAAACAAGGAGCTTGTCTTGAGAGATATTTAGGAGCTTAAGTTCCTAGGAACACCAACTCCCAGAATAATGAAGGATTCATTCTGCAACTTACTGGACTGAGCTTTTTATGAATATCTGCATTTTGCTTTATAGTCAAGTAGTAACTTCTAAATAATGGCAAGCTGAAATTAACAATATTGTACATATGTTTGCATACATAACTCAGTTTTTTTTAATTAATATGGCTTAAATTCACATTTAATTGTATTTAATCTGATGGTATTTTTCTACAGTTAGCAAAGGAGTTTCATCATATCAGGAAATTCAGTGAGCAAAACTTCAAAAGATAAGAATTAGATGGATTAAAATTTATGTATTTTGTATTCATTGTGTAGCCATTATCATTATGGAGGATCTTGTTTAAAATCGAAAAATTACTGATTTTCACAAAAGCCTTTGCACAGATTCTTCATAGAGTAAGATTCTGGCATACATTTGAAGAAAAGAATGAAAATCAAGTGAGAGATTTTATTATTACCACAATCTTTCAGGTAGAGAAAGAGTTGCTTTACCAGAGTTGTGTAGCTGCCTGGGTAAGGTACAAGAAAAGGACGCTAAGAGGGAGAAGAGTGGAAATATAATATGAGGTGATGCAGGTAGGCACTCACTGGCCTGCAGCTGAATTGAGATGTGTCTATCTCCAGAAGCATATTTGAGAAAACTCCATCTGAACTTTCTGAAGACTGGGACTTTCAGCAGTTTCTAACATCAGTCCAATAAGAGTTGTATCTCATGGCATTCCGGACCAAATACCCTGTGGTATGTCTGGCTCATCTTTGCAGTGCTTGAGCAATTACTCCAACGTCTAGGAGACATTACACCTGCTGCACAAGCGATTCACAGCCAGGCTGTGGACATGCATGAATCTAACGAGCCACCCCTGCTCCTGACTAATGCTAATATAGAGGGGGTCAAGAAGAGGAATAAACCTGAAGATGAAATGGTAGTAATGATTTCTGGGATTTTGTTGTGAAAGCAGACATTGCCAGCCAGTATCTTTAAAAAGGTTACAGGTAATCTGTTGCAGCAGTTAATTTCTCCCTGGTTTTTGTGCAGGACTAAAGTACCACTACAACACAGAGCTGTCTCAGAGTATACACTTTTGTTATTCTACAACTCTTCCACCATGGCCATCCTCCTCACCATATCACCATGGGTTTCCTTTGCAGGTGTGGTATATTGCTGCCTCACATCATGCCTTTCCTTGGATGCTCCCTTTCTTGGAAGATATTGCACAGGTTTAAGCTGTTGGCTTGTCTAGGGATTTCTGCTGGGACAGACACAGAAAAAGACACTTGCCCAGGTTAGCATAACCTCTGAGCTTCCCTCTGTGCCTCCAGACTACCCATATTTTCTGTTCTAACTTCCAACCCTACTGTGACACAGCAAGACACTTGGATTTTTTCCCTGATTACATACAAGCTTTGCAATATAACTGCTGTATTGCAGGCTGGGATTTCATATATTGTAATCAAGTATGATCAATTCACTGCAGGTGCTATGGCAGGCAGAGGACATGCAGTCACTGGTTTTTAAGTGCTCCAAACCTAACCTTTAAATGTTGCTACCAAGAGGGGTGATTGGCAGTGCCTTCTGTACTGTGAGGAGATAATTGTGGTGCAATGGTATAATCAAGTGAGACTCATTCTGTATTTTTGCTATCGTGGAAAAAAATTCTGATAAAAGCCATATGGGGTAAAAAACTAGGGTTACAGCAATACAATTACAGGGGTGTTTTATTCAAGCATAGGTGTGACTGAGACAAGAAGTGAACTTTTCTACAATATATGTATGCAGGCAAAGAATCTGAAAGACTGTGGACTCTATTTCTAACTCAACTTCCTGTGACCACTGAAGAACAGAAGAATTTTCAATGAGGAATTAATGTTATGAAAAGGTTTAATATTATATAGCTCATGGCACACGAAAGATCCTTAGCTCTTAGCTCATGATAATCCGGATAGAATTTAACCTTCAAAACTTAAAAGGTGAGTGCGCATTACTTTTAAGACGAGAAAAAAATCTATCTTAAGCTGTCATTCAGGTCCAATTCAAAGTTCTTAAAGTTAACAGGTCTCTTTCTCTTGCTTTCAGTAGGCTTTGGAACAGATCATGATAGTCACAACTCCAAATGGTATAATATGTAAAAGTGCCTTTTTTAAGTGCTTCTTGCAATCAGATAAAACTCTTTCCTAAATAGCATCATTCAATATACAGATTGTAGCAGGTAATTGTAATTGTAAATTACTGTAGCAAGCTTAGAGTCAACTATTTAAGTACTCACCTGGCAAAACTGCAAAAACGAACTTTTTTCCTCCTTACTTTTCAGTAAATATTTCATTTTTCATGGCTCTCTAACTCAGATATTGCAGTGGGCAATTAGGATTGAATCTTGGCATAGACATTGTCAGCCTCCAAGCAAATATTTGTCATTTAAAAACCATGATTCTGTTGAGTAAAACTTGGCAAAGTGTTCTAAAACTGTATATACAGCAGCTCTAAATGCAAGTATTAACGCACCAGCTATGCACACTTTCTGGCAAAACACACTCCCACACACGTGTGTGCAAAACATACAAAATACACAAATGTAATTCCCCAGCACATCAGAACTCTTCAGAATATCTAACATTGGATGCAGGACTGGAAGGGATACTCAGCAAGTTCAAAGATGGTACAAAACAGAGAGGAGCTGTTGACTCCCTCGAAGGCAGGGAGGCCCTGCAGAGAGACCTTGACAAATTACAGGACTGTGCAATCACCAACCATGTGAAGTTTAACAAGGGAAGGTGATGTGTTCTGCACCTGGGATGGGGCAACCCTGGATGTACAGAGAGAGTGGGGAATGAGAGGCTGGAATGCAGTGCCTGTAAGGGGACCTGGGGGTCCTGGTCAATGGCAAGTTGAATGTGAGTCAGCAGTGCCCTGGCAGCCAGGAGGGCCAAGTGTGTCCTGGGGCACACCAGGCACAGCATCCCCAGCCAGGCAAGGGAGGGGATTGTCCTGCTGTGCTCTGCACTGGGCCAGCCTCACCTCAAGTGCTGGGGGCAGTTTGGGGTGGCACAATACAAGAAGGATACAAAGCTGTTAGAGAGCATCCAAAGAAGGGCAGTGAAGACAAAGGACCTTGAGGGGAAGATGTATGAGGAGCAGCTGAGGTCACTTGGTCTGTTCAGCCTGGAGGAGACTGAGGGGAGACCTCACTGTAGTTACAGCATCCATGTGAGGGGAAGAGGAGGGGCAGGCACTGATCTCTTCTCTGTGGTGACAATGACAGGACCTGAGGGAATGGCCTGAAGTTGTGTCAGGGGAGGTTTAGGTTGGATACTAAAATAAGTTTCTTCATCCAGAGAGTAGGATAGGCTCCCCACGGGAGTTTTCAGAGCTCCAAGCCTGAGAGAGTTCAAGAAGCATTTGGACAACGCCCTCGGACACATGGTGTGACTCTTGTGGATGTTGCTGTGCAGGGCCAGGAGCTGGACTCAATGATGATTGTGGGTTCCCTCCAACTCAGCTGATTCTGTGATTTTGGATGTGCCTTCCATACAAAAAACTGCTTGGTATTTTATGTTCACTGACATAAGAGACTCTAATCCCTCCAAAAGGAGTCTTAATAACTAATATTCACATAGGCACACATTTTGAAAGCACACACTTCAGAAATATGGAAATAGAAGCATAAAAGGGAAATTTACAATTTCACACATAATAGAAGTAGTAGAATATCATGATTTTTGCAAATGTCTCAACAAGGGGGAAAAGGAAGGGAAAGATAGAGGTGTTTCAAGATACTTCATAATACCTAATGCATAATTATCTAATTGTAATTACCAATTTATAGCTTCATCTTGCCAACTGCAGAAGCACAGAGAAGTNAATTTGAGATACACAAAAGAGTCTAAGAAGAGAGCTGTGATGTTTGCATACTATCAAACTGAAAACAATCCGACAACTTCAAGGCTGCTAGAACCACTGAAGCACAAAAGTGCCTAAAGAAATCTTCTCAGGGTTGGCAATAGAGAAGCCTTCACTGTTGTTAAATTTAATGGGAGTTGAGGCTGACCAGCAGCTTTCAGGACTTCTCAAAACTGTTAGGACTGGCCTTGTTGAACAAACACTCTTGGTTCTTCATGATCAGCAAATGAGACACTGCAGTGGATGGGAGGAACTCACAGCCAAGAACTCACTGCCTAAAGCTGAGGAAAGAATTAGGGATGAGAATAATAATGAAAGGAGACATTCATGCCAAACCAAACACAAGGGGTTTAAAGCCAGCACAGAAAGAATGACCTAAAAAGATCACAGGTCTACTCTCTGTCAGTGCAAAGATATTTTATCAGCTTTCTTCTTCAGCAGCTCTAAGTGACTCAATATATTAACTCATATGGCAGACACTACACTACAATAAAATATAACCAGTTGAATTTGTGGCAGATTGGAAACTTTCGTTTAAAAATGTCCGTGCTTGTCAATTCAATTAGATGAGAATTTACTGGCAAGACAAGCTAGGTAAGTCTTGCCAAAATACAGGAAAAGAGCAGACTCATCAGATAACTGTCTGAAGCAGGTAGAGCTCACCAGGCCTGGCATTTCCCTCTGCTTTAAATGTTTCCTTCACTGCATCTGTATCTTAGTACTGTCCCATCACTGAATTTGGAACAGGGTCTGCTACTCCAGGCTGCCTGTTTAGCCATCCTGCTCCTCTTTGACAGTCTAAGTCCTTCTTCTTTTGTCCTGAAGTGACAGTGGGATGCAGTGAGGTGTCCATTTTTGCCCATCTCTAGCTGCCAACCCAGCTCTCTTATGACCAAATCACTGTATGCTCCAACAGCCAAAACTCACCAATATTCCCCAGGTGTAGGAGGACAGACCACTGCTATGAAGGGTCTCTCCTGAAACTCTTACAGTGAATGGCATTAGGTTGGGATTTTGGTTTGAGTTTCTTTTGGAAACTATATACTAATAAAAATTGAGCTGCAATTATGTGATATACTCCTAATTAAAATGTACTATAATTGTTGAAGTATTTTACTGAAGTAATTTTCTTTTTCAAGCAACAGGTTTGCCAGATGACAAAACTTGTGGTTTCTCTGCTGTTACAAGGAGCTCAGAGCTAAGTACAGAGGGTGGGGTCAGCCCTGGACAATAACCCCCATCCCAGGAATGACAGCATTTTTCACTAAGCTCTCATGCTCAAGGCTTAAGTCAGGCTTTTTGCCAAACACTCAAGTCCAAGACAAATAGCCTATGTGGGTGTTTTGTGCACAAAGATTACTGAAGTTCATTTTAGCTAGATGGATAAACCTTTTGAAATCTGTCTTGTTAGAACTAACTATAATATAGATCAGAGTTAGCTGTTTATTGAAGAGCACTGTGAGAGGAATGTAAATTACCCATGAATCAGAATGACCTGATGGTGGTGAAGTACCAGCAGCTCTTGGTGAATGTGCTGTCACCAGTTCTCACAAACAATGCAACCATTTATATACAGTAGATTTTTTTTTAAATGACCATGTTTCTGTTCTGTCTTTTCAAGTTTTCTATTTTTCCACATAAAAATGAGGTATAACTCTATGGAATTTGCAAGGAAAAATTCAAAATTCTTAAATATCCTGATTAAAAAAAAAAAAATTTAATATATCTCTATTCCATAAGGCCTGTTTTGGTGGCAGGGCTGATATTTCCCTGTGGGTGAAAACCCAAGTGACTGTAGGTCACACTTTGACTGCAGCTTTATACATCAGAGGAGGTTTTTTGATTTATTTTATTTTAATGTCAAATAAAATACTACTCTTGCTTAGTAACTGCTCCCATTCTTCCACAGGTTGCCAGCAAAATACAGAGCATTTCTGACTCATCTTGCACCCCTTCAGGTACACTCTAACTTGGTTTTCACCCTTTTTTCCATTCCAGAAGAAAGAAAAAGGGTGTAAAATTGTTCATAAATTGCCTAAAAATTTGAAACCCAGGAAGTCCAGTCTGGAAGGTCACCTTGTATGATGAAGCAGGGGATGGGAAATAATCTGCTAATTACAGCATCTCTCACATCAACGGCATTTCCCTGTGACATTGGACTACACTTAAAAGTTTTACCTTTCCCACATGCAGTCAGTGTTCACCCTTTCATTCTCTTGCTGAGGAGATTGGCTCTGTTTTCACTCTGAAAATAATTTCCTACTTCAGTTAGCAACAAAAACAAGGTTGTATTGTTAAAAGGTACCACAGTCTACTATGGTCTACAAACATTATGAAAGTAGGGCCTGGAGAACAACTCTGCCATGTATTTCCATTGCATTATGCACAGCCCATCATGCTTCCTTCCCAGGATTGCCAATCATGCTGTTAGTTGATTCATGTTATTTACCACCAGGCAATGCTGCGGAGGGACACTGAGTTGAGTCAGGATCACAGGCAGAGCTATCAGGTTAGCTCACAACTCCACTAAGTTGATGTATCCTGTTACTCAGCATTCAATTTGGCCAGACTTTACCCTGGCTGTGATAACATGGTTATCCTTTTGCTATCAGGCAGTATCTCTCCATTGCACTCATCATGCAGTAGACATGAACTTCTAGAGCCAGGGCAATAAGACTCTGGGATGTAAGCCTGAATAGCCTTCAACCTGGGCTGAAAACCACCTAAATTTCACATTATAGCTCAAAGAAACCAGAAGACTGTAAAAAGTTCTGTTTAATGATGACTCAGGCTTCATTTGATCCAACAGTGATGTAAATAAAACCTGGCAAAATTTGGTCTTGATTGATTAATATGGTGCTGACAGCACCCTAATGGGTGTTATTAGAAACTGGACAATTATTAGTGTTTATGGTGCACCTCTGTGGGGTTTGCAGAATTACTCATTCTGCACACATCCTAATTACACAAACATTCAAGAAATACCTAAACAAAATGAAAAAGCACTTTCAGGTAAAACTGGCCAGTTTTTGTAAGGCAAATACAGCTGTAATCCACCTATTGACTTATAATCAATCCTACTGATCAAAGTACGTTAAAATTGCACAGATAAAATAACAGAAACAGAACAATCTATGGAATAGCAGCTTTTTCAATAAACACCACCCATTCTGTGCTCAGAATGAACCCTGGCTCTAACAGGAAAACTAAAAGGCAATTGCATAATCAATATTAATATAAACCATATTCAAAAGTGGGTTAAATTAAAGCTGAATGGTAAACTTTAATTCTGAAAATATCTAAATCTGATTGGTTTACTTTTAAGTAATTAGATACTGCTATAATAATAATAATAAATATAATACATATTGGTTTAATTTTATTCATTGTAACCCTCTCTAGAGGCTGCTGTTTTTGCAGCGGTGACCGTCAAAATCCTGATTCTAAGAACAGCTACAGCAACCACTAGGTCTTGTAAAGTAAATATTTCCAAATAATCAACAGCAACTATATCAAGATATGCATCACATGCTGAAAAACAGACAGGAATTTGGCATGTGATTCCCTTGCCCAGCCATGAGCAACAATCAGTGCAGCACATGGTCGATGTCACCCTGCGCGCTGTCCCTGTCCCCCCACCATCAAGGTGGCTTTCAGCCCTGTAAGTACCGGTTGCTAATAGGTCTGTTTCACAACTTTTTCTTCAAAAGCTCCTTTCTGTTACACTCCTGGCATCTGTTTCTTCCCCCATAGAAGCTGCTTAACCTAGGTGCATAACACTGTTTTATAGAGAATCATAGGCCTGATCCAGCAGCCACTGAAGTCTTACTAGAGCTCAGTAGGGTTAGACAAGGCAATGTAAAAGATATAAGGAAGACAGACAGGTTGTACTGACAGGTTTGTCTAGATAGTCTCAGAGGTGCATCAGGAGGCACAGTGACAGAAGGACCAGGGCTATCGGTTGTGTAAATCCATGTGCCGGTTTGCTGTTTGCATAGCAGCAAGCAGCAGGTTGTTACAGCCTCTGTGGTTTCTCTCCTCTATGCCATCACTAGCCACATTATTCCCTTCTCACTCTCAGAGAGAAATCTTTCTTCATCCCAGTGAATCTCTGGAGGAAGATCTTGCAAAACTTCCCCGTGGCATTAATGGACAGTGGATCAGCCTCTTACACAGATGAGAAGCAGCTGAGTCAGGTGAGTTTTACATGCAAAATTTGATCCATTTCTGTATAACTTGAGACTTTTTCCCCAAATATCCACATTAAATTGCTTTTGGGTTGTGCTGCAGGTCTCCCAGCACTTATGGCTACACAGTGGGAAATTAAATTTTATTTTTGGATTTGACATCTGATCCAGTTGTTTTGCTGTACAACCTCTCTTTGTTTCTGGTTGTAAAGCCGGGATTGCTACCTCATTTTAAGGCTCGTCACCTGAAGTGGTACAAGATTTAAGGTATGAGCAAGTCAACCACAAGCAACTGGGGTACAGCCCTCAGCTGAGGCTTGATAACTGAGTGTATACGTGCTTCTAGCCTGTTGCAAAGAAGAAATGAAACTGGTTGCCTGAAACTAAACTCACAGTGGATTTAAGCCACTTCCTGGGTAACGAGCATGTTTGGTTTTCACACGCATCAGACCTACACAGACATGTCTCAGCAGTTGGGTGGTGAGTTTAAAGGACTCCCTCTGTCAATCGATGCAAATATGAGATGTTTGGGACAAGCTTGTATTTAAAAAACTTGTGTGATGAGCCTCAGTCCATTACTGATGTTACCAGGCATCAAATGGATAAACGTTGTAAGGTCTATAATTCATTGGTATTCTGCTGCTGTGGATATAATAGCAACAAGATCTTTTTACTGGGGAGGGTTATTCATTAAGGTCTGAAAAACTTTTGGAGGTCCCTGTAAGAAAGGAGTGAAAGAAATGCAAAAGTGTTGCTTTGGCATTGTGTTATTTATCAGCTGTCTGGTTAGCATTTGTGCTCAGTCCGCAGGTTTCACATGTAAATCAAATGCAATGACTCTATGACAACTCACAAGATTTACACAGATGGGACCTGACCAGCCCTCTCTGAAGTCACCAGAGGTGGTCTGGGTTCCCTAATGATTGCAAATAGGAGACACAAACATAAATATAATTTACTTTTATAAAATGTTTAATTAGGTTAATAAAATCTCTCAGCATAAAAGCCTATAGCTCATAAAAACTCAGACCCTGTGCATAGCAGAGCTGATGTGGGTCAGGATAATAGCCACAAAGACTTGCATTACCATGGTAATACAATAGGGAAATCTCCTGCCTCTCTTTTGAATAACCTCTTATGCAAATTTCAAATGTTGACCATGACACCAGACCTTCACAGGGCACCGAGCTGTGTTTCCCTGTGCTTACAATATATTTGATTTCAATGCAAAAACTGCAAACTCATCAAAACCACACCTTTTTACCAGCATTCAATTATTTAAATACAAAATGCAGGGGGTTTGCCTCTGAGTCTAGTATAAAGTACTTCAGACAAGCTTACAAATAATATAATATGAAAAGGACAAAAATCTAAATGAGGGGAAATTTTAGTGATTGGAATCCTTTTTACCTTAGTTCCTGCTTCTCCTCACCCTCAACCAGTTGTTAAATATACAGATTGTAAAACTGCATCGAAGCATGCAACAACTGTATATATATATATATATATACACACATACACACAAATTGTCTCTATAAAAATTAATCTGCACTACTCTTGAATTCAAAGACAGATTTATTTGTAATTCGGGTCATTATCTGCCCACTTGCTAAATTTTTGGACCACATGCTAAAGATTTGAACTATGCAAAGTTTCATAACTGTTGTCCAATTGCAATTTGTCTGTTTTCTCATGCACATAAAGATGGACTATTTATACATATACAGATATTCCATAGTACTTATCAAATATTATCCACAATATCAAAGAACAATACATATTTAGGAATATTCCATATAAAATACACATAAATGCTTTGAAAAAAGCGTTTTGTTATTTCATGTGCCATATTCCAGGCTCAGTTCTTAGGAATCACAATGCCAAGGAAATGGTAAAGCACATGAGATTGAAACCAATCACTTTCCCTTTCAACCGACAAAAGTTTAATTTGTCTTGTACAGTGGAACTTGTGCTAAAGATATGGAACAATTTTACACTTCTTCGGGAGTAAAGAATTATTCCTATGTGTTCCTAGAAAAATCCCCCAAAATACAATATTTACAGAAGAGATGCATCCAGTTTTACTTTCAAAAGTGTGATATATTGAAAATAAGAGCAAAATTAATTTTTAGGATGTGTAGATGCTCTCATACCCATACACCCTTTTTTCCTTCAGAATAGAAAAAATTACTGACTTTGTAGTTTCACCTCGGCACAGTTAGCATCGCTCTGTGCTGTCCCAAACAGAATTAAGGATTAACAGGGGCTGCCATCCCATCTGTGATTGCACTGCACTCCTGATTGCCACAGCCCAGAGTTCCAGGACAGGGATCCCTCTGACACTCGCTGGCTGGAGGGTGGGGAGGTTTGCCCTGAGTCACCACAGGCAGGATATGACCAGATCTTCATGTCCACACAGACTGCAGCTCAGGAGGATGTTTAATATTAAGTGTTCAGTGTATTCCTCCTCCTGGCTAAACCACTCCCTGCTTCAATCACAGGCAGGATATGACCAGATCTTCATGTCCACACAGACTGCAGCTCAGGAGGATGTTTAAGAGTTCAGTGTATACCTGCTCCTGGCTAAACCACTCCCTGCTTCAACAGGCACGCCCCCAAGGAGTGGGGAAACACATCCTCCAGGACAGGGGGTTTCACACCTCCACTAATTATCCCCCAGACCTTGTTCCCCTCTGCTCCAGTGCCTGGCCACCTCCATGTCTCTCTCCCCCTCCCATCCCAAGGAGGAGCAGTGTGCAGCCCAGAGCCAGCCTTGTTTGAATGAACCTCACTACCCACTTCCTTTGTGCTTGGATGCTGTTCGCTTCAGACCTGTCTAAGAGCTGGTTAAGTCAGAGGGAAAATCTACCCCAAATTCAGTAGATTTGAGGTTGGATTCCAGACCCCAGACAAGTTTTGCTTCAGAGGAGCCTGGAGTCTAGGATATAAATCTATGTCTTTGTTGCAGACCTAACTGTAAATTGATTCCAGTAGTCATGAATAGCACATAAGAAATGTGGAAATATGTGTACTGCTCAAACAGTGGGTGCCATTAGAAAGCATAATAGTGTTCTGGGCTATTGATTTTACTACAGTATTTCCTTGCTTGGTCTGTTTTCTACTATGAGATATTTGCACCATGCCATGGTAAATGTTGTTTTTAACAGAGCTCACTGCAGTCTTGTTTGAGAAACTATGTGAACAATGTGGAGTTCTCTCCCAGTGCCAAGTTGTTGGTTGGGCTGTCTGATGCTCTATTTGAAAAAATAGCCAGGAAGAGCCAAATGGAACATAAAGCTGAATTGAGGAAAAATGTATGTACTAAAAACACCAAACAGTAAAAAACAGTGGAAAGTCAGAATGTCCTAAAGAAAGGACATTGCAAAGCAGAATGAAATCACCTGTTTGCCACCTGTTTGCTACAAGGCAAACAGTAGCCAGAAAATTTTAACTGTAAATTTTGGAGCAAGTTATCTAAAGAGATGGTTGGAAATTCCTAAGAGCGGGTCAAATGAAGGTGACAAGTCCAGTTTAGGTACAGTTCATTCTGCCCTGGAAGACAAGGACAGATCTGAGTTTTTTATTTCTCTTTCCAACTTAATTCATAAAAATGTACATTAAAATTCCATTGCAGTTATGATAGAAAGAGCTTAAATGAGAATGTTCACCCATCTACAATCATACATGAATCCCTTGACGGGATAATTTTCATGGATACTCCTGACAAGTAAGACTTTGTGTCATTCCTGAAAAGCAAAATTCCTGTTGGGTTTACAGAAAAACAAAGGACTGGACTATTCAGAAGGCTATATAACTGGAAAAGGAAAAGCCAGACTGTTAGAAAAAATTAGCTGCAGGCATACATTTTCACTAAGGCTGCCGATAGTTGTCTCAGAGATTTAGCATTCTAAATTACCATTGGATCTACATAGGAAATGAATCTTCACAGATATCCACTTGGAACAGGAAAGGAAAAAAAATCCTAAAAATAAAGTTAGCTGTCCTATTCCAGGATGTATTTTAGCATTTTTTCTTGTACAGATTTCAGTAAAGGTTTTGCTTGTAATGGGGAGTGGATGAGGGTAGATATTTTGCACTTTATTTCTGGGGGTTTCATTTTACTGTGATTTTTGATTTTTGGTTTTTTGTTTTTTTTTTTAAATGGGGTCAGCCAAAATCTCAATATTTTATCTGAAATTCAAGGATTTGTAGATATTGAACCAGATATAAATGTCAAAATATTTTAAGTTTTCAGATGTTAGATTTTTTGTCCTACAATGAAATTATCTGCAAAAATCTGTCTTTCTTTTAATGGGTTCATCAAAAAATCTAACTTTCCCAGTTGCAAACATATGCCCAAATTAAGTGAATTTAGCATGATTCCAGGGTACAATACTTTCTAATTATTGCAGCACCATGATTGCTTGGCATTTAAAAGTTACAGGTATTCATTATTCACTGGACTTAACTGTATCAACAGTCACTAATCCATCACAGAGTGCATAAAAATAAGCATAAAAACTACCTACAAATAATGAATTATAAATGCACTAATAACTTTAATTGTATTTCAAAATGTACCAAGAAATTTACTGAAAACTGCTTGATTTCTGCCCTGTGTAACGTGGGGAAAGAATCTATCAGATAGATGTCATTGAGAAGTTGCCATCTCCTCCACTTTGATATGTTCCACAAAGTTAATGGCTGCTTGAACTACCAGGCACTTACTGGGCTCCTCAGTTTTCTTGTAGCTGGAAAGTTATTGTTTGAATATAAAAGGAGACTAATTCTCACTTCAGCAAGTTCCCAAAGTTAAACAGAAGTTCCCTATTGGCAAACACTGCTGATTTGGAAGAAGGGTGTAGACTGGTCGAAGTAATTCTGGAATAGGGAAATAGGAACTATCTAAGAACCAGAAAGAATTTCTAAAAGCAAAATGGAAATCCTGGAAATATCCACTGATACTAAAAAGAGACGACAGCCCGACATACAAGGTTGGTATTGCTCAGGGATTTGAGGCTGGTGAAAGAACAGAAGAGGAATATTCTGCAGAGTTCAATGGCTGCCCTCACCAAGCATGGTTAGAGGAAACAGCTGGCTCTGCAAGCAAGACATAATATATCCTGCATTGCATATACACATTCTTAGGAAGAAGAAAAATTGAAAAAGAAAGTGAAGTGAAAGATAAGGACTGTTTAAGAGAAAAATGGAAGTGGAAAAGAAAACATGAAGGGGAAGAATTTCAGAATGTTTTTGTGACCACAGCCATTACAGCACAGATCTGTAGTTGATATTATGGTAACATCTAAATCTTGTCAAGAGATGTCTACTAGTGATCAACTACTGTAATGAGGTAAATTTTGCATTTATTTAGAATCTCTAGCAAATGCCATCACATTCCAGCTCCTTGCGACCACGGTGACATAAACCATTGCAGAATATCTGTATTTAAAAGCTCCCCCTATTCACTCCCAGCTGCAGTTTAATCTGACATTCAAGACACGCTTCAAAAGGGACCTCACCAAATGAGATGCCACTTTCTTTTCTGTATAAGAGTTGGTGAATGGATCCTTACTTGAAAACTCTTGATCTCAGTTCACAAGAATACTTTCTGAGGGACCTATGGCAGGTCATTCTGAAGGCCAGTTCTCAAGTTTCAGGTCCTGGTTCATCCACAATTCAGGTCAGTTCAGAATATTTTTTTTTTTAGCTTCTTTCTTACCTTTTAAGATTACCTCCTCTTTCTGGACAAATGAATTGCTAGAATGTCTGTGAGGTCCTTAATGCTCAAGAACTTGAGAATAGTTCAGTTGAGAGAAATATCAAAATCTCCCACCTGAGTTTGAAATTCAAAGGTGTAAGTCTTGGGAAAGTGTTCTAATTATGGTGAATTTCTAACACTTGATCAGTATGTCTCGGTTAGAACAACTTTTTTTAATCTCACAAAAAATTAAACTTCCTTACTCCATGGATAGTTTATGGTAAATAATATTTTTCAAGGTTAGTAAAAGGCTTCTGTTTAACTGCTACAGCAACAGTGTCTCTATAAATCAGTCCAATAAGCAATTAAAAATTTTCCATGTCTGTAGGTTTGCTGGAGAAATGTCTATTAAAGGTCACCAAACAACAACACAGTCTGCCGACATGCAGGTCCACTGCTATCCAATACTAACATCCAATGGTAGAGCTATATTTCAAACAAGAAAATCAAAATCAACTTACATGAATGTTTGAAGCAAAAGTCACACATAATCCACTATAGCAAAATGAATATCAGACTCAGTGGGTTCCAAAAAGAAGAAAGAAAAAAGTAGCTATAAACTCCACAGAAAGTGGAAATGCAGGCATTGTTACACAGACCTCTAATCTCTTGTGCAGCGCTATATGTGGAGAGGAAAAAATGCCTTCCTGACCTCTCCAAGTGATCAATTTATACTCTGAAGCTTGAGAGCTGATCTGTATCTGTTCCAAATTAAGTGGAATAGAAAGAAGCATGAGGCTAAAACATATAAAAAATAACACTGTAGAAAGCAGAAAGTACCTTATTCATCAGTACAAGAAGGGATGTCATTTGCTAGCAAAGGAGACATCTTCCTTTTATAAATATGCCTGTGCCGATTTTAATATCAAAAGTACCTCAGAACTCTCAGTGAAAATAATCTCTGCAGGTACCGGTCCGAAGCCTACAGAGATCAATAGGAATACCTCCCTCCAGTGCAGTAGACTCTGGATCAGGCCCTTTCTCTATAACAAAGGTTCCCTCCATCACAAGGCTGCAATGTCCCCTTCTCCTAACCCCTTACAGTACACTCAACTTCTGTTTTGAAGCCCACAGAAAACAATGCAGATGAATCTAACTGGGAGTGCCCTTTCAGATGGGGAAAGAAATGCAAAATCACACCAGCTTTATTCAAAGTTAAGATAAGATGTTTCATGACCTACAATCTGATGCACTATATGGGATCACCATGTGGTATAATTTTATAGCTTTTTTTTTTTCCCCAGGTCTACTGAACTTCTGTTATTTCCAAAATGTTAAAACTACTCAGTTTGCTAATATAAATGATTACAATTGACAGTGCATTGTCAATCTATTGCAAAGCTGATTTAATTAAGAATGCCAAGGGGCATCATTTGGGGCCAGGTATCTAAGCTGCAAATTTTTTTTTGATCTCAACCTCTCCCTATAGGACCGTCCACACTGGCACCAAAGGCTGGAGGGCAAGAGAACAAAGGGAATTTTATGTGTCTGAATTCAAATTCTTTCCCTTTGAAATGAAGCGTCCAGAATGGGCAATAAAACTGTGAAAATGGATTTCTGGCCGCATTTGATGTTAAGCCTTTAGTGTCAAGAGCCAGGTCTTTTTTTCTCTCTCTTTCTTTTAGGTTTTTTTTTCCTTTCCCTGAATGGTCTTGTGGGGAATTTGTCCTATAAATTATTTCTTGCAGTTTGTATGCATACAGTATGGCCTTGTCTCATAGTTAGAGCTCAAAAGTAGGCTACTTTGTGTGTATGTGTTTTAATTAACTTGTGTTTCCAGTAAAATTGCAATAGAAAACATTGAGCTAAAGAGGCTCATTTCATGTGGCTTTTTTTCCCCTATCAGTCCATGTGTGAAACCCGAATGTTTATTAAGCACTTCTGTGGAAAGAGTAAGTTTCACTCTTGTCTTCCTTTTTCATACCCAGGACTCATAATCCTTTGTATCATCTCTTCCATTCCTATAGTAAGATATTGCAATACAATAAGAAAAGCAGAGGATGAGACCCACTTAGAATGATCATGCAGAAGGATCTATTATAATAATGATTACAGCCATTTTATCTTTACTAGTTAGCCACTGATGGAAGGGCAAGGGGGAAAAAGAGAGACTGAGAAATGAAAGGAATTTTGGCATATTGAAATGATCTTTTCCTAAGCTCTGATTGTATATGAAAATTGATCTTTAAATATTTACCTGTAACAAAATCAGATGACGATACCTTATTAAAGCTGGCAAAATTAATTTAAATTGTTACACACCACTTAAGCAGCTTACTCTTCCTGTCTGAAGAAAAACAATTGGGCACATGCATGGGTGTTCATGAGTGTGTTGATGCAGTTTAATGGCAAAACACCTTTTTTAATAAAATTATTAACAGTTCACTATCCATTTATTTGCAGAACATGTTTCCATGAAGCAAGATTACAAGGATTACTGTTTTTCTACCCTGGAAAGTCTAGGTGTTGAACGCAAAATTTAGTTCCACAAATACATGGAGAGTGTTTTATCAGGAGCCAGACTCACAGGTTTTCAGAGAATAACAAATGTTTAAAAACATAATACTCATACGTTAGAAACGTTTTGTCTCCGTTAAGTAAAGTTAATGAAAAAACCCAAACTCAAAAACAAAAATAAAAATTTTCTCTTTGGCGGGTTCATGAGTTTCATCATCTCTAGACCTATATTTCTCCTCTTTCAGCCTCCCTTTTTTTTCTGATATCCTTTTTTCGTAGTTTTCTGTCTTCAGGCCTCTCTCAGGCTTCCTGCCATCTATCCAGACCTACTCCCTTTTCCATTGAGTTTGGTACATTCTGATATTTTTTCTTTTGTTTCACACACCACAGTTAGTTCACCTTTCCTCCTTTCTCACATACAGCTTTCCTGTGCCTTTTCTGTTTTATTTCTCTGTCCTTCTCTATGATTCTAATTCTCTGTTTTCTGTATTTTTAAGAAAGGTTTTCAGCCTGTCATATATATACCCATGCAAAATTGCAGTCAAAAGAATTCTTCAAGAATTCATTTCAATCAGTATCTGAAGCCAAGAGATTTACGCTCACAAACTGATACAACCGTGTCTATCATACCAGAATCAGAGCCAGAATGCTTCAAATGAAATTATTAAAAAATAGATAATTTCCTACTTTCATATTATTGGTTTACAGAATCACAGAATGTGTCAGGTTGGAAGGGACTAGATTGGGTCACCTTGTCCAGCCTCCCTGCTCAAGCAGTCATCCTAGAGCACATGGCACAGGATTGCACCCAGGCAGTTCTGGAATATGTCCAGTGAGGGACACTCTACAATCTCTCTGGACAATCTGTTCCAGTGTGCTATCATTGCACAGTAAAGAAGTTCTTCCTTATATTCAGGTGGAATTTCCTGTGCATCAGCTCCTGTCCTTTGCCTTTTGTCCAACTGCTTGGCACCACCAAGAACAGCCTGGCTCCATCTTCTTGGCACCCTCCCTTCAAGTACTTCTAGACATGGATGTGGTCTCCTCTCAGTCAGGCAGAACAGGCCCAGCTCCCTCAGCCTTTCCTCATAAGAGAGATGCTCCAGTCCCTCAATCATCTTTGTTATCCTCTGTTAGGATAACCAGCAAGTTAGTTACACTACTGAGCATCCTTGCTGACCTCTCCTAACCTCAAGTCCTTCACGATGTTTATGTGGGGCCACAACATTATTCTATGGAAAACATGGTGTATCCCAGCACAAAAGGAAGAGTGCAAATGCAATTTTTAGGCAAACCATATTTTCCCCGATCTATTTGGTTCTCAAAGGAATTTATCTAGAGTTACACATGTAACTCCAGTAGCGCCCTAAAAATCATGCCTTTGTTGGATTTCAAATGTTCAAAAACCACAAGGAATTGTTTGACAAACTATGAGGCAGGGCATTTTTGAACATTTACCATCTAGACTTCGCTTACCATAGAGTGTATGATATTACTGAGAGGAATACCTGTCCTTTTTTCCCGGTTTAAATAATCGAAACAATCTCTCACACCATCTCACAACATTCAAGGGTATGCCTTGTATAAATAAGTTGTCAAAGCCTGGAAGGATTAGTGTCTTGAGACATTTTGGGATACAGGTGGGAGCTGAGGTGGCCCAGCACCAATATCCCAGCCTGGCAGAACTGCCAGTCATTGGCAAGCATCAGGAAATGCCCCACACTCCATGCCCAGCATCCATACTCCAGCTCCTGAGTGGCCAAATGACTGGAAGTCCCACCTGAGAGGAGGCCCCATGGAGGCTGAGAGGTATTTAAGGCAGAGCATGAGCACAGCACCCTTTCTCACCCTGCCTCTGCTTGGGGATCCTGTCTGCACACTGCTGGAACCCAGGAGCTGGTAATTATATTTGTCTTCTTCTATATATTTTCTGTCTTTCTTCTTCTAATTCCCTCTTCTTGGAACATTTTGAGTAACTCAAGATCAAATGGGTTTAAAGTTCACTAAGTTAAATGGACCAAGTTAATGCTGTGAGGAGTGTTTTATGTTGATTGGATAACTTTTGCCAAAGTTATCTGATTTTTCTAAAGTTTGCCAGTAAACTTTTGTTCTGTTTTCACCTCTTGAGGATATCTGGTCAGTATTACTACAGTGCATTTAACCCAGAGTACAGGAACCACTGTAAGCCCTTTCAGTGAGTTGATTGGGACCTTACATAATTCTGCCTATTGGATATTAGCACATTTCACTCAAGACCTCCTGTAGGTTAGATCTGGATTTTTTTTAATATAAATAAAAACTTACACTATTTCTCTTTGATCACCACCTCCACACTCATCTCTGGGAAACAAAAAAATCATAGAACTGAGCCAGGCCTGCTCAAATATCCTTCTTCACCCACCAATTTAGTGAAGTATATGAATGCTACAGCTTTGATTCAGTGACCAAGTCCTACATCCTTCAAGTTATGCATCTGTGAAAATGCTCTGTTAAAACATAATTTTTTGCAAAACAATGAAAGCTATACTGAGGCAAATTAACAGAGGAATCAAAAATGGAAGGAGATGTCTTTTTACTTGTATGTACAAGTCAGCTGATACAGATTTGCCAGAATATACTTTTGCACATTTGCATGACCATCTATGCAAAAACCAAACATCTTCCATTTAATTCAGCTGTGTAAGTAAAATACTGTCACCTGATTGGCCTGGTACAAAATTCCCAGTTAGACACAAGAACTTAGGAATTCTCATCTCCCTTGCTGCTTCTAAAACAGACAAACTAACTCCTATGAACACTCAAATTGATCTAAACATTTTTCAGACACACACAAAAAAAAAGAAACATACCAAAACCTTTCACACAAAATATTCCAGTTTCACAGACACTCTGTGAAACAGAAAACAGGAACACGTCAGATACTACACATGGCTGTACCAAAGCCTCAGCCAACATTCATGGACTACATCTGTTAGCCAGGCAGTGCTCTGTCCTGTCCAAGATGTGGTCAGCTTTTGACTTAAGATTTGCTGAAACAAGTTTCCCAGGCTTCACTGCAACCCTACAGCCTCAGGCTTTGATAATGTGAGGTTTTGGAAACTAAATAGGATAGGGTTTGGCCTGTAAGTGGAGAGGAGAATCCAAGGATAAGCCAAAGCACTGCAAACTGTTTGGCTGCCTCTCAGTTCATGGTGGTTTATACCTTCATGCTGAGATGGGCAAGATGTTTCTCTGAGGGCCCTGGCAATGTGTCCATGATCTGTGGTTCCTCCATCCTGACCACGGCGGGGCATTGGAGGTTCTTCATTGCTGGTTTACATTTCATAGCTTTCTCACCCCACCCGGCCTTGCAGCCGAATTAGAATGGGAAAGGAGTGAACAAAGAGGCTATTATTTAATCTGGGTGTATCCTTCACATCTTCCCCAACTTAATGCAGGAATTTGTTGCTCAGAGGCTCCCATGCTCATATAGGTTCACCTGCACCTCAATGACAGGTACAGTTTTCTGTTAGTGCATCCGAAGCATCACTAAATATTATTTGTCACTAAAATATGCTTTTGATTATAAATATTATGTGTATGCTTTTTTTGCTTACAGTTGGCCCCAACATGAATTCTCAGAAACAAATGCTTTTCTTTTGTTTCCCCTGCGTGTGGTAAAGGTCATCTTATAGTACTGCAGTACCAAAGAAGTAGTTTAGCACACAGTTTATCACACTAAAATTGTGAAGTACACAATAATTCCCACAGCCCTTCTGAACCCCCTTTTGCCTCCCCCACGCACTCAAGGAATCACAAGTTCTGCAATATCAGATTTTTATATGTTTTCCTTGGGAGTTTGCTGTGCTTAGTCAAGTTACTAGGTGAGAATCTGTTTTCATCATATTGAAAACTTGAAAATATGACCCACTTACTGTGCAAAACTCAAAAGAAACAAGGTAAGAAATTAAAAATAAATAAACATATATTAGTGCGCAAAAAAATAAATGTATTAATTAATATTCGCTGTTGTTATTTTTGAAACCAGTTTGGAGGTTTGATTTTCAAGAGATTTATTTTGAGGAAAAAGAAGTGAGCACCAGCAGGGAATAAACATAATTTTTAAACAATATGTAAGGGATGCATATGACCTCTGTTCAGCCACATGACAGTCCCTCTGCTGATGTAACAAAAAAAAGCATTATATAGCATAAAATCTTTTCTTTTCTTGGTACCCAAGTTGTCACTAGCTCAGAACCCACTCAGCCTAAATTCTCTGATCCCAGAACCTGAGATCACGCTGTCCCACACATACACATACCCCTGTGATTGTGTAGACTGGGCACAGCACATACAGAGCTCTACAAGAGAAAACAACTGCAACATTGCCAAAGTGTTCTGTGTTCCAGTAACATATAGCAAAAGCTTTTTATCACTTTGAAACTCTCTACAAGGCTTTAATCAGAAAGGAAAATCTTAGAGATTTCAGAGAGGGATGCTCTCAGACAGCAGTACAGCCCCAGGTCCCGTATCCATCAGTCAGGCTACGAGCTGACCTGCTGAGGGCCAGCAGCAGAGTGTGACCTCGCACAGAGGTGCCCATGCAGGATGAGCTGTGTGAGCTCCAAGCTGGTGCTGACATGCTGCAGCTGACTGCAGGTGCACAAGTAGATGAAGTCTACCCGGATGTGGTCAACATTGTAGTAAACTACACAAAATATGTGTTTTTGCCAGAGGCCTTTGCAGCAAACCCACAAGTTTTTTGGAGATAATTTCACAGCTTTCAACTTGCTGGATAAATTGTAGTGGTAATTCACTGCTGGTATTGTAACAGTAGTTATTTCCATTTTGGGGCTCCTTTCATTTATTTTCTGTCTTTCGTAAGTGTCTGAAAGTGAAAAGTAATACCTGATGATTAGTTAGATACCTTTTGGGTATAAAACTTCAAAGGAGACAGAATAATGATGAAAACATAATAGTCAAAGTTTCCTCATAGATTTATTGCTTATTATTACTGTGAATATTTTTCAATTTTTAGAATGCATGCCATAAAGAAAATTCAGATGAAGCTTTCAGCTTTTAGCATTCTATTTATTAACAATAGTTCCATTTAATGTCCATAAACAGCAGATGCAATTTTAGTGAAATCCATAAGCAATAAAGCTACTCATATTCTAATTTAGGTATCTTGACCCATTATTATCAATTCTGGTTCTTGATTATTTAGTTTCATTACAACAGTAAGTGCTAAGTGCTTTCTAAACTAAGATTCATTATAGTCATTACAGCCATGCTGAAAAAAAACAGTTTAAACTTGGTTATCTAAATAAAATCTTGTGCTGGACAGAAAATAGAAAACCCCAACCCTTTCTTGATAATTCAAGTAAGAGTTTTCTCAAAGATTTGACAGCATGATATTTAAATGAAACATATATTTTATACATGCACAGAATTTATTGATTGGTGAACTTCAGAAAGTTCAGCTAAGGTTATTGCTTACTTATCATTCCAAGGTGCTAGGAGAGCTCACAGTTATTAAAAGTGAAATTTTCCTTTTGAACTATAACCTAATGGCCAAATCCAAAACCCAAGTAAGTCTTAGATTTTGGATTTTGTGAAGGAAATCATTATGCCTTTTGCTGGGGACCACACTTTGTTCCAGGCAGACAGCAAAATCCATCAGGGGTTACATGACTAAAGAAGTACAGCCATATTCCTAATGGGGTTTCTTTTGTTCTGTCTCCTTATTTCTGATTAATATTTGCTTATCACCCTCTCAGATTAAATTGTATCAAAAAAGGCACAGGTAGGGAGAGCCATGTCCACCTTGCAAGGTCTTGCATGGTGGGCTGTCATCTGGTATTGGGCACACCCCATACACACCTCATTAAATCAGTGTGGAGCCCTTGATGAGAACTGTTTTCTACTCAGTCATAACATTCTTTGCTTTACCTATTGGTGTTATCAAGTCTGTGGGCACAGGCAATTTATAGGAAAACTTCAGTTTGACAGCTCAGTTGCATTTTAAGAGCAAGACTTGGAGAACTTCGTCATTAAACTGCACTGAAGCTTTTTCTTTCAAAAGTCAAGCCTCCTATTTAGGGGAGGGAGGAAGGAACTTGACGTTTGGCTCTGGAGTGGTATTTTTATGGATGGTTTCATAAAGAGCCACACAAAGGATTAAAAGTTAATTGTGTCAGAGAACTGATGAGCTTTTGTAAAAATAGACAATATTTGGATTCAAATATTTGTGACAGATATTTATTGCATCACAATGCATTGTCTTTCCAGCCAGAACTTTTTCAGCTGAATGAGTATGTAGTCAATCAATTAACAATTTCCTTCATGTGAGCCACAGAACATGTCTCCAAATCTGTAGCTAGATCTGGAGATCCAGAGAGGACTCACTGGCTGAGATCAGAGGTTGATCCACACAGTGGCTCTTTCCTCAGGGGGGCTCAAGAACGTTACTAACTCCCTTCCACTCTGCACAACTATCAGTTTTCATAAAATCTGAAAGAACTTGCTATATTGGAGATCTTTGTCTCCTACGCTTGCTTGATTTTAGCCAGCATGTTCTAAATGTACTGATGTACTGATCACACGTGCACATGGTGCAGTCGTGATTATTTCTCTTCCTCAGCAAATCAGGCTAAAGACCACAGAAGGAGAGCTTCTGAGACTCTTCCAGACCTCCAGCATTAAGTGCAGCATTGCCTCTTAATGTATACAACACTCATTGTTTTGTCCAGGCCAATTCTAAATGACATCATTGATTTGTGAGAAGAGTACCTAGTAATTAGTTGTATTTTTAACAGTCATGCCATTTGACATATTAAATGTTGTGCATTACTTAAACAATAGGGTAGAAATATCAATAGTCTGGTGCCACTGTGTATGGCTCCTTTCCATTAGAGTGCATATATGTGTGGCTGTGAGTAGTGAGTAATAGGGGATTGTTTCTCCGTGATATATCTGGCGAAGTCAGCATTAACTTCTTGTACAGTAGATCTCTAGGGGTAGACAAACATTAGTAGGATTTTATTTATCTTTCTGTGGCTTGATCAGAGGATTATTTTCAGGTTTATTGCGACATTTAACTGGATTTTACCCTGAGAGATTCTTTAGCTGGACCTCCTCTACCATTTGTCTCACTGGCAACGGGTTCAGTAGCTGTTTTCTTCTCTTAGGACTCTCTGTAATGCTAATGACAAGGGTTATTTTGGGTCTCTGTTGCTGCTGTTTTCTCTTTTCTTCTTCTACCAGTGCTGCTGTGTAGCCTGGAGAAATGATGATGTAAGAGGGAGCTAATCCCACTGTGAAGGTTGTTGGAAGATAGATCCAGACTTTTCACAGCAGGGCAGAGCAGAATGAAAAAGAGTCAACAAAGAGGTTGAAACACAGCTCCATCCCTTGAGGTTTTCACGAATGAGCTGGACAAAGTCCTGTCAAACCTGGTCTGAGTTCAGTGGCCCTCCTTTGAGCAGTACATTAGACTAGAGACCACATTCCAATCAGAATTATTCAATCATGTTATGATTTTGATTGCCTTTTACACTCACTTTCTGTACAAAGGCATACCTGAAGACACTGCTTTGCTATAAGGTAGCAATCTTGTGAAAGATCAAAGAAGAAAAGTTACCTTTAATTGATACTGCTTTAATATAGTTTTGAATCTGAGACATTTCAGTCAGATAGTTCCTGTGAAATACAATGTCCTATGTAAAAATAGGGTATTCTTAGTTTCTCACTGATTTTTGGTAACTGTCGCTAGCTTGAAAAACTGCACTGGATAGAAATGGTCCCTAGGGTCCCTAAAGCTGTTGTTAGACTTTCATGGTTCCTTAGGCCATCAGACCTGTAAGCTTTAAATCCTGCTACAACTTTATGTAAGTGCAAAGGAAACAAACAGTGAACATTTCAATTCCCTAAGATCTCTAGATGGTCATACATTTACCTGAAGAATAGAAGTGTTTTATAGTGATGGTCATTGGATGCATTTAGACCTCACCTGGCACTGGGTTATTTCTTTAAAAATATCACATTACTGAGAGAACTTGCCTTCAATAAAGTTTTTGTATTATGGGGAAAAGTTATTTACAACATTGGTGGGTTCCCCTTTGAAGTCATTTGTCTTGTTGAGAGGGGAAGTGGAGCTGGCCTTTGAAGAGTCTCATTTCATCTTGGATCTCTCCCTTTGAAGTACACTTTACCCTGTAGGCATTCCCTGTGGAAAATCTCTCATTGTTCATGAGTCTCCTAAGAAAATATTCCCCAGAGGCACACTTCCCTGAAGAATAATTTACCTTGGAGATAGTGATGTATTTTTCATCCTTGCCAACAGCAGGCAGGGTCTAGTTACACCAACTGCACAAATGATTACACGAAGAAAATACAGGGGTTTGCTAATTTAATATGTAAGGGGCAGTTGCCTAACAGTGTCCAAATCTTGATAAACTCAGCTTCCTTAATGCTACTGAAAAAAAAAAGGCAGTAACAATACTCTGCCTTCATACAGACCTAATTTTTTTGAGTCTTTGATGCTGAAATCCTCTCATTCTTATGCTCTATGAGGAAGAATTCTCTGAAAGCCTAAAGAAAATTCTGTCACCCATTTGCAGGCCTGATGCACGTTGTTTGATAGTGTTCAAAGACAACCATTCTGAGTGTCATGAAATCAAAGAAGAGAAAGTATTTTTTTCTCTTTAATGAATTTTCACTTTTGGTTTTTTGTTTTTGTTTTTTTCGTTATAGAACTTCAACAAATGGAAAAGAAAACCTTCCTTAATGGCTCAGTGCTCATTGAGGTCTAGTACCTCAGTGAGGTTGCAAACTACAAATTAGGAACATAAACACAAACAAACAGCCACACCTATGGTCCATAAAAGCTTTCCAACCATTAAAGCAGCATTACTTCTGCTGTATCCTACCATTGCCTAATTTCAAAGGCATAATAAAGGGTAATTGCTATGCATACAAGATCAGCTCTAGGCATAACCAAAACAAGCAACTAACTTGGACAGCAAATTTCCAGAAAGGAAATCCAGCCATGGCTCTGATACCTATTTTGTTTATACCACAGCCTAAGAAAACCAGACGCACTGCTGCAGCTGCTTCAAGGTTCACGGTACACAGGTGAGGGAGGCAGGTGGGAGCTCTCCCAGAGGCACAAATCATTGCCTCAAGCCATCTGATCCCCTGGCAGCAGAAGGAGCAGTGAATCTGACCTTGTGTGACTCCTCTTGGTGCCTCATTTCTCTCTTTCTTCACTGCAGAACTGACCTATTTTTGGTCATGTCCCACAACTTCCTCTGAAGGGGTGCAGTGCTGGAAGCCTAAACCCAGCTCTGTACACTACAGTTACTCTTAAGCACCGACTTACTTTAGTCTTTGCTATTAGCAAGCCTACCATTTGACAGAGAATTTAGATCACTCAGGAAATCTATGGTAGATTTAGGATTGTTGCAAAAGTATCGAATTCTCACATTTCAGTCTGAAGGCAGAGACTCACTGGATTGCAGTGGATAGTATAGCATGCAGAGCTTGTGGTTTCTTTACATATATAAACATATTTATAAAACTTAAATTACCTCTGAAAATGGAGGATTCTGAGAGGGGATAGGAGCTTAGCCAACTTGAGTGTCTCCTTTTAAAATTATGTAATTGATTTGGGTGAAGATAGTATGATATTTCCCATTGCACTATATTTAAGTATTAATGGATTTTTCCTATGAAATCTCTGTCTCTCTTCAAAGGTTGTAAGGCAACCTTTGGCCATCTTACTTGTTTGAAAGTATAGTCCTTTCCATGGCAACAGATTGTGATGTCAGGCATGACCAAATTATTAGGTCAAAAAGCACCCAAGTTAGATTTGAAGGAAGAAGTAGAAAGATGCTGAAACTGTATAAACACTTTTCAAACTTAGTATTCAAAAGAAGTGAAAAACAGAGTGATTGAATAATTTTTTAACTTACCTTGTCAATGAAGCTTTACAGTTGTGTCAGCCACTGTTATTATTATTATTATTATATCAAAAATAATAAGAAACATTAGCAAAGACCACAGCACAACCAAACAAAAAATACCTCTATATAATATCAATTCCATTTTATCATAGCCTATGTAGAAAATTTTTTAAAAATATTACTTTATCAACAGTTAAACTTGAACTAATGTGAGTAATAGATATACACATGAAAAACATAGGTGTGGTGTTGATGTTTTTCCCCATCATAGAGTTACAGGCTTTCAGACCCAAGCCTGCAGTTCAACTTTATTTGGAGAATGGGTTTGTCCACGTATGGTTTTAAACAATTCCAATAATATGTTTACATGCAGGGTTTTTAGTCTAGTCCATGAATGCATTAAATGCCTTTGGATGCTGTCTGTAAAAGTTCATGACAAATTTGTTTTTCCTGCAGGCTGAGATTATTCATGTGTGTCTATTCTCTTACCATTTGATAAAGTTTACTAAGTTACAAGGGATCATTGCTTTTAATGTTCCCCATAGCTGATCTGTTGCCTTTTCCTGGTCTTAAAATTAAAACCAAAACACAGTTTATGGGGAAAAGTATTTATTTAAAGATCTTTGTGTGGAGCACTTTGTCCAGGTGGATTGCCCCGAAATGCACACACCACCCCTCACACACCAAAATGTTCACAACTATAGGCCTTGCAAATTAGCATAGCTATCAAAGATTCCCCAGTGAGAGGCTCGAGTGAACCCTCGTTCTGAGGAACCTTCGCCCTGGATGGGCCTGTCTGAGCTGACAAAATGTGTTCTGGGGAGGACCTTGGTGTCTGGGGCTCCCAGGATGTTTGGTCTCCTGGTTTAACAGTGCCGTGGGTCTGAGCTGAGTTATCGGATTTAGAAAATTACAAGTATCTAGGCTAAAAGCACTAAGAATACATAAAACTATATAAAAGGATATATGAGAGTGGTAAAAAAGAAAAGGCAAAAAATTCTGGCATCAGTCTGATTCCTCCAAGGATACATACCCTACTAGGAAATCTACTTGGTGATCAAGGGCAACTTGGCTCAAGTTAACATGGGCAACATGGTCATTTAAACAAAACAAGCTTGTTTTTCCAAGTCTGGATAAAACCCACCAAATACTATGTAGGGAGGAACAGTGCCATAGACATTTCCAGCAACTATACAGATTTCTTTAAAGCCAGGTCAGATGTCTCTATTACAACACTAAAGCTTGAAAGTTGCAGACACCATTCCTTATATCAAATCATCAGTCCATAAAATGGGGGTATTCCCACATTTTAATATATGTAATACCTGCATGGGAGAGTATTAGAACACTTATTCAAGACAGAGGATAGACTGAGAGAAAATCTCTATCACATGGGAAGGTGGAGACTGGGAGAAAATTCATTCTATAATTACTAGTTTTCTTATATTTTCTTCTGGACATTTACTATTGACTCCTCTTTGAGAAAGAATATTGAACTAGATGGAGCTGTGGTCTGCCTGAGGATGTAAACTCTTGTGTTTACCTTGCAGTAGTAAATGCTGAAGAGCCTGAAATCAAAGGGGTAGTATTATGGCTTGATTGTGCTTTCATAATAAAGTCCATCCTTGTTAAATAAAGAGATCACCAAGTCCCAATGAATTCTAATTTAAACCGTGTCTATAAATGTAACAGTGTTTACATCTTTCATTTGTGATGATATTTCAACTAAGTCGTTCTGAAATTGCTCTGCTTTTGTGCTATGTCATAAAGTGGAAGCATATATTACATTAAGCAGTAAGGAGCTGTATCTCATTTAAAACACATAACCACATAATTTCATAGATATATATCTATATATAGATATATATCTATGAACAATGAAATTGCCCCAAAATTAAAACCCTCTTGGCAGTGTATTTGTAAACACAATCAGCCTATAATCCAATAAAGAGACTCTGTTTTGAATTAATGTGAATTGCTTTTCTATTCTGCCTTTACAAATATAACTTTTCATCTGAACTTCTTCACTCCCTCTATTTGTTTCACTAAAAATAATTGCAGTGATTTTCTTTCTCACTTGTAAACAGCAGAGGAAACATTTGGAAAGCAGAATAAAATGGAGTTGGAAAAAACAGAAAAAACCAAAATAAAATAAGCAGACATAATTCATTTTATACCTGCAAATAGAAAAAGCAAATCTAATTTCTCAGAACTTCTGGCATGAAACAGTTTGCATGTTAAAAAGAAACCATCACTTCAATCATCTTTTATGATTCTGATAATGAAAGCTAGATTGTTAAATGGAAAGTGCAAAAATTATATATACACATAAAAAAGGAACCATTTCTTTAATTTTGATAATTTAAAACAAATTTTTCCAAATGACAACCTTTTAAGTATAATTAATTAACCTTCCAAGCAATAGTATTTGGGACAAAAGCGAATTAATCTTAAGACATACTAATACAAATGAAATATTTAGAGGTTCTTCTTTGACAAGGCAGGAATTCAAATTTAATATTTTCTGAACTGAGTTAAAAGGGGAAAGAAAGAAGATCTTTTTGTCAATATAAAGTACACAAAATTTGGAAAGTAAATTGAAGATTGATATACCTGGAATATTCAAAAACAAGATTTTGTTTCTACTTATTATGTGCTTTTCTTTAGGTTTCCAGGTACTTAGCGAAAATGAAATCAATTTGAGGAAACTACTAAGAAAACTTCACTTAATTGTGAGGATTTTTATTTTTATATCAGGAACATGAAGTAACATTTTCTAATGAATTCTTAATCAGCTATTAAACTTTGTCTGCTAGACATGATAACTATATAGACCAGATGGCATCGACTCCAGCTTCCTGGCTGGTCCTAGAACAATTTTTACTTATTTCCTCAAAAAAGAAAGTAATTTTTCTGCTTTTCTTAATTGGTAGGTTCATCCCACTGATTTTGGCAGGGCTGTGGTATCAACCCAGAAAGCCCGTGTAGGACTTTGAGGAATGAGAATGGGAGAACGTGTGAGGACTGGAGCTCCATGCTCTACTGGGTCCTCTCCATTCCTTCTCCATGGTGCTGCAGAGGATCTTTAAATAAGACAGGAAGGTGACAGTCAAGGTGTCAGGCAAACAGGCAAATACCAAAGGCTGTGGGAAGTTGAGACTCAACGACTGGAGGTACAAAAAGCCCAAAGTTTAGAAAGAACTGGTAAATTCAGGAGAACCTCATGTCTCTCTCCTTCTAAGCAGCTCTGAACATCAGACTACTGCAGCTCCTCCCCAAATGTGCAATGCTTACACAGGAGGGGCAGGATTTGCTGGCAGGGCTACTAAACAAGCTGAACATCTTCAGTGCTGTGTAAGAAAATAAAAGCAGAAACCTGCAAAGCATTTACTGTCATAAGGAAAATTCTGTTATTTTAAATTCCTGTGTTTCCTAAGTGAAGCCGTACTTCTAATGGAAGTCCACAGGTCCAAAACAAGAAGGGGCAAAATCTAGGCTATAAGGCCGAGGGACTGAGACGGGAGCTTGGCTGAGTGTTTTGTGCATGTGGAAGAACCCATGGAAGAAAATGGAGAACAGAATGGATAGGCACAGCCTGCAGTGAGTCAGTGCCACCCTTTCCAATCTACCTCTTGGCTGGCACACTCGTGCCTCCCAGACAGGACATGCCACAGTCCTTGCTTGCCCTCCACTGCTTCACACCACACTGGGTGGGAGCAGTCACCTTCCCTGCAGACTGCCCGTGTCCCACCAGGCCGTGAAGAGCCCATTTTGCATCCCGTCAGCCTTGGCCAGCCTCGTGCTCATGGCAGGCTGGCCAGAGGTTCTCCCAGGCTGCCATTCCCCAGGATGCCATGGAAGATCCCCTTTTCCCATTCTCCTGCTTCTCCCTCCAGACCTACTGGCCCTCCCTTCTCCCCTGGTGGCTTCGGATCACAAGCGGACTGTTCCTTTCCATCCTCCAGCTTAGATTGATTGCAGGCCTCTGGGAGTCTGTGGCCAAAACCAAAGCCAGGGACAATTCCTGAGCAAGTAAGCTCACAATGCCCTGTTTATTTATACAGTACAAATGATTGAAATCATTATGCCCCAGACAAGTGGGACCTATTTATAAACAGCCTCTTAAGATGAGCAATATAGCAGGACTCTCCACTGCTTCACAGCGAGCGCCAGCCCCATCCCCCATCCCCACTATAAAGCTCCAAGGCCCTTCTGACTTGCCACATGAAAGACACATTCCTTGCCTGTTAAATTAAAATCTAATCACATTCTGCAGTAAACAAGGCACAAAGAACACTCTGGAAATTATGGAATGAAAACCAGCAACACTAAGGGCCAAACTCTTCCCTCATTTCTATCCTACAGCTCTTTGACAAGTGCAATCAGTTAAACATTTGAGGGCTTGACAACAGCCACTCCACCAGACGTTTGATCTGTCTGGTATTCCACGCTCTTCAATAAATTACGGATCTTCAGATCTGCATGTCCTCCATGTTTGTGATGGCGGGTCTCCAACAGAGAGGAGGCTTGGGAAGAAGTGGATATTTCTCTCAAAACACTTACATTATTCCTATGTTGCTGTCTATACAAAGCAGATCTGGAACTACTTAAGTGGGCATCAGTTGAGTTTGGAGCCTTGAAAAGAATAGCATTTGCTGTTCGTGTTCCTCAAACAGTGATCCAACCTAAACAAAATGTGAGATCTAAACAGCAGCCTCACACTTCAGTGCCATCTGGGTGTTGGATTTGCTGCAGCACCCTTTGGCTCTCAAAATGCTCACACTGTGGTGTAGCAGCCTGTACAAGAGGCTGGGAGCAGAGCTGGAGCTGTCAGACACCAGCACACCTCATGGTGACACCCACACCCTGGGCTGGGTTTTCAACCTGTTGCACATCGCCCTTGGGTCAACATGGATCACAGGTCCCTTACAGATCCTATGAATCAGAAGTGTTGGATGTTTTGGCTCTATACTTTTGATAAATCTCACCAGTTTACTTAACTGGGGTAGTCATGATGAGGCTTTGATATGATTAGAGTTTAAGAATTAATTAGGCTCAGTACCTCCACGGTACTTTGAGTTTTTCTCTTCAGATGGAGAACAAGCATTAACTAATTGGTCTTCAGAAAAACACTTTTATTATTACAATTTTATGAGGTGGAAACTAGGAGGTTAAGTAACTTGCCTGAAGTTATTCACTAAGTTGCACTGGGATTAAAATTTAGGAGTTGCTGGCTGCCAGCCCTACTTTTCGACCACCAGACTACTCTGCTTCTTGTTATAAGAATTTAATTTACTTGGCAGAGAATGCAGCTTTCTTGTAGTAAGTCATATATTGCCATTCTAATGAAGTTGAAGGAAGGTGAGAAGGCCAGCTGATCTCATTGTGAACTGATGAAGAGTCACATCTTAGTGATTCTGTTTAAAATTCTTGATCTAATGAAATACAGCTTCTCCTTCCCCCAAAAAGCAGAGCCTTGTTTCAAAATATGGAAGCTCATAACCAATTATCTAAATTTCTATCAAGCCAACTAGAGAAAGAAACTGAAAGCTAAGTGAACTGGCATTTAGGTCTCTCTGGTATTTTGGGATCTATTTCCTATTTCTATTTCATCAAAATTCAGGGAATGTTTTGACACCAAAACACACAATATTCTTCACCCAGTCTTCTTTTCTTGGTTTGAGTTCATGCATATATTTTTTCCTGCGATATTCTTATTTTAAAGCTGCTCTTTTCTTTTAGTGTAGACTTCTAAAAAACAGATGATCCAATACAGACATGGGTGCATGCATGTGTGTGTGTGTGTAAGATGGCAGCAACTATATAAATAGAAATAAATTTTCATGTCTCCATTTTTCTCAAGCTAACCTAGTATTTTAATAAGGAAAGTTCTGCAAGTACTGAAAATCAGTGAATCGGTAGTCCCCATGAGGAGGTGACAACAGCAACAAATGTCTGTGTATATGTCTCTGTGTGTACAAATTTTGGACAGCAACATCTCCATGTATATCCATCTCTCTTGTAGTAGAGCCTCCAATGAAAAGAAGCCCCGTGGAGAATTCATGTACTGCCAGACAAGCTTTGTTGACATTACATTCCAGCTCCAAGGTGGAACTCTGCAGGTGTATCATAAATTCACCACTACAAAATAAAGATCTTTCATTTGCCTGTGGAATAACTTTCAAAATAGAGAACCAGAAACACAAATAAAGAAGTGTCAAAGGGATGTTAAGGATCATTATGGAAATGTATAGAGATGTGAAGGAAGAACAAAATTCGTGTCTGAACACAGAATTTTGGTTTCTGCAACAGAAAAATGGACACAGTGGCTGTACACAGATCCCAGAGAAGAAACATCATTGCCATTAGTAGGAGAAAAACCTTGATGATACAAGGTACTCTAAAAATAGTGAGTAAAAAGAATAAGGACTTGGTAATATGAATGAAATCAATGCTAGAGGTTTGTTTGCAAGGCTGTGGAAAGCATTCGTTACTGAAAACTTAGTCTGACTGGTAAAATCACCTAAAAAATAATTTTAAAAAACATATACAGAAATACAATTATTTTTGTGTACCACAGATACACACATATTTGCCAAAAGCATAGTAAAGGTGATTTTTTTAAACTCCGGAAAGGTTTAGTGACACTCGCTTCATTTAACAGGTTTGTTTTTTTTTAAACCTGAGTTGTTTGTCAAGTCTTTGTCATCATGGTTTAGCACTGCAGCAGTTTTCTATATGGCCCAAAACTCTTTGTCCATTAAGCTACACCTTTCAACATGTCCTCAAGTATGGATACAAAACCTGTCTCACCCACTTTGTTAGCAATGGGCAGGTGGTCTTCTTTTGGGAATGAATGACATTTTTGACAGACTGGTAGTCAATACAGAAGAAATAATAGAAATATGTCCATAATGCCCATTTGTCCCAGACCCTATGCCTGAGGAGCATCTTAGTCCCCATAACTCAATGACTACTGGTAACAGTGAAAGGTCTGGTAGTATTCATCAGATTACACAATGATGCGAGTGACCCTGTGGTAAAAATCTTTTCATTGGCTGTAATAGGAATAGAATTTTGCTGAAATCTAGGATGGGTTCCCTCCAAACTCAAAATACTCGTTCCACAAACGTAAAAAATCCTACCAGGTTTTTGGGAAGGCTTGTGAAATGGAATAATATAAGAGAAAAATTAGTTGTCATTCTCTTGACAGAGATGCCAAAGCTTCTGAAAATCAGCAGTGTTTCCCCTAATCATGAGAGCAACCTGGACTCTGATGGTGTCATTCCTACAGGAGAGCATTTCCTACCAGGACAGTATTTACTGTCACTGTCAGCAAAAGTCAGAATGGAGGGAGAGGGGCAGTGATCTCCAGCAGTTTGAACTATTCACTCCTTACTTTTTTCTCCCCATCTATTTCTTCTCTTTTTTGAAAAGGATAATTCCTTCTTTTCCGTTACCCTTCATCTAATCTTTGCTTTTCCAGAGTAGGTTGGCCACTTCTTTCCTCTTACTTTCTACTCTATCTTCTGCATTATTTCTATCTTCTCCACAGGATGAAGTATGATTCTGAATGGAGAGATTATGCAATTTCAAAGCTAGTAATTCCACAATTTCTCAAATTCCTTGTAGCAGAAATGCTTCTTTCTTCTGTACACCTTCTCCAGGGAACCACACTGCTTCTGCTTGGTCTTGTGAGATATCTGTAAAGGTGAAGAAGAGTCTAATCCCTGTGAGTTTGTAGCTTCTGGTTTCATGTCTGGTCCTTTTTCACTGTTTTTGTATCTCCAAAGCAATTCCTGTGGAAGAAAATTCTGATAGTAGTCCCAATCCCCTTCTTGTATACCATATTCCCTTACATACTTAGGACAACAAGGAAAATGAGCTTGTGTTTTACCACTGGGATCTTGAATTCAGCTGACACAAGGTCAAATGAGGTCTATAGACACCCTGTTCTAAATGCAAGTTCAGGTCTTCTAAGGGACCATATGGAAGAATGAAGCCAGAAGTGGGACAGTATTGACACAGCATTTCCTTTTTCTCTGTATTGGGTGCTAAGAGAATTAGAGCCCCTCACTTAACCATTTTTGCCAGGAATTTTGAAGCCAACTGTGCTTTCAGCTATACATGTAAATGATTGTGGGGTTATATGCACGAAAACAAGAGCAAAACTTAGACCACAGATTTTCTAGGGAAAAACAAGTGCTGCATTTTAGGCAATTAGGAGCAGTAAAGTAAACATTTAGTCACCATTGACTCATGAGCCGAAAAACACAGTAGTCAATTACAGCTTTCGGCAGCAATAATTAATATGGTGTTGATGAAAACTGTGGTTTCCACTCAACATACAAAGGTAATTTCAGGTAATTAAATGTAACCTCATCTATATGTAATTTGTCTTTAATCTGCACATGATACAGTATTTCAACCTCATATGTTGTATTCTGGAGGAAGAATAGTATAGGAACATTACCTAAAGCATATACCCAATAACCCTAGCAAAATTTGTTTTCATTTAAGTCTATGTCACACTTTATGATTAAATATTTGATGATGAAAAGGTTTTTAATTTAATCATTTGCACAATCTTTCTTATATTACTCCACATATCTGATTTACAGAGATAAAGAGATCAATTTTGACTGTGTATACCACACAGACATTTATTTCATTGTATGTTTTAACATCCTGAGGCTTTTTCAGAGACATTAAATAGAAACCAAGTAAATACTTACAGAAAAGATCACTCTTGCCATTTCTGATGAAGTACTTGTGGTATTATGCAGTTTCTGAATACAAAAAAGAGGTGTTATGTGCAAAGAAGTCTTTACAATACTGTATTGACCTGATTTTCCAAAGTGCAGATTATCTACATTTCTTACTGAAACTAATGGAACTTGAAATGTTTCTCTGAAAATTAATGTGTATCACTGCCCTCTAAGTCACTCTTTATAAACCCTAGTAATTTGAAGTCCATATTTCCAGCTTGACTACCCAGCTACTTCCAGCTATAGCCATATAGTAGGAAAAAATTGAAAGAGAAATTATATTTTATCCAAAAAAGCTTCATTTTTATGTATTTATAGATTTACAATATTTTATTTGCATGCTAGGCTTTGTTTCTTCACAAACTACTTGCCAGTTGAAGCATTAGTTTCACATGATTGTCAACCAAAGTGTACCTTTGCTGGACATCTGCAGTGTGATTGCTACATGGCAAACACACCTGATATTTTTATATCTGAACTGCAGACTATTAAGGGCTTAATATAAGCCTCCACAAAATATAAAATTTTATACAATATGAAATTAAAAAACATGGCTATTACCTTTAGCAAATACCACATCTGAAACTATAACTTTGCCACATTTGTTAGCACAAGGAGATCTTGTTCCATAATGTTTTCAGAGCTTTACAATTCCTAAATAATTGGACTGCTATGTTACAACACAACATCAAGGTTACTGGACCTTTAGTTCTGTTAGCCTTTCTGATAACTAGTTTAATTCAGAAAAGGAAGCTAATTTCCAACCAAAACATTTTTATGCTAATGCCATACGAAAATATTTTTTATTAGTGACTATCATTTTCATTGTCTTAAATGTTTACTATGAGATTGAATTTTCAGAAGCACTTAAAATGTCTTTGAGCTAAATTCAGGAAATATGTGTGGTCCATTTTGGTGTATTTTTGCTCCATGAAATGTATTTAATGTAAAATTGTAAGACTCTGATACCAAGGAAATTCCTCAGCTTTGACATCAAACAAACTCTTTTTCTGAGCATGAGCAAGAAAAGTCTTTAATGCATCCAAAAGAAGCACAAGCCAAAATAAATGGCAGAATCAACCAATAAATGAAAAGCACAACACAGTGCCCTACGTGGGCATAATCAATAAGCCTTTTTGTGTTACTTATTTGAAGGAACAAAGGGGCTTTTCCAGAAGCCATCTGTACATTATTAAAGAGGAGTGAATTACCTACAACCTTCAAAGGAAAATGGTGCTGTTAAAATAAACTTGGGGGTTGGAATGAATTAGGTTACTAAACATGGGGCTCAGTTAGAACTTATGCATCTCTCTGGATTTTGTCTTGCTGGTTACACAAAACCCAGGTACACAGGGATGCAGGGTTTCAGCAGAGAGACATTGCCACAGCTGTCAGATCTGCAGCCAGACTTGCCAATACCTAAATGCTTTGAAGTTGTCTTCTAAAGCACCATAACAATAAGAGAAGGAATAAAAACCCTTAATGTCCTCTGGATAGAATGTAGAGTTACAGATAGTGGGCTAGATTTCGTGCTCAAAAACTATTACCTTAGATCCTAAAATTGTGAGTTTAAAATAATACTGTGCATGCTGGAGTCTCTGGAGTCACCTTTGGTTTTGAACTGTTGGTGTGCTTGGGCACACGTTCAAGATTCTTGCCACAACCACAGGGATTGAAAACTTCTGCTCTCTTTTAAATGAAAGATGAGATTTTCACATGGTCACTTCATTTCAAGAGAGGCCTTAATGAAAACACCAGTTAGGGCAAGTTTCACGATAAATACTGGCAATGCTATAGGTCTTTTCAAAATCCATGAACCTCAAAAGAAGCCAGGCAAAATCTGCTTGGTTTCAGATTTCATAGAAGCTTGTAGCTCAGCTCCAGTTTGTCCTAAAGTTCACTGAAGTTCAGCCTTTCAAGTCATTCTGATTCGATTTATGGGGTTTTTTTCCTAAACCATATAAAACTTAGGGTATTACATGGATTTGACACGAGCCAGGTGGAACTCAGTAGGTCCAACAGTGTTTTGATTTGAGATTTTGAGTCTGTTTAAATACAAAACAGAAAGAAAAATTCCATCTTCCTCTGAAGCCAGAGGAAAGTTTCATATGATCCACTGTATGCCAGATTCACTTCCTGCAGAGTCCTTGAGAATCACAAAGTTCATGTCTGCATAACTCTACAGTGAGGGCTCTACGGGGTCCTACTCAGGGCCTACAGGGAAAGCCAGGAATCCTGGAAGCTCAGCAAAGGGAAGGGTGTAGAGTGCCTTGCTGCAGAG
>VZTN01028460.1:51727-91741 GCA_013400515.1 Erpornis zantholeuca
TTAAAACTGTTTTGTGAAGTAATTAATGAAAATTGTTGCCTATAACAGTCCATGGAGCTACTCAAAAAACAGTTGCTGCCATCACTTTTCTTGTATATTGTTTTCATGCCCAAAACTGATATTAGAATTTAGCATTTTTCTCTTTTATTTTGTCTCTATGTTGAAATGCTTACCCCATTTAGGAGGGCATGGCCAGTTGTCATGCATGATGGCATAATTTTAAGTAATGAGACTGGCTAAAGTGAAAACTGCACTATAAAACTCAAATATAAAGTAAAGCTTTGAAGGATATATTAAATGATTATCAAGATTTACTGGTTCCTAGTAAGGAAACATAAGATCGGTATCTTTTGTGTTTCATACTATCATTCTTATACAGCTATTAAGCTCCCCTCAGAATATTGTTTTAAGAATCTTAGCACACAATAAATATCTTGTTAAACTAACTCTTTAGTTTAGGAAAGTAATTATTCATTTGAGATGTTTTGTTTGAAGGGTATCTACAGATCCATATCTCTGTAAGCTAGATTGCAGTAGATCTTGTTAGAAATTTTATAGGACATTAATTTCAGGGTGAAAACCATGCTTGTATATTTCAAAGGCACTTAAAGCTCAAATTTAATCCAAGTAATATTAGGTCTCTCTACTAGGTATGTAATTGGTACAAACAGTTGCCCAATGACTAATTGTATAAACAATTAATGGAGAGATCTCATTTTCCACGTTGATTACATGGTCAGTTTGAGGTAAGAGTGCTTCTAACTTCTATCCCTGGATAAATGCCTAAGATAAGGGGCAACAAATACATACCTCAGATGTCAAACATCTTTCACAAAGCTTTGTTTTCTCTTAAAATTTAGCCTTCATACATTTGCAAAATGGGGAGGAAATATCAGGAGCATAAATACATTCATGTTTTCCTATTAAGGAAATATGCAGCCTTTGCAATCCAGAATTACTTTATGTCATGAATCTGAAGCTCAGAGGTATCTGCAATCTCTTTGGAGTTACTTGTCAATCTGACCACTAAAGACTTTAATGTTCATTTTGGACAAGGATGGGAGAAATCCCCTTGTGGTCAAGCCTCCCCTACTGAAAGTTTATAAAAGAAAATTACCTCTTTTTCTTTGATACTGCTCTACTAAGCTGTGTTCTGTGGGGTGGTTGTTCAGACACTTGGTATTATTTACATTTTCCTGTCCATGCATCTATCCATCTGTCCATTTCCTTTTAGTTTATTTTTCTGTGTTCATGCAAAAGGAGCCATTTTGGGCCCTCTGTGGCCAGCAGTTGGGTTGGCAAATGGGTGCTTACTACAGGTTTGCATTTGCAAATTGGTTGTTCTAATTACAAGCAAAACCATGTAACTGAGTGAAGTACTGCGGTTATATGTAAAGTCATAGTAACCTTACATGTGTGAGTCCTGAATTTCTGGCCTCCTCCTCTTTTAGCTTAGCTCTCCCTTGAGCATTTATTCATTTGTTTGCCCTTGCCAAAAAAATTACTCATCTAAACACAGCCCCCTCATGATGTCAATGGAAGTCTGAGCAACCTACGGCAGAGAATGTTCAAAGCTTACATTGCCATAAAACAACGTTGTCTTCTGGTTTGTTTTATTTTTTTGGATATCCTGTTCTGTGAGAAAAGCAATTCTGTAACTAAGACTGACTTGTGATTTTTCACAGTATAACAAAGTATAACAAAAATGCCTCCATTTCACCTTTTAATGATTAAGTCTCTCCAGTGCCCTGAGCTTTGTACATGCGGGCACAGAAGTAATTTTATGCACATGAGCAATCCTGCTGAACTCCCTGGGTCTACACACGTGTAGCATTGCACATATTCACATCAGCAAGATCAAGAACTGGTTTTGTTGAGAACATCTGTGGCAAAGGAATCTTCCTGCAAATAAATAGTGTCTACATTAGCAAACCTCATAGCTTTGCTTCAGTGCTCAGTCACCCACAAAAGTCACTTACTGCCTTGCATAGCATTTGCTTTGAGCAATATTCCTTAAGTAATTTGCTTTAAATTCTTTAAACACTGTGATAGCATAGTTTGCTCAAGCTTTCAGAAAATTAAAAAAAAAAACAGGTTATATCCACTTATTGTAGGTAGTTACAAGTCATGGCAAATGGTGTATTTGAAAATCAGAGTTAACAACTTGCCAATTGATATCTCATACTCCATTACTTAGTGGTCAGGATAATGGCTTCCAATCTTCATTCAATTTTTTTTTTTTTTACCTGATAGTGTTGAATTTTTTGAGCAACAATGTGAGCACAAGAACAGTTTGTGTAAGTAAATGAACCATGTCAGCAACTGTAATTCACTCTGCATTGAAAACATGATCAAAATGTATTAAATTATTTTTGATAGTTTCTCTCTGCAAGAAAGAAAACCTATTTGAACAAAAAAAATTAACTGGAATATGAAACTGCAATAATAAAAATGTCATGTCTCTTTAAATAGTGTTTGAGTGCATAGCTATTCTACATTTTAAGTGGTATTTCATTCTAAAGGAACTAAAAACCTAATTTGTAGCTAAATGCACAGTGTTTCAAAAGGATTGCTCTACAGGTAGATTAAACAAAGAAGCCCAGGCAAAAAACTTCATCTATGTAACCATTCTCAAATAGACTGTACATTTTATATAGCATAAAAACATAAGCTTCAATGTTATATGACAGCCAAAAACTTATGTATTGATTCCCAAAAATATTGACTTAATTTTATCAAAATGTATTTATTCATCACTGCTGCATCAATGATCATCTGTATTTTATATGTAAATAATCTATTCTATTCCCTTGATCATGTTAATCTTACTAATGACAAATTACCATTCTCCACGTACAGTTCCTAGATTTACAAATTATCACTCCTGCTTTCAGGGGACTGAGAATCAGCCACGCTTGCTAATGCCTCCATGGATCGCCTGACACATAGCAGATTTTTATATTCCCTTTTAAAGCATTCAGCTCGCAAGAAATAATTTATAAATCTGGCTATCACTCGCACTTATCCTCTTACTGCTTGAGGGGGAAAAAGAACAAGATCAAATTGGGAGGATTATTAACAATGTAAGAACTTTATTTGCTTCAATTAACTCTTTGCAGGAAGAACTGCTTGCTAAAGCCTGTTGGTTTTAGGAAAGAAGAGGAGGTACCCTGTCTATTCCATTATAGTGGAAAGCTTGGACAAGCAAACAATTCTGTCTACAAGTACTCTTTGATTTCTAACTTAAAAAAATATAAACTTTTTGAATTTTAAATGTTCTTTTAGACCTGAGATCTCTTTTTATCCAACAAAACATCTCTTGTGTTAGGGAATTAAAACTGTGACAAATCAAGCAAGCTAAAAATTCAAACTTTGGGACCGTTTTTATCTTGCTCTGAATCTGTGCATAGTGGAGACAAAATGCTACCAGACTCATTGGGATTCACCGTTTGATATTTCCTTTGTAGCTGTAAAAATGATAATGATGCAATGGAGAATGAGATCCTCAAATTTCACCCTTCCTGTAGGTTCACCTGTCTTGGTTTTATAAACCCTGACTGCAACCTTCTCCTTCTCACACAGAGACAAACACTTGGGATAGTCACTGAGCAGGGTGCTGCTTTTCATTGCAGGAAGCTCCTTGGTTCTTTCAGTGCAAAGGAATGAAGAGCACTGGCTGTAATTGCTAAGCAACTGCTGAGAACGAAAGGTAGTCAGCTGTTCCTGCACAGTAAAAGTATTTTGGAAGTCACTTCGACAACTCCTGCCACCCCCTCAGGGCTATGGACAGCAGTAGGAGAACCTGAAATATAAGACAGGTTTCATTTTCCAAAGGCAGGTGCCTAAAAAGCAGCTAAAATGTCTGAGTTTCCCTGCTGACTTGCAGCTGCCACTCGAGAAGGAAAAGGTCTCATGAAGATCCTACTAGTCTCAGGAAGGTGTCTTAGATACCCAAGGCGTCTGAAATGCTAACATGTACAAGATTTAAGTGACTAAATATCTCCCACTGGACCCAAGAAGTTACCACCATATCTTGTATAAATTTCTGTGTCACTGATAACAGATAACACCAATTGTAATCAGTATCAATAATCAGTATCTTCTGGTAGCATAACATCTGTGCGATAAATGCCTTGAGATAAAAGTAACACTAAGAGAGCAGAGGACTCTTGACATCTAGGGCAACCTGATTCAGTGTGCATAAACAGTGCCACAATCTCCATTCCTCTGCTCAGTCCACCAAATAGGGCTGCTGTAAATAAGTTCATAATACCCCCCGGCCCTCCCTACTCTCCACACTTCAAATAAAAATGGAATTCCCTGAGAAAACTAGAAGGCAAAACTCAGGAGTGCCATGGGATGCCGATTATCTCTTACACCAGAAATTTCACCTGGTGCTTCTGTGTTAGTGATGCCCCCTATTCTCAGCATCTTTCCATAGGGGAGACAAAGACATGATAAATGTCACAGCTGATAAATCCTTGTGTTATAAGGAAAAAATTGCTGCAAAGGCTTCCTTTAGTTTCAATTCTGCCTGACCATTCTGTTTATGTAACCACAATACTGGCCATATGTGTGACAGGACTTTACTCATTAAGAAGCCTTTTCTGCCTACAAAATAACTTTGCAAGTTACCTAATGGGATCTCTAATTAGCAGAGTACAGTATTTCTAACAGCATCAAAAATCCCATTTCTAGTTCATTAAATCAAGGTTCATTTTGAGCAGTCTATGTGTCAATAAGTATTTATGATCTGCTTGAATCACAACTTATTGGCCTGTACAGAACAGCTATTTCCATTTGTCACATTGATATGTATTTAGGGACTATCTGTAATACACACTGGATCGATTCTAATGGTTGGTCATGTAAATTCTCTTTAGTTCAATGGTCATTGCCACAATAGACTCCCAGAAGCACTGCAGTCTATCATGCATCTAATCTATAAAAACCTATTTCTGATATTCATTCATCATGAGGTTATTATACATATATTGGGGACGAGCAGAAAGGCTGGAAATGGATGGCATTTGGATATGAATTTTTTTAACTCAGATGATACATATTTCTACACAGACTTCCTCCTTCTCCGTGTGTCATGCAAGAGTAAGCCCTCTTCTTTCTCTGTACAATAACATTTAAGATTTTAAGGAGAAGGAAAAAAGTAGTCTTGTTTTTAGAGACCAGTATTTTTTTTTCACCTCCTGAGCTCTTTAAAAGCTCCAGCTATCTGTGCGAGACATCTTATTACAAATATGTTCGTCTACTTACATTCCCTTTAGGAATGTCAGGATAGAAAGGGGCCCTGCTACCTACCACTTCCTACAGAAAGGTTGAAAATGCTGCATCTTGCCTTGTATGGAGGATGCACAGCTCTTGCTATTGCTAGTAGCTATTTTAAAAATAGTTAGCTTCAGGAACTAGGAAGTTCTGGGCCAAATTTCAGTTACGAACAAGCGTATCTACCAAAAAAATGCTCAATCAACTCTGTGGCACAGTTTGAACTGGTTGGAATTCCACTTTACGTGCATTGTGGTTACCATTTTCCACATAGTTGGAGTGCTAACACTTTAGTAGAACCAATTCTTTTCATGACAACCATAAATAAAATTTTAAAAAAAATCAAAGTATAACTTCAGGGTAATTGCAACAGGTAAATCCAAAGTGGTTAGTGCAGTTAACTTAATGTTAATTTCAGTTAGACTTCAGTTAGGTTTGCTGCCTACAAACACCCATTCATAGCGTTAGTCACATGAGTCATTCAGTGACAGCCAATGAAAATATTTGGTGAGTAAACTATCATATATGTTTGTAGGCTCCAGTCCTAACAGGGTACTAATAAGCAATTCAGATATGTAGTTTACTTCCTCATATGCATTAATGTTAATTACAAGTAACCAGAATTATAAAGACAATGTAATTATGTTCTAATTATAGCATAACCACAGCCACTGTATTATAGGAGTAGTCCAATTTTTAAAAGAAAACCTTTTGCTTTTATAGGCATATCATTTTAGTACATGATTTTATTCCTACTTTTTTGCATCCTGCCTTTCAACAGCACAAGTCTGAGCACTCAGACAAAACTTTGACCCGTCTTTAAGTGGACAGCAGAGGAAGCAAAATGGTACATTATCATATTTTAAATTAAAAGATAGTCTCATTACCTTTATTCTTTATAAACCAGGGGTGACATAGACGAATTATGCAGGCAGATTAGCTTCCATTTCACTGTATACACAGCACTGAAATCTTAACCTATCAACTCAGAATGTCACTCCAGCAGCTGTGCGTGCTGCAGGCATGAAGAACTAACCAGTGAGACTGGCTCCACTGGCCAGAGCCTGGTGCTAACAGCAAGGCTGCAAGTTTCATCCTCATGTGGGCCGTTTACTTAAGAGTTGGACTTGAGGAGCCTTCTGGGTCCCTGAAAACTCAGACTGTTCTATGATTCTGTGAGGGGCTGGAAAGCTTGACGGTTAAGTAACAATTGATGCATTGAACATATTATATATATGCAATAGATACATTCTAGATATTTCCCTGCTGGAGTCACACTGGTATTACAGTCACAAAAACTTTTGTTTTCCTGGTCAGCCAAATGGGTCATGGCTGGCTTGCTCTGTCAGGAAGAAAAAAAATAAAAGTAGCACAAACTGAGTCAAGGTGTCCCAAATCGGAGCAGAGCAGGAAATGGGAAAATCAGTGCTCTCTATCTGAATCCTTTTACACATGCAGCAGCTGAGAGGCAACCACTTCCACCTGCTTGTCAGACAAGGACCCTTCTCAGCCATCATTGCAGAAGTTGCCCATATCACCCAGACCTACTTGCAGCTAAACAAGCTCAGTTCCTGCTGATGCCTTAGGTTTTAACTTTTATATTTTTTCAAATCCTGTACTGCTAGTGTAACTCTGAAGTTTCTTGTAGCTTGTTAGGCACTGCTCTCTTATGCTAAGAGAGACATAACAAAGCCTCTCCAGCTCGCTCTCTAAGGACACCCAGACCGTCTGAGGCCCAAAAGTCTAAACCTTAATCTTGGGGGGGAGCAGCTTGGGGAAATTACATCATTGGCTAAAGTTTTAATTGGCAAATTTATCCTGATATGCAAATGGACCAAACCTGTAAAAGTGTGAAGAATTTGTGACCTGTAATCCATCTTGGGATTCACTTAGGCAGGAGCCTCCAGACGCCCAGAGTGTACCTTTGAAGGCCTTTCAAATAAATACCTCCTTTATTCCCTTATTCCTGTCTAGTCTCTGTTTCTAAGTAGTCATCTAAGGCATCACAGTCTTGGAGTGAAAGTTCCTTTGAGTCTGAGTCTTACTCATGTTGTAGTCTCCTTCACAGAGAAATGAGAACAAAAATATCTCTGAAATATTAAAGCTGGCATCCAGTTTCTGAAAGAGAGAGAAAACTCACCACTTTGCATTTGCTGGGCTGTGAAGGTATTATTCTGATGAAGTCATACAAGTGTAAATAAGAAAAAGAGGGGAGGAGTGAGAATTGCAAAGACACATGGGAATCTGTCAGGCCCAGAAATCCTGCTGACTGCAAGCTGAGGACAACAGCAGGAAGGTGGGAGAGGAATTCTCCACCACGGATGGTAGATCTAAAGTACTAACCTGAAAGTCTGAGACAAGGCAAGCAGATTGAAGGTAATTATATTTCAGGATTTTCAGAAGCTGAGGATAGAGTCTCAAAGCCATTGCACTAATTTGGTATGTTTGTCATAGTTGCAGATTCCTTAACTGTATCTTTTTATCAGACAAGGCTCTAACTCACCATACAGATAACCTTCATAAAGTAGCAGAATCAACAACATTTAACAGTTCAATCTTTTGCATGGCCTCCAGGGTCACCTTGTTTAGTCAGTATAAAGGTGAGGAGATAGGGCAGTGTGCTTCTGAAGGTGCTGGTTCTCTTAACTTTGTAGATACTGCATGGGTCTTCCTCAATTATCAACAGGCAAGAAGAAGACTTTGAAAACTCAGTATTACCCATGATCTGTAGCCTAGATCAGCAAAATAAGCAACAAATGCAGAGAGTATCCCATATGCTTAATGTCAGCTGCCAGAGCTGCTGTTCTTTACAAGTAGCATTAGTCTGATGACAGGTCCCTGAATGAGAATGTAGCCCATTTCATAATGGTATTCACAGGATACCATGTCGTCATCTGCATGTATGTTTAAGTTTCACTGCTGGGGAAACCTTTCATGCTTAAATTCAAGAGGAGAAAAAGGCTTTGGGGAAGAAACCACCCATCATTCATTAATTTTTCCCACGAACAATAGGGCAAATTACATGAATGTGTGAAATAATAATAAGCAAATCATTACATTTGCCCCAGACAAAAGGAAAAGGGCAAAATAAAATGCATGAAACATCACAAAACACTATATGCTTTAACAATCAGTTCAGAATAAATGCAGGAAACAGTATTTAAAAATTAAAAGAACTAAGAAGAAATACTAGTGGTCAGCAGTGCTTGTTGTGCAAATTCATCATTTTGGTCTGAGTACAGATAAGTAGTATGATCATATTTTAGAAATGGGAAAAGACAGAAATTATACTCTATCTGATTTTGTGAACCTCAGCTATGTGGCTCACTCTTGCCATCCTAGACAACTCTGAGGTGTGTCTGATATTAAATGTAAGAAGCAGTAACATCACTAAAAGTTTAAAGTCAATAAAGCAGCTGAATAGCCTCCTCCTTCTATGTAGGGCAATTGTGATAATCTTACCAAGTATTGTTTTATAATAGAAAAGAAAAGCTTATGTTCATTTTTTAGAAATCATATTAAAAACATATCTAATACTCACAGGAACATGGACACAGAGATATGGAGAAACTAAAACACTTATTCTCTACATTCAGCAATAGATAACATTTCCAAACAAATAGGCTGTGGCGTGGTTGTTAAACATAAATGCCTCAAACTGTGCTCTGTTAATGAGGTCTGGTCCCTCAACCCTTCATTAGCAAAGCACCCTGTATTTTAAATAAAGGATATGGATATAAAGGATATATCTTTAAATAAAAGATTTTCTAACTTTTAAAGGTAAAGTGAAAGCAGTAAAGTGATTAGTCAAAAAGATGAGTTGAGTATACAACTTAAAGACTAAAAAAAAAGAAAGAAAAAAACAACAACAGCAACAAAAATAACCCAAGTTTTCATCCAAACTGGGAGCAAGCAGTTCAGGAAGCAAACAAGACAGCAGCTAGCATGTTATCAGAGCAAGGAAATCAGCAACAAAGATCAAAATGTTGTCCCAGCATACTAATGTTGACAATGTCTCTAAGTCCCAGTGCTCGAAAAGACCACAGCAGTAATCTCGGTGAGACACATCCAATCAGCAGCAGTTTACTAGCAGGGTGCAGCAGGAAACCCTCACATTTATCAGCTCTGCTCCCCCATCAGTGTATGTCACTGCACTCCATAGAAGGTAGAACTGTGTTAATCTATCAGCAAATCAGAAACAGAATAAAAATGCAACTTCTGTTTTCTTTTGATTCATTTTCTTCATTCCTTTATTTTTTTAACCGTCATAATAAAATGAAAATATTTGCAGCTTGAAATTCTGTAAAGCAAATGAAGAAAAAAGATAAATCCAGATCCAACTCATGTTTGGTACAAGTATAAGCCCTGTTTCTACAATCAAACTGACCTGCAAAATCCTCTTATCTGCCTGGAGATCTGCTCACCACAGTCAGGCTGGAGGGCCTTTCCAGCATCTCCCTGGAACCCAGTCTCCAAATTACCTTTTATTCACGCAGTAAAAGGAAGTTGTTTCCAGAGCAGACAGGGTGGTTTCTCCCCTCAGAAATTCTCACTTGCAGAAATGGAATACAGCATATGTGTAAAATAGATCATATGAAACGTAAACCAAAGCCTGGAAGAATTGGGCTCTGGATCTGCAGAGAAGGGAACCTGGTGTGTTCATGAATTCATTGCCTCTATCCCAGCTATCAGTCTGTTTTATTTACTGGATTGCTGGCTCTGACCTTGGGCTAGTACATATTACCACACCTCCACAAAAGTGGAAACCATACACCATCTCATCAAGTTTATCGACTGAAATGGTGAAAGTTTAACAGTAAAGGCATTTAGTCAGATGGACACTGAAGTTAAGACAGAAAAGATAAACTACCTCAACAACACCAAGAGAATTAATATGCTTTCTGCACCTGAGGAGACGCCTGGCTCGGTGCAGCTCCACCGGCACGCGTCAGTGCACAGCAGTGGTTATTACCACACAGTGCTGCATGATAGCTCTGAGCCATGCAGAGGACAGCACCCAGCTGAAACCAGAGGAGATGGTGCTGTGTAGTGCTCACACACTGCATAAATAGCACATGGTTTACAAGCGAGGCTGGAGAGCTCTGCTAGTTCCATAATGAACACGACTGGTCCAGGTATTGCATCTCGGATGAAAAGCCACAGCCCTGGAGCCAATGCCCTTCACATTATGGTGGGTCTGTGTTAACACAAAGGGAAAGGTGCCCCCTGCAAAGGCAGCAGCACCTGCTTCTGCAGAAGCACATCAGGGTTTCTTCAAGAGAGAAATGACCTGACCTTGCTCATGGGTCATGCCCAAATCAAAGCACAGGCTAAGATGGCATGTTCAGAACAGAAAGTGAAAGGAGAAGGAAGAGAAGCATGACTTCTCTGTATTTATCCCAAAGCCAGAAATCAAAGCTGTTCTTTGTGCCATCATTATGTAATACATAAGTTGCAAGAAGACAGCACTGTTTTTCCCTCTAGTTGCTCACTTCTTTGCAAAACCAGGTAAAATATATTTATTTATTTTAGTTTTATATAACTTTTAAATGTTTTTATAAAAGTCGACTTTATAAACTAACATTCTTTATTACATTTTTTATTTCTACCTTGAACCCAAGGAAGAACTCTACCAAGTCAATTTCTTGTATTTCAGAGAATTATTGCAAGATCTGTCTGGAGAACATGGAAAAAACATGTCACCATCCCTCGATGTGCTTGTCACCATCTCTGGATGTGCTTAAAAAAAGATTGGAAGTGGCACTTGGTGCCTTGGTTTAGTTGAGGTGGTGTTAGGGCATGGGTTGGACTCGGTGATCTTGAAGGTCTCCTCCAACCTGGTGATTCTGTGATTCTGTGCAAAGTGACAAACCAACATTTGTTCTGTTTGAGCATACTGTACCTGAAGCCAGACCTGTGCAGAAAAACAAAAAACAGAGCTCTGTTCTGTGTGCTTATTACCTAGGGGTCCTGAAAAAAGAAAGGAAAAAAATCAGCTGTCAAGAACAAATCAAGAAAAAGTAGATGCAAATTAAACTGTTGAGCTGAACTCATTCCTAAATAGTTTGTGTATGATGATAATATCAGAAAGATAAAGAATGAATAGTTAAATTCCTTTAATCCCAGTTTTTAAAGCAGCTGTGGTAGGACAGTAACCGCAGGACACAAAACAAAAGGTCCTTGTGATAAAGTTATACTCCTACATACAGACCTCCGAGTCAATTACTGTTTACTTTACTTCTTGTCACCTAAAGCAGGAGCAGAGAAAACCATCAACATAACCAAAAGCTTGTGACACCAATTTGCATCCAGTTCCATGTGCATGTTTTATTTATTTTCAATCAGGATCAATCAGAAAGGAAAATAATCAATGAAGTTGCACTCATGAGTGGTATTTGGCCATCTGGGGGCCCCAGTTTCTCTCGGCCTGCATTGGAGACAAGGAAAAAAATTTTTTCAAGAGCACGGAGGAGCTCCATATGGTTGAGATCAAAGGTGTTGCTGGGTGCATGGTTCTGCTTTATTGCCAGGCACTGCTGTTAATTAGAAAACAAGATCAGAGGCAGTATTAAAATCCAATTAAATTGATATGAACAGATTGCCAAGTGATGTTCACTAATGTATAATTGAGCACCATGCAAATTTCGGTGGCTGCCTTTTGTTTTTTCTCCCCTCACTCTGGAATGAATGATGAAGCTATGAAGTTTTTCCTCATTGTAAAAGATAAACAAGTTAATGCACTGATCTAGGGGGTATTGCTTCAGTGATTGATGAAAATGAGAGTGGAATATTAACGTGTGACTTTTGGGGGGCTTCTTTTATAATCTTATTTTGTTCGTCATTATTTTGTTATTGTTGTTGTTGTTATTCTTGTTATGGTGGTATCCAAGTACATGCTCAGATCCTTCATCATTCCATCATTTCACATACAAAGTTCCTTTGGAGCTGGAGATTTTATTCAAACAATTACAAAACCATGAATATTTCAAGCGACAGGCCTGCTACTGCTGGAAATTAACTTTCCAAGAACTATATGGACTTTATACCGTATATCTTTGTTTAGAATCCACAGCTTCTATTAAATTTAATTACTTCCCTGTGCAGCTTTATATTGAGGGCGACTTCAAAACGAGGGCAGCAGCTATTAAATTTAATTACTTTCCCCTGCGGCTTGCATAGTAAAGGTGCATGGTTAAGGTGCAGCTACTAAACGAGGATAGCTTCTAAACAAAGATATACAATATTTATACCATATCTATTTCCTTTTCCCTATCTCTCTGTCTTTAATATGTACACTTTTTTTTGTGTGTATGTCTGCATATAATGCAGGTGTGTAGCTAAGTGAAATTATTAAATGCAAAAAAAACTTTTAAGCTAAACTTTGTAATACCTTAACTGCATTTCTGCTTCTTTCTCTCTTTGAATACCTCACATGGTTCCATTCACAATTCTTGTAGAGTTCATTATGACCAGTCTTAATACAGAACAAAATGTCAGGATGTAAAATTAATTGAAAAAGTTGCAGGAAAGCTGCAGTCTTTTGGAAAGAATGCATTTTTGTGTAGAACTTACCATAAGGAGCAAGTGGAGATAACTGTCATCCTTGCAAACCTGAGAGATTAATATAATTGCATTTTATTTAATCTATCCTTTTCTAACTGTGAAGATACATTGATGTAAATGCTGGTTTTCAAAACAGGATCAAAGATAACACATAAAAGAACAATAAATTGACCAAGGCAGTGTCTGACATGGCGTCCATGTGGTATCTGCAAAGCTTTCGAAAACTGTCTAAATTCTATTAAAAGAAGAACACATTTAATCTAATAACGTTAGTTGTACATGGGAGCAGATTCACAGAACTGCTGTGGCAGCTGTGCTTGCAGAGGGATGTGAGGTTGTGTTTGCCTCACCTGCACTCCTCTGTGCTGGGAGCACAATGCAAGCAACGTGCTGGGTGTAGGCAGAGGGAAGGGTGGGCACCAAAGCGCTCAGGGTCTCACCTCCTTGTTTTAGATAAACTCCAAGAGGCGTTAGGCTGTAGATACAAACTCATCACAGCGTGCCCCGTCTCACTTTCACCTTATTCACCCACTGCCTACACAAAGCAGAGAGCAGTGTAGGAGTTTGTGTAGCATCTCCATCCTAGAACTTCACAAAATTCCTTGGAAGAAGTTCATATAAAATATTGGAAACACTGTTGCAGTAAAGCAAATGAAGAAGCTGTGATATGTTTTATGCACTTCCAAGACTATTTTGAAAAAGCTCATGCCAACCCATCATTAGTAGAACAGGAAATGGCACTTAGAATTTCCTGAAGTTTCTGCCCAAACATTTTAAAAGTAGCTTTATGGAAACAGGAAAGTTACATTGCTCACTGCTTATTCCCAAGTAAACAATGTGCTTTTAAATCTAGAACTGGAATTATGATCAGAACAAAACTTATCTATTTAATATTCTGTATGCAAACACAGTGTTCTGTTTTGCTATAAGTTTTTAAATTTAAAAGGGACTTATAAAAAAGAAAAATAATAAGGAAAAACTCTACATTTCTTTTTCCCATCATTTTTTTTCAAAAATTGAAGGAATATAAACTGAAAAATGAAAGACATTTTCTTTAGCTTAGTATTACTATTTTGGGGGATTGAGGATTTGTCTTTGTCCTTCCCTTCCCTTTTGCTTACCATTTTTTCTATTTCTCTTTCTTCAGGTAAAGGTTGTGGAAAACCTTAATAAAGAAAAGAGTGTAGCAGGGAGGAATAAACGATTTCTATGAAAAATGTTTTTTAAGTCAGTCTTTTTTTTTTCCAGCAAAAAATACAATACCTGAGAATATTGCACCAAAAATATAAAGGAGTAAATAAATAAGAAAACCCTTATAACGCATACTTAGCACCTTTGTGTTTCTGCTTTATTGTTGTAGAATGCTCCTGTAGAAACCATGTTGACATCTCATTGAAAAATTATTGCTATAACATTTCCTTGCCTAACAGAGAGTTTTAGTTAAGGTGCTAGCCAGACATGCTAGAGGAACCATAACTCATTCCTTGCCAAATGCCTAAGTCCAGTACAAGGACTTTATTGATAAATGGATTTTGCAAATAACCATCAAGGGAACTCCAGTCCTGAAGCAGACACACTGTGTGCTTCCTCTTTACAGCTTAGGAGCTACAGTACCATGCAAAGAAAGTAAGAGTTTTGTCTGAGGGCACTTTTCCTCTCTTCTGTCCTTTGGGAAAAGACCTGTTTAATTATTTATTGTCTGTTTATACAGCTTTTGGGTCCTTGGTTCCTCATTGTGATGTCAAAGACTTACTGTAATACAGAAGAAGGGAAAAAGAATGAAGAGGAGAAGGAGCAATTAGTGGAAGAAAGACAATGAAACATGTGACTCAAGAAAAGTGATCATCAATTTGCCCACAGTTATATTAATGTGGTGTCTGAGACACCAAATTTCCTTCCAAGGCCTACAGAAGGAGATGACAGCTGTTACAGATGTGTGATGCTCTTGCAGCGAGTCTATGCTACTGGTTGTAATTTAGCCATAGTGGTGCTGTGGTCACAGAGGTTAACCCAGTTAACTCATTTCAAATTAGCTGAGTCTTTCTGCATAGCATGGCACTGAGCAATGATCACTAGCCTGGAGGAGCATTTCTGCATGTGAAAACATGTACAAATGTGGACCTTTTGAAAGAGAACACTGAATTTTATAATGATGAGGGAAAAGCGAGCTGGGGAGATCACATGCCTAGCTGAGGTAAAAGAAAAGTAACATTTGCAGTGATTACAATCCTAATTCATTGCATTTAGAAAACAGGAATTGTTATATCACCATATTATATGATATCACAGATATATTTAATAAATGTCTATATGCTGATTTCAGTGTGCTCTGAATGCTCTTCCATTTTCAAATAGTAGCAAGATATGTTTTCTGGCTGTATGAAGGTATGAAGGTACTGGCATTGATCTCACCTCTTTTTTTTTTTTTTTTTTCACTGAGTAAAGCAGCTAGATCCAGGGAGACACTTTGTTCTGTTCTATGTCCCTCCATCTCTAGGGTCAGAGAGTAAATGTAAAGAATGTACTTAAAGGGCTCCAGAGTGGAAATTAAGTTCATTTCTTTATAACTAATCAACATGGCAATTGGTGTAGGTACAATGGACAAGGTCTTTGTCACTTTTTTGGTGCAAGTGTTTCGCTTTTAACTTTATACTTCATTGTCATCCAAGCTTTACATATCGGATGACAAGGATAAATTAATACTACTCTGTCAGTGGCTCCACTGTGAAGTTTGCCTTTGACAGAAACCTAACTGCTGATCATTAGACACAAAGCCCAGGAATCTATCAGCAGAGTCCAAAATTAGCTGAGATCTTATTGCCTGAGGCTGCCCTGGTAACAAATGGCAATTTTACAATCATTAGTTTTTGCTTGATGGGCCAGTAGTAAGTGGGACCATGATCACGACCCAAATCTAAGGAAAAGGCCTCGAGGCCCAGCTTTTTGTCAGATTATGGTTTTACCTTACCTAAGCTGGTTTTATCTTATTACAGTGTGTAAGCTATGGTAAGCTTGATACAGACAGGATGGAAGAAAAGAAATCAACCCAACCTTAGCAGGGTATTAATCACAGGCAAAAGGTTGGGAGAAAGGATCTGGGGTATAAATCAGCACCGTTCCTGCTGGTCACTACTTGATGAACTACAGATTTTAATCCAATTTTGCCTTATCATATTCATTTGGAAATTGTCAAACACAGTAAATAAGAGCAAGGATTTCTATTTTGAAAATAAGTTTCCAAGCTGAATACTACTCATAGTGTGCTTTTAGTAAGTTTACAGAGAAGACAAACTCCTCTAAATAAAAAAAGTTCCAGTCATTACTTCTGCCTTACATTTTTAATTTTTCTGCTTATGACTGCAGAATGTGCAAACTTCTAAGGAGAAAAAATGACACCTTGCTTTCATTTGCCAGTTGCTTTTCAATTACAAGAAACCAAGAAATAATTTCTTAGTTGAAACAGTGGGAAAATTTTAATGCTGACTAATTTCGGCATTGAAAAATTAAAGCAAAATCAGTATTTTTTTTGTTAAAAGGCATTGCAGGATAGAAACTGATTTCCCAACCATCTCTAATTTTAAAAAATTAACGTGACAGAGCATGAGCCTTTAGACAAATGTTTCTGCCCTTCGTAGGAAATAAAAACATGAGGTTTTAGATGTGTTCATAACTTGTTTCCAAATAGCATTAGTTTGCTTATTACAACCTCCCTTTTAGCTGTTCATGTTTCTGCTAAGCTCAAAAAATCTCAGTTTTACTAACACTTCTCTTTGAAAGTTCCAGGGTTTGGGTGGAGGGACAGATTGACTACTGGAAAGAGTGATGTTGGGGGGGGAGAAACTGACTCCCAGATGATGCATGTAAGTAAGAGGATAATCGACGAGGAAAAGGGTGATGGGACCTCATGGGAAATTATATCTAAACAGTGCTAGTACAAGAAAGGGGGTGGCTATGTTGTATGCTTTTCTACTAGAAAAATACAGGCCAGGGTTACTGATAAGTAGAGAGAGAGGATGGAAGTTGTGGGCTTGTGGGAATGAGATGCAGTCCTTGTCACTGATCTCATGCACACATTTTTTCTGTGATTTGGTTTCTCCAGCTGTAAAAAAAATTCAACTCTACCTACCTAATCTCTGAGAACTGTAAGAATTAACATTTATGAAGTGTCATGTTACCCAAGACTCTAAGACAACATAAATACAAATTACTACTGACATCAAAAGGTAAATGTTCAACAGGGATTTTCTCCTTACATACCTAGGCCAATCTATGTAGTGAAATACTACAGTCTCCTTGTATTTCCCAGTCTCAACATCTGGGTTGTTTACTCACTTCTTTGTGCTTGCTTTGTCTCATTCCCACTGTTTCAATGACTTCTGTCCTATTATTAAATTGTAAATTTTTGGGGGCCAGGATATTAATTTTGTTCTCTGTTTCTGCAGAACAGTAATAATCTGATGTATAGTTTTCCTCCAGATACAACAAGAACAACAGCATTGGTAAAGAGAAGAAGACAAAACTATTTCATTAGTATATCCAGACTGAGATATTTGTTGACGTCTTTCAAGTAGAAAAATAATCCTGATCATCACGAGGCAAAAGATGTGTCACTGTGTCCCTTTTGTTTGAGATTGTACTATTTTTATTTAAATATGTTTGCAATGACAGATAGTTAAAAAGATTTCTGACTTGGCAAACCCCAATGGTATTGTTCATGTGAACTTTGTCCGCATTTGGGTGCAATATATTGTTCAAAGCTCTCAAAAAAGAGACATCTTCAACAGCCCAGACCCACTATAAAAGCTTCCACCAAGCCGACTGTCAGAAAGAAACAGGCAATGGACACTGGGGCAACAAGCATAACCCAAAGTCCTTTTCTTGCAACAATGACATCCAATGGCATCATGTTCATGTGTAGGAATACAGGCAGATCTGTAAACATGCCTTTTCCAGCAAGTGTTAGCACATCACTGCAGGGAATCAAATGTGGAGTGCTGAAGTTGTGAAAACTTTGGTCTGGTATTTGAAACTTTCCTACTAGAAGTAGGAAAGAGGTCAACAAAGTCACTGATTGATTTGCTGCCCTTAAATTTATCACCTCTTAGAAGTCCTGGTTCTGTAACATCCGTTCCTAGACTTTGGTTTATTCTCCTGGAACTTGTTTGGATATAAAAACCAGTGAACATTTATTTTTGTCGCTCACAGAGGAGCTAGGACTCTGAACTCACACAAGAGTGGGTTTATTGAGAAAGAAGTTGCCATTCAAAAGTTGAACTGTGGTTCAGCTATTTTGGAGAAACACAAGCAGATGACAGTGCTTTTCTTCATAGTGAATATGCTTGATGGCTATTGCAACAAAACTGGAGATTTATCTAAATGATCACACACGTTCTGGTATCTGTGGGATGCAGTGAGGAAAGAACAAGGATGTCAGGTGAGACAGGTGAAAACATTTATAAGAGGTGGTACATTTTTTCAAACTAATACTATGTCATGAATGAAACTACTCACCTGTACTAGAACATTTTCAAGCAATAAATGAGCACAGTGACTGATGCTGAAATCAAAGTGAGGCATCTCTTACTTACACACCCTACCCACATATTTAGTTGGGTTCAGAAACACCATCCTGATCCCAGTGGTCTGATCTCACATCCACTCACCTACTCCCAGCCTTGGAAGCCAGGGCAAATTTGGTAGCTGCTGACTAAGTAAACCATGTGGGAGTATGTCATTGAGACACAGATGGTATTAGTCCTCCTAAACTAATAAGAGCTTGGCAATCACGAGGGGGACAGGAACTGGGGGAGTCGTGGCTAACCCCAAACAGAGAGGCAGCATTCAGCAGTGGATTCCAGAGGAAAAAAAAAACAGTTACTGAAGACAGATTTTCTGCAATTTTTTCTTGTTTGTGGGATTAAGTAGTTTGGATTGTTTTAAAAAAATTACTGAATCAATACTTCTTTTTTCAAATGACACAGCTCTCTTAAAGAGAAAATCACAATCTGCCAGTGTTGTCAATCTCCCCTAGTTCTGCTAAGAGGTAAAAGTCATGTAGAAGCCAGAACACAGTTCACAGTAGCATCAACTACCAATTTGGCTGCTCCACAGAAATTGTTAGTTGCACCAACCAGCCTTCCTGATAATTCAGCAGTTCCCTTTCCCGGACATATTCTGTCCTTTTGATCCTGGGAGGATGGGTTTCATCTTGTGAAATCCAAGTATCTGGCAAGGAACCCACAGTGATTTCTTGGATGTCTGAGGAGGACAGGGGCCCAGATCTCTTTGCTTTCAGCAGAGTTTAGGTTTCTTTGACTCCAGACTCATTTTCTCATAAAAGCAGACCTGGAGGGATGAGTCAACAGCCATTGAGGGCAGTGGAGAGATTCTCATCAATTTCGTTGGAGGCTTGCCCAGACTCTAATTAAAAAACTAAATGGCCTTCCTAACAAGGCTACAAAAAACCCCTAACTAACTGCTTCAGAAATACCTAGAAAATGGAAATGAACAAATTACCCCAGGAAGAGTGGTGGTAATCAGTGATAGGAAAATCTTTGGAAAAGCTTGAAAGTTTTTTTCAAACATTATTTTTAGCAGCCACCCTAGAAATTCCTGACTTTTTTTACATAATTTTGAATTCTGCTCTTGTATTGTTTATCCCTGCAGTTATCTGCTTTCAAATATGGATGAATCTGCTGATTGAAAATTAAATATAAATATCTGTGTGCTTTATATATTTAGTAACAAACACATACACACATGTGTACAGCATATTTGCATTGTTGCCTGGGAACAAAATGCCTATTTTTAGTTAATATCAGGTGATTTTAATTTACAAGAACTACCTCGCCTCTCAGCATTTTAAAGAGCATACACAGAGGCACCTGCATGCTTCTAACATTTGATGTATCATTAAATATGCCTTCTCACATTTGGCACATAAACCCTGATAAAGTTTCACCTTTTAACGAAATAAATGACTCAATTAACAAGATGAAAAACAGCAGTGTGGTGGCAGACCCTCTTGGTGGCAAAAAAAAAGGATAAAAAAGAATTATCTCAGCAGGATGTTAATACAAGGAGCGCCACAACACACAGCAGGCACCTGGTTTGAGTGACAGCCACCCAGCAAAGCTGACAGATTTGTCAGCTTGCTGACCGCTGGCTTGAGTCTCTCATACCACCCTAGGAATAAATTGTTGCTCAGGAATGGCTGGGCAAGCACTCACTTGTCTCTGTTAATCTAATTGAATTTTTTCAAGTTGTTTTCATTTTTATCTGTTCCTCTGTGGCAGCATTTATTCCTGGAGCAGCAGATTTTGGCACCCTTAGATGACTAACTTCCTCACGGTGCTTCTGTCTTTTGAAGGAAGGTACAGATACAGGGCCAAATTCATCTCTTAGGTCCCAGGGCTTGAGTGGATATTGAGACACAACTGGACCTACCACAAGGGAAAATTGCCTTTTTTAATGGGACTGGAATGTGGGGCATCTGTATTCTGTTTCAACGTAAGATCCCAGCTGACAGGGAGCACAGTTCATGCTTGACATATTCACTATGACCAGAAACCAGGCAGAAAAGAAAATTCAAAAATTATTATCTCTTTCCTTAAAGTGGACATTAGCCCTCGTGCCAACATCTGATGTGCTGTTCAATGGGAAATTAGAAGACCAATATGAATGCATATGGAGAAAGCTGGGACTTTGATTCAAGGAGGGTTCAGGATTGTCAGGTATGGAAGATGATGCCAATCTGCTTAAAACCTTGCTAAGCAAAGATAGCCTTATTTAAAGAAGAGATGATCTGAAATTGCACAAAATCAATCTGCTGAATATCACAGTTTCTGAGGTTAGTAGATGCAGAACCACAACTTCTATTGTATAATCAGGCATGTGCCTACATGAATGACATCTTTATAATTGTACGCTGTATCTCTCCATGTGTTGCATATCATTAAGCACCCAGAATATGTGTAATCAGTCTAGATCTAGGAGCTACCATTTACAAAGTTTTTTTAAAGTATGACATACGAAACCAAATATGTTCAGGGTTGACGCAATGCTGATCTCCCAAACGCTACCAAAAAAGGGCAGGTTGCTTCTAATAAATCTCTTGAGATATTATATAGCAGTCTTCACGTTGGATCTGCTTTGAGATACTGAATTCTGACTGAAGGAAGATGCAACTAAAATAACTTGGTGATAGTTTTTACTTGGGTAAGGCACTTTCACTTGTATCTGTGCATCAAAGAAGTATTAAAAAGTTCAGTGCTCAAAAACCTAATTTAATTTCAAATGACAATGCTCCTACTCACATGACAAAACCCTAAGATTAGCTCTTCAGTTTTCGTGAACAAAGAATATCTCTTTCCAAGCTGAGCATTTCATATTACCTTGGTGCCAAAATTTATTTGTAATATTCCCCAAGAATGGACAAGTCTAGCACTCATTTAATTCAAGGCAAACAGTGTCATGCTATTCTCACAGTTACCAGGACTCCATACAGGTTTTCATCGTGACTCTCTGTTGGGATTTTAAAAAGAATAGCTTTTTACCTTCCTTCTGCTTACAGTGGGGAAGTTCTGCTTTATCTAATGGAACCATTTCCATGAAATCAATAGGGTTGTTTGTTGAAGCAGATGATATTAAAACAGAATAAACACATACGAGTCTGACCTTCAGCTACATGCTTTCACCATAGTTAGAGAGATGATTATTTCTAATATAGATTAGGATTTGCACTGCAAACTGTCAAGAAATGTCAGGATAAATAAAGGTATGCATTATTTTCCTGTCTATTCAATAAACTCTGGGAAAAGAAAAAAAAAGAAGTAAAGTGTCTCTTATATCCTGAAGTAAATTGGTTTGTATTTGCTTTAACATTCTTATTTCACTGACACCTTCTTTGGAATAAATCTATAAACAAAACATGTGACTAGAGAGTCTGGGAATATTTCCTTAATTTCCATACAGTACACCTTCAAAAGGTATCTAATGACATGTGGAAGGAATTTAATTTGATAGATATTTCTCAGGACTATTTGACAGTAGTACTGAATAGGAACCTGAGAGTGAAATGTAGACCAAAAAAAAGGATAAGTCTAGTTCTAAAAACTACTTATTTCCAGTACTGACCTAGAAAATTATTTAGGCCTAAACCCTTTGAATATCTCTTATCATGCTTTGGACTGTATGATATTGAGAGGAATAACCATTTTTCTTTACTACAGATATATTCTTTTTTCCCTTTTAAAAATTTTAATTTCTTTTTATGATATCCATCTTCAGAGAGAGAGAGAGGAACAAAATTTGTTAGAGAGACTGCAGATCTTTTCCAGGAGAAGAGAGAAGTACAAGTCAAGTTCTAATTACTAAATACCAGAATTTTATATTGAACTTCACATGTCTTATGTGATTTTGAGTTAACACATATGATAGTTTTCCCTGATGATCTGCACAAGCTCTTTTTTTTTTTCCTTTTTAATAGCTCAGGACAATGTTTTGTGGCAAAAGCATATCAATATTGCATATCAATTGCATATCAATAGCCCTGTCCAGGAACTGACACAGTACCCTTGGAGTTTGGGGATGGGAGCTCTTAAACAGCAAAAAGCAGAAAATGTTATTACACAGAAAATGCAGGTATTCCAAAAGTTCGTGTGGTACAGAAACCCTTTTCAAGAAGAAAATATTTTCCTAAGCAAATGCTTTCCCTCATAATTCTATTTGTTCTATAATAGATTTGGTACTAGGAGAAAGCATCAAATCCCTTCAGGTTTATAGCAGTGTCCACAATGAAGTAACAGGTGAGTGTGTCTTAGGACAGCTAAGCATTTGTGAACACAGCAGAGAATTAATTCAGCATCATGTTTCCTGAGAAACACTATATCTTAAAGCATAGACACACAGCAAAGATGACATATTTCAAAAGTTCTTTACTTAGGAGTTATAAATAAATACATTTTAATATACATTTTCACATGCACACTCAAGTAAATTAAGAAAAAATATGTATGTTATTCTGAGATGTAATGTTCAGTGTCCCTATCCAGAAATGTTTTATTCCATACTGAAAAGACATGTGTAATAAAATGGCCTGAAATCGTGGCTCCACAGAAGTCAAAGGAAAAACTCCCATTGTCGTTATTAAGGGAAGCATTCCTTGTACCTATGCAACACAACATTCCTAAGTAAAAGTTCATTAATGTTTAGCTCACCTGTCTAAATGTGAACAAAAAATTAAGGCACAATTCACCACTGAATCACTGCTATTATAGTTATACGTGCATAGTTTTACATCAAGCTAGTTACTCTCTACACAGAACATGAATTATTGGAAAACAAAAGATGCTACGATCTGTCTGCCTCTGTGCTTCTGTCTGTAAAAAAAATCAGATCACTGTAGATGATTCTCTAGCAAGTATTATGTCATTCACATAAAGTGAATTTTGTCTGATTTCTTCAGGGGGGAATCAAAAAGGCAACAGAAATATTTTTCACGTCTGTTCTTCCTCATTTTGATTAAGTCCTAAAAAGTCAGTTTGGTGCTTTCCTATGCTTCAAAACACTTTATTTTCAGGAACACCATTATGATGATTCACTTGGTATACAGAGCCCAGAGCAAGGGACACATGCAGGTCACCACAATACAGAAGGCAGATCAGCTTTGCAGTGTCCAGTGAATTACACTTCAAGTGACCTTTATGCACAAATGGACAAAAGGAAAAAGAAAAAAATAAAATGAAACTTTTCCAAAACTTGCAGAAATTCAGCCTGTGCAGAAAGGATAAATTCAATGTGAAAACTGCCAGCCATTGTTGATTTGCCAAGCTATACTAGTATTAATTGAAGTTTTAAATATTTTATGATATCACTCAACATTCTTTGATTTGTATTCTTTAAAAATTTGGTTGAAATTTTTGCCTATAAGAAATGCAACGTTCATCCATTGTTATAAGAATCAAACCATGATGAGGAATCATACATTGTTTTTTCAATTGTGTATGCAAGAAAATAGAAACATGAAACAAAATTCAGCACACGGATGACTAAACCCTTAATTTATTAGATCATTTTTGCTCTGATCAAGGGAATAGCTCAAAGGAAAGAGGTCATAAGGACTAGTACTGTTAATATGCAATTGATGAAATCCTCAAACACATATTGATCCACTTTTTATTACATTTTTAAACCCTTGACTGTGAATATTTCCCAATAAGACAATAACTATAGCAAATATAATTTGATGTTCTTAATCACAGTAGATGTTCTTCCCCCTCTAAAGATCATCACGCTGGAGATATTTACATCCCATACACAATGTGAATTTGCCATGGATTGCATTTCATACAGAGCCCTCTTTTTCACATTTGTTTCTTCAAGCATATCATAGTGTATTTGACACTATCTGTATTAACACATTTTAGTCACACATGGAAACCCCAAACAAACTTTCCCAACAATATAAATTGTTACAACAAAAAAAGCATAATAATGCATTAGACCTCTACCCCCTGAAAAACCTTCGCTGCCTTATTCATTACTTAAATAAAAAGAAAAAGGCAAGTTAACTGTCAGGAGTTTTTTTTCTCAGAGCTGTAGAATTTCACAAGGAATTCAATCTACAGGGAGACTTGGGAATAGTTGGTCGCCCAGACAGGCGTGCCTGGGGAAAGTCTTTCTGCTGCTTGTGTTTGACACAGCTTGAGGCGAAGCAGGTTGTATGGGCCTTGACCCAGCAAGGTCATCATTTTGTGAGCAATTCTGAGGCCTGACATCTGCTGCCTGGCTTTGAGTACAAACCAAACCCCTCAGCCCAAACACAGCCCCGCCTAAAATAATCCCCCAGCAAGGATCCTAGGCTTCAGAGAAAAGGCTAAATGGCCCTCTTTTTGTCTGGGTGTCCAGGCTTTTTAGTCCTTCCTCGTCACGTAGCAGAGAGTGGAGAACAAAACCATTCCCAGAATGCAGATAAAGGCCATATTCTCACAACTCCACACCGTAACTTCTTCACCTCATGTGAGACTCGCATTTACACTCCAGGGCATGGCTTTGGGAACAAAAAGGGACAGGCATGCAGTAGCTCAGAGAGTGACATTCTCTTCTCCTTGAAATGCATTCAAAATGGTGCCTTTTCCTTCACAGCTTTTGAAAAAAAATCCATTGCACTAAATAAAGCACGTGAGGTACATGTGCTATTTAAATATTATTAAGACTGCGTACAAGGAATGGAAGATCTGATTCTCAGGTTTTCTGTTTTTCCATGGGGAAGAACTGAGAAGAACCTGGTGACCCATACAGAGGTGACTCTAAGGCTTGACTGCCACTTGACTTTTGTTTATATTGAAAGTCTTTCAGTCATTCTAGCAAGAGAAAGAAACTACCGGAGAGTATCTGATAATAGCTGCTTACAGAAAATCTCCACAAAGCAAAAGTGGTACAAGGACTGTCACTGGCAGGACATTTGGAGTTAAACAAAAGCCTGCCTAGAGGACAGGTTATGGCTGTTAGTATCTTTTTCTTAGAATCGATTTAAAGCACCCCTGAAGAAAATCTGTTCTCACAATAAAGATCAGGGAAGCCCCTGGATTTTTCCACCACACAAATAAATTTTATCATCTCTTCACCATCACACCTCCATCTAGCCCCAACCACAAACAAAAATTAGTTCCAAAACAAAGTGATTCTGAAAAATGTATTTATTTTACAATGCAGAACACGCATTCTGTGTATTCCACTCTAAATATCACTGCCTGTGAGAGCTACAGTGCTGCATGGCTGCTGTGGTGCCCCAGTCTGCTCCCACCATCTTCCATTTACACAAGTAAACACAACACAGAAGGTGGAATGAGGACCATGGTAAATGTGTCCTACTGCTGCCTTGACCTGTCTGTTTCTGCTTGTCCTTATAGCTCAGAAGAAACAAACAGAAAACTCTCCTGCCAATCTGGGTCACCCTTATGCCCCTCTTCCCAGGGAACCACTTGTCTTTGTGACAACTCAGGTCTAGCAGTAGACTCACCAGTCACATTCATAAAGCACTAACCTGCCACAGCTGCCTTTTAAATGTGGCAGTGATTACTAAAAGCATTGGGCATGTAGGAACAGCAACATGGTAGGAGATCATGAGCCTGTTGGTGGCAGGGAATTGTCTAAGGTGAAATATCACCATGAGATCAAAAAATCAAAATCAATCACAAAAAAAATATATACAAAAATTGGGTAAATTTCTAAATCTCCAGATGCTTAACAGTCTTCAGACAAACCAGTCTTCTGGACAAACAGACTTCCAGCCAAAAATAAAATTACATTGTTTCAGATTGACATTGATTACCTTATGGAAAGAATTTTATAACTAGATCAGTGAAAAACTCAAGATAAAAAAATTAAAGCTCATTATGTGAATTCTTGGATTAGATGTTGTCATGGTACATCAAGGGGAGCTGCATTGCATTCACAATATAGGACTAATCCCAAATTTCAGTATTCCTGGTAGTTGCCTTGGGTCTTGTGGGTGCTGTATGCTTAGGTATTTCAGCAATCTGATATGTAGGATCACACACTCATTGTGTAGCAAAATCCAGGCCATGGCTGACACCCAGACACTAACAGTGCTCCAGGGTTATTCCCCTGCTTTCCTGTACAGAATCCCAGACTATTCTGAGCTGGAAAGGACCCACAAGGATCCTTTCCAGCTCCTGGCCCTGCACAAGACCATCCCCAAGAGTCACACCATGTGCCTGTATTGTCCAAAGGCTTCTTGAACTCTGTCAGTCTGTGACCACTTCCCGGGGCTCCTGTTCCAGTGTCCAGCCACCCTCTGGATGAAGAATCTTTTTCTAATATGAATATAATATGCCTGTCATTTTTATTGAGAACTGCAAATTCTTTAGTCAATATCTATTAGTCTTTGGTAAAGGCTCAGGAGAATCAGATGAACAAGGTAGAAACTGATAACCAGGATTCCTTTAGTGAAACCATGACAACCCTGAAGGAAGTTGGTCTATAAATACATTGATCACATTGGTGAGTAGTATATTGGGCTGTAGAACCACTTTTGAATTACCTGTATGTGGATTTTATCTCCTCAAGAAAGGTTTCATCTCAGGCAAATCATACAATGGTTCCTATAACCTGAATTTAAGTAAAGGTAGCATTGTTATGAAACACTGCTATTACAAAAGGATTGTTATCCAATGTGTGTATTCAGCATTCCTTAAGTATCCAGCACTACTTTCTATTACTTAAAGTCCTTATGTAGTGTGAGATTCTGCCCTTCATGTGAGACATACACAGAAGTACAATCATACTGTATCTGTACAAAGAACTCTGAAAATTACATACTTCCTCTCTTACTATGCCACAGGTCTTGCCTCTTCAAAGTTCTCAGGTTTGCTTTCTAAAAGTAGTGATTTCATTATGGATTAGATCTCTCTCTGTACCATGTTGCTACCTAAGCAGAACCCTTCCAACAAAAGTAAAAATCAAAATAGTCCAGAATTTTGTTTGTTGCCAGCTATGCAAGAAGACCAAGTAATTCTAGATTTTAAATAAAGGACAAATGAGATTTCAATTCAAAAACTTGGAAGTAGGATTTCACTTGAGAAAAAGTAAGAAAGGGCTCCTAGGCAGTATGTTATGCTTTGCTGTTGGAGGTTGGTCAGGAATTCAAAGGACTGATGTGATTGGCCTCAATCCCACTATCTGAGATGGAAAGATAGAGGGATCAGAGAAATGTAGCTGCCATCTACAGCTTGTTTTCCCTGCCAGGCCAGGAAAGTGTGATAGCAGAGCAAACCAAAATTGTTCTTCTTAACATGACAAGTTCCCTAAAATCAGGATATGCAACGGTGTGCCTAAGGGGAAAGAGAAAGAAGAGGGATGCCTAGTCTGACAGAGAATGTTTTCTGAGAATAATGCCTTCCATCTGTTAACACCATTAACTGCCTATTTGTCTTCCTATCTTTCCCTAGTCTCCCCAGTAGACCAGACAGGCTTAGACCAAGGTAACCCTTTTTTTTTTCTGTTCCCTAAAAAGCTTGTTCTGTTCAAGGTCCTGGGTTGAATTCTTGTTATTCAACCCAGACATAATTCCTACATATCTGCATGACAGGAAAGGCCTTTTCACTGTTTAAAGGGTGAAGGAGAGCGTAGGTTCACTCTGCAAGTGCTGAACTCTTCCTGTGTTTCAGATGTCACTCGATATAGCTGCAGTAATTTTCAAAGTATTTTGTAGCATTGAGGGACTTCTGACTTACTAGCACTATATGATATTTTGCCTGTCTTTTTGGCAGTTACTGTAATGAACTTCTTTATTAGCTTTAAAAAAAAGTTGTACTTATGATGTGCTTTTCTCAGATTTGCATTGATAAAAAAAATTGTGCTAAGGTTCTTCTGGAAAAAGTACCCTGATAAGATTTTTGTTTTTAAAAAATACTCACTAAAGATTTGTGCTGATAATAATTATGCACTGATTAATTGGATTAATTTCCTGGATGATCAAAGCATGATAGGTACTTAATAATACAGCTACAGAATGATGGCTCTCAACAGCTGAATTATGTAGTACACTTTCTTAAATCTGGCCCAGCTGGCGTAGAGAAGGAAATGAGGCCAACACAGAACAGATAGGCTAAGTATACTGTTTTGTAGAGCTTCTCTGATCCAGAAGCTGGGACATGGATCCATAAGATGGAAGAAGATATCAGTGAAGAGTAACTAGAGATTGGAGCAGCCCCTTCCACAATGGGCATGCTTACCACTTGTAAGTACTCCTTCTCAGGATTCTCAGGGGAGCATGATTTGGAAAGAGAAATTGTTGTACTTGGAACTTACAGTATCTCACTCCTGTGCAATATGTCCATATCCATCACAGGCAATAAATACCCAGTTGGTCTGACAGAGCCCAGTACCACTGTAAGTCCTATATTGCTTATTAATCATTCATATCATGCTTTTGGCATCCTGAGCATTTCCGGGAACCAAAAGATGGGTGACAGTGGGAATGGCAGCCTGGGTGACTGGATCAATCTCCAGAGCCACAGCTGGATTTTTAAATGTCAAACAACTTCTTGTCTGACAAATATATCTGCTTGAAAAAAAAAAAAAAAAGGTGTTTTTTTGTTTGTTCATTTATGGGAATCCTCTTGCCAATTGGCTCTGCACTGCCATCAAATCTGTGATGGCATTCCCAACCAGGAATCCTGTCAGAATTGCTGTAACAAGGCAAAATATTCACACCAATATGAGAGCTCCACCTTTCTCCTTTCTGTTTTCATTAGGCACCTTTGAATGCGGATCCTGTGCAGTCATTCTACCAGACATTGCTATAATCAGTGCTCTAATAAAGCCAAAGTATTCCAGAGACAGATATGATCCATAGCCCACTTGGGACACTGAAGAATTGTACTGCATGGTGAGAAGTGGGACCTATCTTAGATAGATACTTTGGGCTTACAAAGCTGAACCTGTCTGTGCTAGCCCAGAGAGTTATCATCCATTACCTTGATTTCAGGCTAGGAAAAGGTATTTCAATAAGCAGATTGGACATTTGGGGTTAGCAGCAAAGCCATGTGGGAAAGCATCACATCAGACAGCAAAGAGCTGCACTGTAACTTCTGTGGAACAGAAATTTATTCCTGTTTCTGCAAGAGTGAAAATGCCCCAGAAATGTTGACAATGACATCCTCACAAAGGATAGGGTCTTATAGATGCAGATCTTTTAACAGTGATGCAAGCTGGTTTGTATTGGTATGAATTGGCCATATAGACAAATCTTGATGTCACAAAATGTGTGTGTAAAAAGCAGGATGGGGGGGAAACGGTCATATTGCAAGATGCATCTTAATTTTAAAAGAAAAGAAATGTGTTTGAACAGTTTTTCCTACTCTGTCAAGGAGTTTCAGACCCTGAAGGTATTTCAGCCTGTTCCCTTTCTCCTTAGGTACAATCACTAATCTCTCTCACTATTTTTTTCAAAAATGCAACCTACTTACCTACCACATAAAATGCAGAAACTTATATTAACATGGTTCAGCTTTAGAGATTTACATTAGAATCAGTGAACCTTATTTTAGCACAATATATATAGTGAGAAGTACAGAGAGAGAAGACTGGGTTTATTCCCCAGATAAGTCATTTATTCCTTTCCTCAAAGAAAAATCCAATATCCTGAGATCAGATGCATATTGAAGCTTTGGTGGAAGGAAAAAAACTAAAAAAAAACAGACTTAGGTTGGATTAACGTGTTCAAATTGGACACTCACTATCTGTATTCTCTGCAGAACTAGCTCTGTACATATTGCTTACTCTATACCATGTACAAGAATGGCTTAAACATTTTCCTTGAAGAGATACATGGCCTGAACTTATTTACTGAGCAAATAATTTATGTATTTCTTGTATTTCTCTTCATGTCAAAGTTTTTTTGTTGTATTATTTAATGCATTTATTGACTATGAATTTCAGATATTCAAGCCATGAATCAGATATAAATATTACCTGAAATTCTGTATTTGTCCAAATCCCTCAATAAACACTTGAGAAATCTGCTAGATATTACAGAGTTATTCTTTTTATTCTTTTTAATCAATAATGTCTAAAGATTGTTATAATCATTTTATTGCAAGGAGATCAGGGAGGAGATTTTAAATGGTCAAAACAGCATTTTTACCTAGTCTTTTTTTTTTCTGCCAACCATCTACCAAAATATGGAATTCTTCAGTTTTTCACTCTTTGGCCAAATTATAGAAATTGAAAAAATAATATCTTAGTAGGCATGAAGCAGAGATGTTTTTTAGTCAGTTCTGCATACATGCATTCAAGTCCAATCAACCTGCACATGCCCCTGGCATCCATTCCCTCTTGGTGTCCCTTTCATCTGGTCACAGATTACACTTGCTCCACCAATTTCCTCCTAAGCACTTACACTGCTGCCATACAAGGCACTCAGACCTTTTGTGGGATCTGATTATTCTGTGGCACAGACCCTCTATACCTCAACCAGACTCAAGTCTGCATTTCAAAATCACAGGGTCACCTAATAGCTGGCACATTTTTCAAACTGGAGATTCATCTACTGACCTGATCTAATGTGGGATATTTCCAAGTAAAAAGGAGAAAATGGTTTTTTTTGTCAAATATATAATATCCTTGGCAAAATTAGAAACAATTCAGTGGTGCTGCTCTAAAAACATTTCTAATCATCAGAGTAGCATTGGGGTGCATATTATTGAAATTAACATGGGAGTCCAGTCCTCTGTCCATGGTCAAGACCTCCACTCTGCTAAAGTGCTAAAACAAAAATGTCCCGTATGTGAAGTTATCTACAACATTACTTAGAGATAGCAGACAAAACAATTGATGTGTAAAGCTGACTGGAGATTTTGAAGATAACACACTCCTATGTGGACAGTGCAATATGCAGCAGCCTCAGTGACTTAACCACTGCTGAATATTTTGTAGAAGGGGGGAGGTCAATCACAGACAGAGATGATGGGAAGGAGGTCACCTACCCAGAGGTAAAGCAGTGAGGTCTGCACCACACAAGGAGACATAAAAATGCAACTTGAAATCCTGACTTTAACCTTCAAAAAAATTGTTTCTTACACACTATCTGGCCCAGGAGTGACCCCAGGGTGCATTCAGACACAAAGGCTTTCACGGGGTGCCATGGTAGAGATGTTATGTTTAGGTGTAAACTCCCTGCTTTGCCGGGGTCCGGGCAAATGGATCCTGTGGGCAGCAGCAGCTTGAAGGCCACGCACCTTAAGCAGAACATGATCTTAAATGACTTCTCCTCTTTCCCCTTTTCTGCTTTTCTTACAGTGTTGAAAGATGCTTCTTATCCGAAGGAACATGCGTGTAAAGAGATGCATGCTGGAACTGAAACTGCAGGTGTTTTATAGAGGGCACCGTCTCGGTCGGGTTGGCACTAGTTACAGTTTCACCCCTTTGCTCAGTGGTTTTATTTATAAATTATCCTGAAGGGGAAAGAGCAGAGAATATCAGCACATATGGTATGTCAAGTCCCCTACTGCTTGGAGACCCCTGAAATGCTTAGGTACAACAGGGCATGCTTAGGGCTCTGAAAATCGTGCCTTTTGTCATTTGAGCCAGGCCCTTAACATTATTTTAATGGAGATGTTTTGAATTTAATTATGCATCTGTTGTATAATACACTTACAATAAATACCTCTAGTTATTGCTCCTTAAAATCCTTTTCTTTCCAATATTGACTGCTCTAATTTACTTTTATGCAAACAGCCTAGTCAGATTTAATAAAATGTCTTAGTAGCATGTTTAATGACATCATTCCCCCTAGGGACAGTTGGGAAAATGACCTTCCATTTTACGAAAGAAGAGGATTAATTTTTATTGTCTGCCCCAGTTAATGCGTGTTTAGACATAAAGGCCCGATCAATATGACAGAGAGTATAGTGATTTTACTCACAGTAGTTTCTAATGGACATTTCTTACTAATCCATTTTTATAAATCACTTTAAAGGCTTTATTGATCTTTAATTGGGAGTTACACCTAATCACTCGAGAGCAACACATGGCTAGTTTGAAACATTTTAACTCTTTCCACACAACTCTTTAAAACTCATATCATGAGAAATTTTTCACTCTCCTCCTCTTCAATATGTGTTATGTATCATCCTTAACTCCCAAACAGATCTTGCTCAGACCACCACACATCAGATGAATACTAGGGACACTAGGGAAACATGAATACTAAGAAAAAGGTTATACCTGCAACCTCAAAGAGACAGTATTGCATGTGTGTGTCAAAAAACATGCCCATATAGAAGGAGGGGGGAATGCATTTTGCTTTGGCCTTTTAAAATATAAATGCTCAAAGCAATTATTCACAGTGGAAAATGGTAAGTCACACTATATGACAGGCTACTTTTCCATCTCTGTATTCACCAAGCTTATAACCATAATTGTTAACTATTCCATTCCTTTATTAAAGATCAAGTCATGCTGTAAAAGTGAACAAGAGTAGAGACATATGTTTGAACACACACCCAGGCTGAAAACTAGAAGGGCCAAATCCCACCTAGATTTTAATCTTGATACTGCTGTAAAAGACAACAAAAAGTGTTTCTACAAACACACCAACAAAGAAAGGAAGCCAAGGACAATTTCCATCCTTTGTTGGATGTGTTGGGAAACAAAGCAACAACAAATGAGGAAAAGGTTCAGATACTTAACACCTTCTTTGCCTCAGTCTTTAATAACAAGAATAGTTGTCATCAGGGTACCCTGGGGCCATATGGCATTTGCCCAAGAGTACTGAGGGAGCTGGTGGAAGACCTCACCAAGCCACTTTCCATCATTTATCATCCTGGTCAGCTGGGGAGGTTCCAGGTGACTGAAAGTTGGCAAATGCGATGCCCCCCTCTATAAGGAGAGTTATAAGGAAGGAGGATTAGGGAAACTACAGGCCTGTCAGCCTGACCTCAGTTCTAGGGAAGGTCATGGAGCAGATCAACCTGAGTGCCATCATGCAACATGTACAGCATGACCAGGGGTCAGGCCCAGCCAGCATGGTTTCAGGAAAGACAGGTCTTGCTTGACCAACTTGATCTCCTGATACAACAAAATGACCCACTTAGTGGATGAGGGAAAGGCTGTGGATGACGTCTACTTAGATTTCTGTAAAGAATTTGATGCCATTTCCCACATCATTCTTCCAGAGAAACTGGCTTCCCATGGTGTGGATAAGTGCACATTTCACTGGGCAAAATCTGGCAGGTTGGCTGGACTCAGAGAGTGGTGGTGGATGGAATTAAATCTGGCTGGTGTCTGGTCATGCATGGTGTTCCTCAGGACTCAGTATTGGGGCCACTCCTGATTAACATCCTCACTGATGACCTGGATGAGGGGATCATGTGCACCCTCAGTCAGTTTTCAGATGAGATCAAATTGAGTGGGAGTGTTGATCTGCTGGAGGGCAGGAAGGCTCTGCAGAGGGATCTGGACAGGCTGGACTGATGGTCCAAAGCCAGTGGTGCGAGGTTAAACAAAGCCAAGTGCTGGGTCCTGCCCTTGGGCCACAACAACTCCTGCAGTGCTGCAGGCTGGGGACAGAGTGGCTGGAAAGTGTCCCAGTGGAAAAGGATCTGGGGGTGCTGGTAACAGCAGCTGAACATGAGCCAATGTGTGCTCAGGTGGCCAAGAAAGCCAATGGCACCAGGTCTGTATCAGCCATAGTGTGGCCAGCAGGACCAGGGCAGGGATTGTCTCCCTGTACTCAGTGCTGGTGAGGCCACACCTCAAATCCTCTGTTCAGTTCTGAGACCCTCACTGCAAGAAGGACACTGAGGTGCTGGAGCATGTCCAGAGAAGGGCAGTGGGGCTGGGGAAGAGTCTGGAGCACAAGTCTGATGTGGACTGGCTGGAGCTGGAGAAGAGGCTCGGGGGAACGTTATCATTCTCCAGAACCACCTGAAAGGAGGTTGTGGTGAGATGAGTGTCACTCTCCTCCCAAGTGACAGGAGAACAGGAAATGGCCTCAAGTTGTGCCAGAGGAAGTCCACGTTGGACATCAAGAAAAATTTCTTCATGGAAGGGTTGTCAAGCATTGGAATGTGCTGTCCAGGGAAGTGGTGGATTCACCATCCCTTGAAGTGTTCAAAAACATGTGGATATGGTACCTGAGGCCATGGTTTAAAGGGGAACATGGTGGTGGTGCTGTGTTGACAGTTGAATTTGATGATCATAAAGGTCTTTTCCAACCTTAGTAATTCTATTGTTCTATGATTCTATGATTTTGGAGGAAGTTGTTGAGGTTTGGTGAAATTTAGAAACTTGTAGATGGTCTTGAAAGTTTGCATTGTTCGTATAGTCCTAAGATTCAGAACAGTAACTTATTTTGAGTAACACAAATCACTGGTATAGGGTGATGCCTGCATGTCTGCGTGTGACTGTGGGTGTAGGACATGTATACATATAATCTATCTTAAAATACTCTAAATACAACTCAGTATACATAGAATAAATTAAATTTACTTGACACATTCATTTGTTTTAGGAGTGTATTTGTACATCCTTTCAAAAATTTTGGAAGTTTATTCCCTTCTCACCAAAACATTCTTTTGAACTGAGCAGTACCTCATGATTTACACAAATATACTTGTGTAATTATATGCTAATATTGATACTCAGAGCAGAAAAATGTCTTAATCTATTTTTACCATCTAGCATTTTCTGAATGATTTTTGAAAGAACCCTTGCAGTTGTGGAGTAAACAACACTGGATTGGAACCTAATTTATGACTTATTTAGTTACACAAATGGAAAACATTATCATAAAATGTTAAACTTCCGTGGTTAGTGCATTCATATAGATTTCTTGATAATGGCTGAATTAATTTAAAAAATATTTAAGAAAATGTCCTCCTTGACTGAGACTCTCCAAGCCAAGAAAACCCACAAATGCAGTACTTTGCAATCACAGTGTTTACATTAGTATCACATCAGTAATATGAGCCTTTCTCTAGACACTAAAACACAATCTTGAGAGTTAATAAGAGGAGAATTTGGAAATAATATTAAAGTCTGCTGGATAAATTTAATCCACCTAATGGTTATAGTTTCTGAGTTTCCACTATGATGTCCTATAGAATTTTCTGTTCGTCAAGGATCACTATATCAGAACAAAGACTACCACAGCACTCTTGCCTAGGGCTTTTGTCTGAAACTGGAACAACCTGGAACTACATTGTTCCCATAACAAGTTCAAAGACCTTTTGACTGAATAGCTAATGGATACATCTGGGCAAAACCCAGTAATGGTAAAGATGGCTTTTGATATTTCAAAACTGCCTCTAAACAAGTAATTGTATACAATACTCTGCTACTATTTCAGATTAGGTGTAGCCATTTCACAATTAAAAAGTGTATAATGGCAGAAACTTCTAGAAGCAAGGAAAAGAAAATTCAATTTTTTTCTCATTTCTATATTTATATTGTTTTTCCTTTCTTTTAAAAAAATGAGGTGAGAAAAAAGAGGGACATGGTGCAGGTGTAACTCTGAAAACCTACTGGAAAACTTCTACTCTGCAGCATCACATGTGCCCCTTTTAGCCCAGAAAAACAGCCACATGCTAGATCACACTTGTAAAGCTGCAGCTGAAAGAGGAAGAGATACATCACCAGTTTGAAAACAGGAGTAGTCTATATAATAGCTTTTAGCTATGATTCTGATCATCCAAATCATCATTTAGGAATAGATATTTTTGAACATATTTGCTAAGCTAATTTCAGAGGTAAACACCTCTAAGTAGTTTTGGTGAGTTAAATGGAAGAGCTTGAAATATGTCTCTCAGAGCTTGAAGTATGATCTCATACTAGAAAAAATAATGTTTTATATCTAATTGTAAGAATAAATTCCACTCTTTTGCAGAAGACAAGTACAAATCTGTGCATTTAAGACTGGCAAAAGGTGAGTAGAATTTAAGCTGGATGTGATCTGCAAATATTCCTGTCACAGACTGCATGGGGATCCCCTACATAGAAACAGAATAAATTCTAGCCTGCTTTAGAAGCTGCTTCAGAATAACCCTGCATGCCTAGTGGTCCACCTCCCTAGTGAGCAGTCAGCTGTTTTGTGGAAAAGAAGGGACTAATCTAATTGATCACCTACACAAGACCAAGAGTCCTTAGGTTTATACTTTCAGCACAGAGATGGCTGCACATCTGCTGAAAGTGTGGTCAGCACTTAGCTGAAATTAGTTCCTATTGCGGAGGGGGAGTCTGGGGTGAGGGAAGAGGGAGAAGTTCTCAGTTCAGATACTTGAAGTGATGGGGTCACAGAGTCCAGGCAAGAGGAGAGAAGGGAATGGAACTGCTTGTCCAAAACTAACCAAATCTAAGCACTTGGAAAACGGGTATAAACATGACTACTGAACAAACTGAAGCTTCCCAGTTTATCAGAATCAGTTTTCTTTTGCTGTTTGTGTTATCAGGTGACCATTAATATCTAGTGACTAGCAGCTGGTTTTTGCTTCTCCTGGACTCTGACCTGTAAATAACTGAAACGGAATATGATGCTGCCAGTTTTTTTCATTATTATAATAACAACACTGGAGTAATAACAGGTTTGTAGTACAAACATTAAATAACATCTAAAGTGGAAATGCATGTGGTAGCACCTTCAGTCTGAAGAAACATAAGGCTGTGGCCCAGGTTGTCTTCCCCTTCATCAGAGTAACATTTTAGTTTTTGTAACTTTGGATTTATTCTTAACTGCTTTTAAAATGTGACAAAAGAAAGTGATATAATCACTATTATAAACGGGTGTCATGTGCTCGTTTATTCAGCTTCTGTTTCTTGTTACCTTTAGTTTCTGGTTACATATTTCCTCTGGAAATCAAGCAAATTTGGTTATCTGTTGTTTGTTTTTTTTTTCCCACAGGTTACACAGAGATCTGACTTACTCCTCAACAAGAATGAGTAACTCAAATGATTGGGCTAATATTTGTTTATGAAACAAATGAAAATATAAAAGATGGAGAAGAAAGAAAGAAAAGAAAGAAAGAAAGAGAAAGAGAAAGAAAGAAAGAAAGAGAAAGAGAAAGAAAGAAAGAAAGAGAAAAAGACAGAAAGAGAAAAAAGAAAAAAGAAAAGAGAAAAAGTGTGTATGTGCACACATAGTGGTTTTCATGCTGATGAGCAAATACAGGAATAAGAAGTATTTTGATCAGAAATTGTCATTCTGTAGGATTCAGAAAGCACAGTTATGTCATTAGGTAACAATCTATAATTAACTCATTCAAGTATCTGTGAAGGACATGGCTGAGTCAAGGACAGGAACAGCTATTCCACCCACATGTTCGAATAAAAGCAAACAAAAGTTCTTGCTGTCTGTCACCATACTCAGAAGCTTCACAGAAGTTGGTTGATGTGCAGTTATTATTCTGGGTGTTATCTCTCGCTAGAAAGACTCTGTGAAAAACGTTTGTTTCCCTGCACAGAAACCATTGTATTTTAGAGGAAATATGCAAGTTTGATAACTGGACAGCAAAACTGACATTAAAATGAACAAAAATCAAATTGTCTTTAAATATATCTTAATTTCAAATAGTTTTAAGTGTGTGAGAGAAGTTAAACACTTTGGCAGTTCTACTTTTACCTCCTGACAAGGCAGTCAAAAGAGAAGAGCAGAGATAGTTGGCAACCATCCTATTATTAACCACTTCAGCAGTAGAACAGATTTCAGTATTGCTTTATACCGTTTGTTAGAATACATGTCTTAAAATATGGTCAGGAGATGGGGAGAAATGACAATGGGATAGCTTTGAAAATTATGCACATTATACTGGTGTATTAAATGGATACAATGAAACATTAATCATGCTTTCTATCTCCTGCTAGTTTTTAATCATCACAAATTTATGAGGCTCTTTGTAGATTTCCACAATTTTGACAAAAATATTTTATTTTCTTAAAATTTTTTTGTCTGAAGCATTCCCAAAGTTAATTTTTATTAAACTTAAAAGTTATTCTTTCAAGATTAATAACTTAAATCTTTTATTATATGTATAGAGGTAGATCCTAATTGGCCATTAAATTCAAATAAATCGTTGCAGATTTACACTGATATGACTGAAAGAAAAATTTGGTTCCCAGTTATTACTCCCACAGCCTCACTGACTTACAGTAGGGGTGTAAATGAGAATGTAATTTAGCCCAAGTCATGCAGTTATGGATACTAATTCCCCAAGGATAAATTTTGATTTGAGGGCAGTTTATTCTAAGTGACTCTCACTAGTCCATGATGTGATATATGTGATGTGGGAAAGGGAGAGGGAAAAAGGGATAAAGAAGGAAAGAAGGAAAGAAGGAAAGAAGGAAAGAAAGCAAAGATGAGGGCAAGCAAGCAAGCAAACAAGAAAGAAAAAGGCAAGGCAACACAAGGCCAGGCAAGGCATAAAAGAGAAAAAAGTGGAGAGAGCAAAAGAAATAGGAAAAGGAAGGAAGGAAGGAAGGAAGGAAGGAAGGAAGGAAGGAAGGAAGGAAGGGCAAAAGCTGCAGAGTTGTGCTGTCTGGNGAAAGAAAGAAAGAAAGAAAGAAAGAAAGAAAGAAAGAAAGAAAGAAAGAAAGAAAGAAAGAAAGAAAGAAAGAAAGAAAGAAAGAAAGAAAGAAAGAAAGAAAGAAAGAAAGAAAGAAAGAAAGAAAGAAAGAAAGAAAGAAAGAAAGAGAAAAAGAAAGAGAAAAAAGAAAGATGGATGGATGGATGGATGGATGGATGGATGGATGGATGGATGGATGCTTCTAAAAAAGATCTCTAATATTATTAGTTAAAAGAACAATTTGACTGTAAACTTTAATTCATCTACTAAATGTCAAGCACTACTGGATATACCAGCAGTTTCCCTGGCCCTCCTTGCTATTAATATATGCTTAGCTGCAGCAGAAATTAGGAGGTCTGTAATAATACCCTTCCAAAAACACTTGAGATGAAAATTTTGGTTTGAAATTTACTGAGAACTCTATTACTGTAGTAACAAGTTACATAAAAGGCAAATGTTAGGAGAGAAGCCTTTCATTTAGACCAGCTTATTTCTGACATTATATGTATTCTACCTTTTTTCAGAAGTGTTAGAGTCATTGAATTTGACCAGTATGCTAAAGAACTGCTAAAGAACACATGGCCATGGGGTTCCTTTTATTTTAAAACCATTTAATTTTCTTAATACCCAGAATCTTTGTGCAACACTTGCCATAACCTTTGTCACACCACTGCTTTGTCAAACATGAACCAAACAGTTATATGGGTAGAACTTCCTCTGAGATGCATACATGCAACCCTGGACAGCTCAGTTTCTTTCTGAAAATGTAATTGAAAGTCACTTAAATTATTCTACATACATTGCAGATTCCTGTCCAAAAATGGCATTGTAGGCTTTGAGGCATAAAGGAGAAAACCTTTTGTGTATGTGCATTTCAGGGGAAAGAGAAGCTGTGACTGAGGGAGCAGCTTGAAGTTAAAGAAAGAGAAATAACAGACGACATTTTGTCTCGGTAAGGAAAGAAATTTTAGTTTCCTCATTCAAAGGACTTAGGTAAGTAGACTCCAAGTTCCTCATCTAAAACCAAGAAGGCATTAAAAACAAAACAAGCAAACAAAAAAAGGAACAATGAACAGGACAGGTATGAGGA
>VZTN01028460.1:91751-172773 GCA_013400515.1 Erpornis zantholeuca
CATGCAGGTATATCACCTAACTACAATAAAACTTATGTAAGGGAACTTTTGTGGGATTTGACCTTGATTTCTTTTTCTTTCTTTTTTTATTTCCCCCATTCTTTTCATTTTCAAGTAGTCTTTTGAGGTTTTAAAATACAACCCTGAAGATATGTTCCAGTTTAACAATGTCCCTGATACAAAATGGTGATTTTGTGTTAGTTGCATTTCAGTATTTCTGCTATACGTCATTATACAACAACACTCCTTTCAACATTAAGGGCAGAGTGATTTTCCTCAAGTAATATTTGCTAATATTGAATTACTTCTCAGAGTGTCTCCAGGTTCTTTACAAACCTTACCATCTTTCTACAACACTATAATTTCAGAGAGCCTTGAAGTGCTGCTACCTCTTGGAGTAACTTGACAACTGTAACACAGAGAATTGCAATCTAAGTTGTCCGAGGTTACAAAAGTCCAGCTCACCCATTATATTAATTTTTTTTAATGTCACAAAAAGGAGGAATGCTAGTAGAAACGGGTCAATTTTGCCTACTTATTATTGAATTAGCTTAGCTAAGGGGTCCTTGAGGTACCTGGTGAAGTCTGAAGTTGGCATGACAACAAGCTCAAAGAGTCTAGAAATAGGAGAAAATATATACAGCTCAAATCGCCAGAATGTATTTTGTTTGGTTCTCTTTAATGACATGGATGTGAGGGGTTCTTCTGCACTGCATTTATCTGTCACTTGCTAAGGAAAACTATGGGATGATAGCCTGGAAGAAATGAGCTTTACCAAGAGAGCTGTCGCCAATCACACCAGTACCTAAGGCCACATCATCCACCATGGAACTGCTGATTACCCACAGTATCCTCACTAGGTGGGCTGAAACCAAATGGCATCCCTATGTCCATGGCCTTTAACTAAATCTTAAGTTATATCTTCTTCCATCTACCCCAATCTAACATTCTGCTTTTCCACCACACTGCCTTTCTCTCTATCTCTGTCTGAAATGAGCATGTGTTGGTGGGGCCAGGAGAATTCACATTTTGTATCACTTCTGAGAATTGTAAATAGACATGCAAGTACTCACAGTTCATTAAACTGGCTGACCTTGGTAAAAGTTTGCCAAGTTTCTCTGTGCCTAAGACCCTCTGTTGTGCTTATGCAATTTGGCAGAAGCTCAGCACCTGACAAAACAGTGCATTGGAAAGTGAAGCTGTATTTTCTGCCATTTCTAATATTTATTCATACTTCCTATTTTTGTCTTGTCTTTTCTTTTAAAAAAATGCTACAATAACAGCAGTTGCTCCAGAAAAATTAACTATTTTTAATTTTAACAAAACATTTAATTCTAGACATTATAGCTGATTGATATATTGCTTTTGGTTGCACTATGTTGGAAAAGGGAAAAAGAATTGCATACTTATTTCTGAATCATGGAAATATTCCTGCAGATTTCCACATTAATTATTAACAGAAATTTACCTCAAAGTTGATTGGAGATGAAGGAAAAAATATTTCTCCCATAAAAATTTTCATATCAATTTTTACTCTTTTTTTTTGTCATTATGGCACATACCATAAATAGAATATCACCCAAAAAATTGTAAATTTTCAGTCTGAAATGGGCAAGCAAGGTGCTTTGTTTCACTTTCAAAGAAAAGTTCCTAAGGTTGGGGTTTTTTTCTTGTGGAGTTTTTTTTGGTGGGGGGGATGATGTTATTGGTTTTGGTTTGGTTTTTTGTGGTAAAAATTTGTAGTTTTCCAATCAGCTTTAAATGTCATCTCATCTGAGAGGCTTACTAGCAGTGACTTTCTCATAAAAAAACTCATACTGCTAAAGAGAAAATAAATTAATGAAAGCTCTCCACCTAAGCTTAATTATTTGTATCTTGAAAGATTTCTGGGCTATTTTATTTTTTATGCCTTCATAAAGGGTTAAGAGGTATTTCTCACAGTGATTGATACAAAGAGAAGCCAGCAATAATTTGACATGAAACCTCAGACTACACTTGTTTGATTCTGTAACAGCAAACAAGAATTTTATTAACATCTTATCCCTTCCTGGCCCCAAGATAGCCTCTTATCAACACAATACAACAAAACAACGTCACAAAAGAGATTAGGACAGAAAGGAAGGGATATAAAAATGTACTATATCATTTGAAATGGCAAGGGACTGAAGGTTACAGTTCCTTTATGGAGAATCCAATCCATATTTATTATTTTTTTATATTTTAAAAAAGTCACAAATCTCTTGCCAAAATTATGCTTTTTCCTTCCCTATTAAATCCTTTCACATCATTTGCAGCACAATTCCTCCCTAGGCTGTCTTGTAGTATGTCATTCTAAAGTAGAATTGGAAAAACAACTGGTATAATGGCCAAAACCTTGAAGACATTATTCCTGAATATATAAAAAGGACAAAATTACCAAAAATATAGCCTGAATCAGTTCTGGGATGTGGTCGCAATAACTTTTCTTGAGAAAAAAATAAAACTTTTCAGGTAAACTGAGCTAGGAACCAGCATCATGCAGCTTTAAGTCCTCTTGTCTATATTGGTGAAGTTTATTTTTGGTCTTAGTGCTTCCTACCAAATGATGCCTCCCCATTCACTGCTGACATGGGCTGGGAAGAGCAGACATGACCAGCAGGGCAGGTTTCAGTCTCAAGGATCCTAAGACAACAGATTTTCTCACCACACAAGTTTGATTCATTCTACAGTTTCCTGTGGGAAGATTAGATGGGGGAGGGGGAGGCAGGAAAAGTGGGGGATGTCTTCCTTATTTTTTTTTTTTCATCATTTCCAGTTCATGTAATTAGCACAGCTGAAGATTCGTATTTTAACCCTGCTAACAAGATACCAACTTGTCCGTTTCACGGGAAAACTTAAGTCCAGAGTAGTCTGACTCCTGGGGTCTCATCTGCCGCCTAAGAGCATTCTTTCCACATCCCTTTTGCTAACTGCATCATGGACATCTCATGATACATGTATATGTACACACACAGTCATGTGGAACGTATTTCTAGGGAAAGGATGTGTAGTTATAAGCCAGATATATGAGTGCCACAGGCTGCAGCACCATAGGGACAGTCAGGTCAGCTTTCAACTCTCTTGGCAGGAGAGCTGGACCCTGCTGAGATTCATGGTGCCACCACTGAATCAAGCTGGCTTCACTCAAGCACAATTCTGTCCACACTACCTTTCAAATCCATTTCATTTTGCATTTTCTAAAGGCAGATTTTGGCCCTGCAGACCACAGCAATATGTCATGTCACTTACCAGCAGCAGTGCATAAACAGAATTGGAGTGCTAAATATTCCCATTGAGAAAACAGAGAAAGATGTGAATGCAAAAGAAAAAAATAAAAACCTAATTAATTGCAGCACTTTCTTTCTGTCCCAGCTATTCAAAGTACCGTTTGAAATGCACATTGGTCTTTAACAGAACCCAGCTCCCCTCCCTACACAAGCAAAACACATACGACTTTTTAATTCATTTACTTGTTTGCTTCAATGACAGTTTTGTAGACTTTTGTGTAAGTGCTGTCTTACAAGTCAACAAAACAAAGGGTTTTTTTAAGTTCTGAAATACACCAAAAATTTTGGAACAACTGACTTAATTGGATTTAAATGTACTTGATTTCCAACTTTCAATTACTTTTAAATTTTCTTGAATTATTTTTTAAACTCATGGTTTTAATAGTAGATACAGTATAAGTGGGATAAGATATTTTAACTGAAATAGGGTGAATTTAAGATAGACCAGATGCAAGAACAGTCAAAGTTGAAACACTGGCTTAATAATTTAGATTTAGAGAAGGTTTAGATTATATATTAGGAATTATTTACTGCGAGGGCAGTGAGGCACTGGCACAGGTTGCACAGAGAAGCTGTGGATTCCCTGTCCCTGGGAGTGTTCAAGGCCAGTTTGGATGGGGCTGTGAGCAATTTGGTCTAGTGGAAGTTGTCACTGCCTTTGGCATGTGGTGGAGCTGGATGGTCTTTAATATCCCTTAAGCCCAAACCTTTCTATGATTCTATATGCCACATACATTTTTGCCTCAGTACTACAGTTGCAGGTGCTGCAGAATCTGGTGAAAAACAGAAGGCTGGTGAATGACAAGATACATGACCATTAATCTTTGAGCATCAGCTACTAAAACAGCTTAAGTTCACTTGTAAGCTTTTCACACAGGTCAACACAATCTCTTACCTTCCTCATTCAATTCTTTGGAGCACTGCTGATGTTGTTGTGGGCACATTAACACCATGAGGGAATTGCTGAGGTAAGTTTAAGGTACCTCAAGCTTAATTTTAAGGGATGCTTATGTAACATCAAGAACCCTTGATAGGATTTTTGAAACACAGTATTTTTTCAATGTGCAATATAGTTTCAGCCTGGTTTCACTTTATATTTTACATTCACTTTAATCAGAAATGAAAGCTAAGACTGAAAACAGAGGGTAAAAAAGTGTTCAGGAACCTAAAATGGCAGAAGTTTCCAAGGCTCTGTTTAATACTAAGAGACAATAGCTTACATTATGCAAAATTACATTGCTTAAGTCAAAGCTTGGTTTGCATTTTTAGGACCATAAAAAATCCCAGTGTGAAACCACAAACTTCTGTCTTTTCTTTTTTTTTTTTTTTCTTTCTTGTAACTTAAAAAATATCCAAGTGATTTAAATCATATTCTGTAAAAACAAGATTCTCCCATTCAGAGACCTTGTGTGCCAAGTTTCAGCACCAGAAAATTTTTATAGGCTGAGATATTAACCTCTCAAAACAGGAGCATGTAATGGAAACTCTGTTAATCCCTTGACTATTGGGGCGTAATGAGGCATTAACCTACTAGCTCTCAGAAGTAAAAGGGTCCAGTTTCTGACCTCAGTTACAGCAATCCACATTGAGAGGAACTCCTTTATTTTCAAGTACTTTATGCTCTCTCAAAAAATTGTTTTCTTTTCCAAAACCGCTGTTCCTGGGAGAAAAGCTCTACAAATAAGAAAACTCCGATTTATGAGCTATAGTGCGGTCCTGAAGGTAATTTAAAAGCTGCAGATAATTGTGATTGCATAGTGCAGTTTTACAAAATCATACACACTTCAAGATTTTGTACTAGCTGTGTTTGCAAGGGGTAACAGTCTCATTAGCTTTGAGATATTTAATACTGTAGAGAAAATCCTAAAACCACTGGAAAAATATGAGTGTCTCATCTAATTGATAACATTTTTCTAAGGCATAACGTTTTGAATTAAATTCATCACTAGAGAAAATATTTGCCAGTTCATAATCTAATAATTCCCCATTAAAACACAAGATCCCAGCTTCTAAATTTTTTTCAGTATAGACTCTGATTTCAGCAGCAAAAGAGCATTTCAGTGTAACAAGTCTTAAAGGTAAATAACTTCTGGAAACAGTTCAATTTGAAATATTATGGGATTTAAAACTTATTATGTGATTATCAACTCAGTGACACTAGACTGATGGGATCACCGTAGAATGTCAAAGGTAAGAATAAAGGATAATTAATTCAATAAATGGTAATGTATTTAGCACATACAGACAATTACTAACACACTCTAGGGCAAAAGTTTAAATACTTGATATGTATGTCATACATATGTCACACACTTATTCCTGAGCACAGAGGTTACCCCTGTGCTGCAGGCAGGAGATGTGACTCTGGCACAGATAGACACACCTGCTGTCGCCTCAGCTCAGCACCCTCTGGTAACAGGCAAGCAAAGACAGGACAGCAGGAGCTCCAACCTCGTGAGCAAGAGCCTGCTTCACTCAGCAGCAGTGAAGAGCCCACACTGAAGCTCACACCACCACATGGTGCAGTAAGAGTAGGTCCCTAAGTGGAGGATCTGAATTAGATACGGGAACTTCAGGGAGGTAAGGAATAAATCCCTGTCTCATGTCCATCACTTGCCAGAGGAGCCTGCATCTGCCTGAGTCCTTAGAGAAACCAGATTCCACCACTGGTCATTCATTTCTGGAAAAAAAATTAGGAAAGCAAGTATCGTCATAACTATTAACTTGATAGGTAAGACTAATTACATCATAAAATTCCATTAAAGATTAAATTATTTTGGTTCACTACTTGTCAAAAAAGACAACTCGTTCCAGCCTCACTTTGGACATCTTGCACCCACAACAGCAAAAGTCTTGAAGGGTTCTGGCTTTTTTGGAAACATTCAGAGCCTTATAGCTATAAACATATAGAATTACTTAGTATGCTGTATCTGTACAGAGTATATAATTTTCCAGTGTACATTTATATTGTATAGGATGTGTTGTTATATATGGCACCTACTGCTTGTTTATAACACACATTTCAAACAGAAACTATCTCAGAGAAAGGAGACAGACATTCTCTGTTTCAAACTTTAAAATTTTCTCACATGCATAAAAAGTTAGTCTTTAGAGAAATACATTGAAACAAACTCTTTTCTGCAAATATTAGTTTTGTGAATCAGACATTTCTGATAAACAGTGTTCATTAAAATAAAATTCTTAGCAAGTCTCAATGCTAACCCAAACGTCCTTTCAGTCAGATGACACTGTAATGCTGTATGAGGAATTTGGACACTGGATCTTCCACTAATTTTACTAAGAATAATGGCAGGCAATCTCTGCAATTAATTCCATTGCAAGGTATGTTTATATATACATGCAACTTCAGTAACAATTTGAAACTAGACATTTAAACAAGTGAATAACCTATGTCTGTCAACAGGAAGATTCAAAAGGAAAAAAAAAAAACAAAACTAAAAACCCTACCAACACTTTTGAACCAGAAGAACTTTTGAACATTTATAGCCTTGCCCACACTGTCTTCCAGAGTACCACTGACCATCTTAGGTGTGAGTTAAGCACTAAGAATCATGGGATAACAGAATCATAGAATCATATAGGTCAGAAAAGGCTTTAAGGATCACTGAGTCCAACTGTTAACCTGGCACTGCCATGTTCACCATTAAACCTTGTCCCTACATGTCTTTTAAATACCTCCAGGGATGGTGACTCAACCCTGGGCAGCCTGTTTCAATGCCTGACCATTGTTTCAGTGAAATTTTTTTCCTAATATTCGATCTAAACCTCCTCTGGTGCAATTTGAGTCTGTTTCCTCTCATTGTATCTCTTGTTACATGTTGAAAGAGAACAACCCCCTTTCTATAACCTCCTTTCAGGTAGTTGTAAAGAGCGAGAAGGTGCCTCCTTAGCCTCCTTTTCCTCAGGCTATCCACTCCCAGCTCCCTCAGCCACTCCTCACAGCTCTAGACCCCTCACCAGTTTTGTTGCTTTTTTTGGACACAAGTTCAGACCTACAAAGATACCTGTTTTGCTGAGCCTCTGCTGCAATTTTAATACAGGTAGCTGTATACTAAACAAAGACATGAAGCTAAGTGTGAGCTCTGTTTCAGGATTTAGCTCTCCAAATTCAATTTTGTACCCCTAAATCCCGCAAAGTCCTTTCTCTGTGACCAAAGAGCATTGTAGCATGCCAGGGGAAATTGTCATCTAATTCTCACAGCAAGCCTCCAAACCATACTCCCACTTCCTTTCCACGGAAAAAGGGCTGTTGGATGAAGGATGGTACATGCCAGGATTTTATCCTGTAATGGAGACATGATATGACAGCAGAGTGGGAAAGTTCTCACTGTGTGCACGTTTTGAATGTGTGTGAGCCTGAGGCTTAAACCCTGCAGACAGCCTTAAAGAGGGGTCACATCATACCAGCTCTCAGGGGAAAAGCCTGTTTCCCAGTATTTTTATGTAGCAACTGCCACATTTGGGGCACTACTGTAAAATAAATAATAATCTTTCGTAAACTGAGGTTGACACCCTGCTCCAAGCTCAAACTATTAAGCACTTTGCTTTGCTTTTGCCTCAGAGGCAGAAATAAAGAGTGACATATCCCACATGGCTAAAATTCCTTGGCCTTTCTCTCTGTCACATAAACTTTATTAAAAACATGTAAACTTGGGAGTTTTTTGCTTCTGTTGTTTTGGTATTCATTGTTATTTTGTTTGTTTCCTTATTCTACTCCAACCCATTGTTTTCACTTATTACCCATGCTACGAACAATAACCAATGAGGCAGCAAAAACCCTGTGCAATTGTTTGGGGAGCAGCAGTAGTCCTGTCGTGTTGCTTGGATTTCACCCAGAGTACCAGTTCAGCAAGCAAGGCTACCAAAACCAGGCTGCAATAGCTCAGATCTGCCTCTCCCACCCAGAAAGACCGAGGAAACTCATAGTTAAAAAGGACCATGTGCAGGGAAAGTCGTAGTGCAGATACAGCTCCCCTCCAGGAGGAGCTCAGAGCGGAGCAGGAAACAGCACGTGGCTCCCAAGCACACTGTGCTCTTCTGGAACCTGTGCAGAAGTATAGTACACAACTTTTGAAAGCACATACTTCTGCAACTCCCTACAGCAAAGGTCAAAACATCAATTTTGTTCTGGAAATTAACGTTTCAATTTAAAAAAAAAATGTTATTGTTCTTATTAATGTTGTTGCTACATCCAAATAAAGGCAGCAATAAAAAGACATCCGTTCCAAGTCCTAACTGCCTAAAGCATATCCCCAGAAACACTGAACAATCTTTAAAACTGTGACTTGGGCAGCCAGCTTTCTCCCAGTAATTATTTTCAGTTATTTTATTCTGGGGTATGGTGCATCAGCTTTCCAAATAATCACACAAACACATTTTGCCATAAGAAGACAAGATCTTCACATCAAAACCTGCAACCCATTTCATAGAAACATAAATGTATTTACTGTAAAGTTATTTTTAAATCTTTGTTCTAAAAATTTCACAACCTTGAGAATGTTATTAAAATGCTCACATTCAAAACATGATGGACTTAAAACAGGGAGAAAATTATTTAGACGATTTTTGCTCATCCAGAGTGAAAATACACTATTTAAGAAGGGTTTAAAAATACGATATAAAGCACATTAAAAAATTCAACATTTTAATTTAAATATAAAATAAAAAAACAAATCTGCAACTTAAACAAAACGTTTCCTTTCTCTTGTTGTCTGAAATAAGAAGTATTCACAGTGATGATATAAGAACCTGCAGAAAAAGATACATTGATTAGATTAGATAAGCATGAACAGCAACAGAGATCAAACTTGAAACCAGCATGCGTATCAGCTATGGAGAGCTATTTTTATCATCTTTGATTTATACTCAGCGATGAGACTCAATTATGAGAAGCAGAAATATCAATTAAGTGGGAGAAAAGTTTTATTAATGGGACAATAATGTTTTTCTTGCTGCTTGAGTTGTCCGTTTGTTTCCAGCCAGAGTAAAGCATCTTTGAATTCTACAGAGAAATTAGGAGCTCTAAATTACTTTCCTTTGACAGTGAACTGCACACTGCTGAGTTCTCAGGGCTGTTTCTGCAAGGAGTCCATTAGTGTTCATTCACAACCTCTCCCCTCTTTGCCATCCTGGATCACCCCTTGCAGTGAATTTGCAGCTCTCACCCCAGGTCTGCTGCACCCCTATATGGGAGCACCAAGCTGGAAACCCACCAAGAAGTGCAGACATAAATATGCTCTAGCTATAGAGAATGCAGCATTGCAAGGTTTTTTTGGGTTTTTTTTCCAGTTTTACATCTTAGACAGCTTATGCTTTGATTCTCGGAACAGATTTTATCCTAATAAAGGCTTTTATTACAATTATTCACCTGTCATTACATGGCATTAGACAATTCAGTAGTATAGCCCGACTTTCAGAGTGAGGAACATTCCCATTTGCTTTCAAATGGGAATGGGAAGACAACATAAACAAAACATTTCTTTAACATATAGAGATGCTGCTTTATTTATTTAAAAAAAAACAAAACAAAACATCACCAAGACTGCCACCTACACTTAAGAAACTTTTCTATGAAAACTCACTGGCATGAGCAAAAAGAAAAAAAAAAATCTATGGGCATGAAAGTCTTCAGTCACAGTTTGATTGCCAGGCGATTGACAAAATAATTTGTACCCGTCGATTTTCATGAAGGAAATTTTTACAATGGATTTGCCAAGCAGATTTTTAATTTTAATGAGTAATGAAAAAATGACAACATGGATCACAACAAGACATCAGCCGTTAAATGGGCTTTCACGATTGCTGTCAGGACGACTCCATTAGACAGCCATACCTTTGTGGGCATCAATCACGCTCTTCAAACTCTTGTACATCTTCGAGATTTAATTAGACATTTAAGTTCTTTACCAGCAATTTGCAAAACTGTCACTTACTAAAAGTGCAAGACACCAAAAAAAAAAAAAATTTTTAAGAGTGAGAGCGAGATTTCTTTGGAGCCCTGAGAGACTGTTTATCTGATTCCTGGGAGCAGTTTTAAAGCCACCAGCTCCCTTGGCGGAGCCTGACCGATGCCTTAGAAGGCTGATTGCTGCGGCAGACGGAGGCAGAGCGGAGAAGAGCCTCCTCAGCCCCTCTGCCTCTCGCCGCTGCGCTGCAGCCAAGGACGGTGCCGCGGTGCGAATTCGCCCGGCGCTGCCGGCACTCGGGCGCGGCAGAGAACACTTCTCAACTTTCCGGCGAAACTGCCGTGTCCGGGTTGGGAAAAGCGAACGAATGCCTGAAATGGCGTCTTTCTAAAGCGCGTACAAAATCAGCCCCCCGTGCTGCTCACAAGGGAGGTGTGCTCCGGGACAGTGAGCCAGCGGTTTCAGTGCTCACAAAGCGAGCACCTGCCCGGCAAGAGGTCCTGTCCCCAACTTCGGCGCCTCGGGGGAATTTGCATCACTGGGACCGGCTTTTCTGTTTGTTCAGCGATGCCAGGACATTTCTGAAACAAAAATGGAACTTTTTCTAGTGCTTTTTTAGTTTGCTAGGGTGGGATCTTTGTCAGCATTTTGCCAAAAAGGTCTTCACAGATTTTGTGATGGAGGGTGATGGAGAAGTAAAAGCGTCAGCTAAGAAAGTTTTAGGTTTTGGTAGTTATCTTCTCCTTCAGATTCCCAAAAGCAAAAGCTGTAGTCTCCTTTAAATGAACTTTGGCATACTACATAGCATTAGATCAATAAATATAAAAGGTGGATTGTGAAAATGCTGTTACTCATCAGTGAAAAATTTGCCCTAGGCAAAGATGTACAGTATAGAGTTATTTTCAGGCTAAAGTTTTTTTAATGGGATTTTTTTCCTCTTTGGTGGTGAAACGAGGGGGCAGGGAAGCTCAGTTTTCCTTCAGATCTTCATCACAATGAGGGAGGGCATCAAACTTCAGCCATTTAGCACATAGAGCCTTTTATTAGTCACCAGTCTGAACTGATACAGGAACATTTTTGTATTTTGCAATTATGCCCTCACAAAGATTACCTGTTCTCACCTGCATAAACTCCTTGTTGCTTTACCATGGGAGACAGATGACTCTGTGTCTTATTATTCAGGCAAAATTAGCTCCTTGCATTCCCAAGCAACCACAATCATTGTCATGGCAATTTTCATGACTCTCCTGGGTAAATATAGTACCCGTTCACATCAGTGAGAGGGTGAGCTGTGGCAGGGTGACAAGATGGAGGCAGTCATATATTTAGGAGCATCAGGCTGGTGAATGAGGGGTCAGCCCTGCACAAAGGAAGGTAGCCAGGGCAGAGCCACTGCTGGCTGAGCTTCAAACCTTCACCCTAATCTTCATGTGCTGGAGCTGCAGCAAGCCGTGGTGAATGCAGGCTTGTGTGAGGCTCTCTCTGCCCCCCCCCCCAAGCTTCATGAAGCACTCCTGCATCTGCAGCGTCCCTGGGAACATCGGCAGCAGCAGAGGCAGGGTGACAGGCATCAGGAAAATCAAAGGAGACATTTGAGCTCAGGGGGAGGAAGTCAGGGACTTTCTCAAAGTGCTCAAGGGGACATGCCGCCCACACCACTCATCCTGGCCAGAGGAGCAGCAAGCAAAGTGAGCAGGGAGGAGAAAAAACAAGTCCTCTCTTCCCCAGAAAATTAACTGGAAAGAAAGTGCTAGGAGATCCTGCTTTGTGCTACCTTACCTTGCAGCTGGCACAAGCACGTGCCTGGTCAGCATGTACACATGGCAAATCAAGGAAAACTAAGAGTATGCTTAGTTTTCAGTAACTTTGCAGTTTTGTGGTACCCACCAGTTCATGGTACTATCATCAAATCCCTTTGATCAATCATCAGTACCTCAGCATTTCTGAGCTGGTGAGCACAGGGGTGGCATGTGCATCATGGACCTGCATTTTCAGTGACACACATTCAACCAGACTTACCACAGAAATCAGCAACATAGCAACAAAATGCTACAGCCCCTTTCATCTTCCATAAGCTTCCAAACTACATAGCTAATTAACCTCTACATTGCAGCTATGAGTCAGGTGTCTGGTAATAGTATCAATATAAATTACTTTTCAAATGAGATTCTGAGACTAACAAGAAACATGATGGCAGAGACCAGTGCTACACCCAGAAGTTTGACTCCATCTCGCTGCCATTTTTATACACTACTTTACCTTCAGAAGATGCAGGCTTGTAAATAAATATGTGCATGCATATGTGTACATATAAAGTCTTTTTCTCCCTCTTTTTGGATCTACTTGCATAACGCTCACATATGCATTGTAAAATGTAGCATTCTTCATATTAAAACTCAGCTCGCTTCAAAAGTAGGGTGCTATTTCAAAGGCTTTTTCCATTTTGGAGAGGCAGTGCCTGCAGGACTGAGAGGCCAAGGAGTGGAAAGGAGTGGGGGCACGCAGCTGGCATGAGCAGCCAGGGGACTGTGCTGCCCTGGGGCAATGCACAGCCATGGCCCTGCTGCCCAACTGCAGTGTCCTGTGCTGAAAGGACCCACCCACAGATGAGGTGAGAATTACTTCCCTGCAGCAGCACTGGGATAATTAAACCACCCTAAGCCCTAATGCCTTCCAGTGCTGCTACTTCAGGAGTGTGTTTGCTCCCCTCCCAACACATTGCAGGCCCCTGCACAGTGTTTTTCTGACTAATAAACCTTATGGTGGAAAAGACCAATGAGGTCACCTGGTCCATCCTTCCCCTTGGCAGTACCTTCAATTTCCTTATTCAAGTGCTGCTTAGAAAAGGCTTCCACTGACTCCATGGGTGTTTCACCTCCGTAAGGCTTAGACAAAGTCCATGGAATTTGGCCAGGAAAGCACGTTGATAAGAGGATGCAGACAGCAAAGCCTCTTTCTCTTTGATGCCAGGCCAACAGGTTGCAATGCAGAGGCCCCAGGAACACGCCATGAATCAACCATTTATCACTGGCCAGAGCCTTTGGAGAAGTGCTCCCACCTGCCACGACCATCCTGCTCCTGGCCCCACTGCCAGCTCCATGAGCAACACAGGCAATGAGCTGAGGGCCAGGGCAGCCTCCCCAGACTCCCAAACTGATGAGCTGCCCGAGGCCTCTTCTTCTAGCTTGCAGAATTCATCAACCCTTTAGACTTCTGACCCTTCAGAATTGTGTGTTCTGTCCCACCCTGCATAATGTGTCAGAAGTCTCTTTCAATGGAGTAAATATTGGACACCTCAACCTTTCTCATGCCTTCAGTGTTCTGCAGCAGGTTAGTTCAGCCAGCAATGAGGGAGACCTGAGGGAAGAAAAGACAATAGCCTTTGCCAAAGATGCACTTACAACCTCACGATGTTCCATACCACAAAACTAAGAATCAGTAATATCCTTATACAGAAATGTTTGTGGTTATCCTAAAAGAAAGAAGACTAAGTTAACCTGCTGCCTAGGATAAAGAACTTGGTTTATAAATTTCTCTCCTGGTTAGATATTTTTAGTTTATTGAAAGAAATTAGTTTGATCCAAAAGTAAGCCACTGAAATATAAATTGTCAATCTAATATTTTTTGAGGTCTTTTTTTCAGAGTATGTGACACAAAACTCATTGAAGATAACAGATTTTTTTTTCCACTGGTTTGGATGGACTTGGTTCATTCAGCTCTTATCTCCTTGAAACAGTTAAGAATGATGTTTATACTGTCCTTACACTAATATTTTTATCTTCTGAAGTCAGGTTTGTAACTGATGATTTAGTAACATTCTAGTCCTTTCTGTGGATTTTGGCATTTACTTTACTAATGCTACAAAAATCTCTTCCTTGGACTCCAGAAATTTTTAATAAATCTTAGATGTAGATTTATTAAACATTAGAGAAGATGAGTTTTATACTTCTGAGCAATGGATGTAAACTTAATATTAAAAATATAAAAGGATTGTATGTAGCCCAGTGTTTCGCCTCCACTAGATCAAGGAAAACTAAAGTAATTCTAGATCAAAAATTTACAGTTTGAGTTGACACACTGGAGATTGTGGTTTGTAACTTCCATACATGAAGTGGATGGAGGTGGCTCTAAATACATTATTTTCTCAGCATGTCTACAGATTAGATTTATTTCAGTGAAAGTCATGTGTAAAATGTTCCAAGACAAACCTTGCTTCATTTTGGATATTAGTGATAAATCAAAGGTCAGCAGAGGTGAGCTGAAATTTTATATTGGATGTATTGACTTATTTGGTTTTGTTAGCTAATTCAGCCTGTGAGAGAATGAGCAATAGTCACCCAACAGAAGCCCACATCTCTAGATTAAAGGTACTTTTACAGTCAGTTAAGGCTCTCTGATTACTACCAGCTAATTTCTAATGAGGTTGGGCTGTAATTTGCAGGTTTGCCTCAAGTCCAACTTCCTCCATCCTCAAAGCCAAGTGTTACATCAAATAAACCTCAAAATTCCCACTTAATTTTGACTTCCACTTAACTCCTTGACTATCTGCCACTGCTCACGCCCATTCCCACAGCTATTATTTATACAGACACACAGACATGCTTGCATTTCAGTAGTAGCATAAGGATCTTGTGCTGAAAAGGGTCTTTTTTTGACGTAGAAAGGTTGCAGCAGAATTAATCCTCTGCCACAGGCTCTCCTGAAGTTTCCAGTACTGTGAACCTAAAACCAGACAAAAAAAAAAAATCATGACTTTGAAAAGGAATCCTTGAGGACTCTGCTAGAATTGCTAAAAATCCATGGCTTTGTGTTCAGGAAAACTCACATTATAAGGTTTCCTGAAGCCTCTGACAGTACGGGTAAATATAGGTCCAGATCCTTGGCAGATGTTGAACAGCAGGGTTATGCTGCTTTTCTAAGCCTCATCTGGCCTGTTATAATCTCTACACAACTTTTTTTATATATGTAAGTACCATTCATATCCAGGAGCATTCGGCATGTTTTCTTTTCTATATTCTTTTTCTCTGGTTATCTGACTCGCTACCAAAACAAATAAACTAAAATAACCCTACACACATGTCTATTGTATCGTATCCACAAAGGATTCTGTTATTACATATGCAGAAGCAGAACTTCTAGAAAATAAAACACGAAACAGTTTGAGTCTCTAAGGCCAATTACAACTACTCTGATTTAAAAGGATTATAGAGAAGCAGGCTCTGTGCAATAATTTCCAGTCTAATTACAATTTACAAAGAATCTTCATTGTTGTCAAAAATATTTAATGTGCCTTGGCATTTAGCAAATAATCTAATTCTTTTTTCTTTTTTTTTTTTTTGGTCACACAACATGATCGCACACAATTCTCCAAGCTGTTTACAGTGAGCAAAATTATCCTTGCAGCTAGATGGCTAGATCCTTCTGAATTGGTAATCAAACATGATTGTGATTGCACTGAATTTTTAGTGCTGTCACAAGTATACTTACTAATCTCACGATGAGAATAGCTGCAAAACCCTAAGCTTTATGAATAAAATTCACCACATAAGAGCAAGAGAGAGAGAGAGAGAATGACCAGTCTTTAGTAGGATTATTTGCTGTCTAATAGAGGTCAGAACCCCAATACAGTTTAACAATATAACAGGCATACACCTAAATGGATATGTCAGTTTTTACAGTATTAAATTATTTAGCAGTAATTACCCCAGCATGTGGATACTATAAATGTAGGTCTTATAAGTGTGAGAAAATAGTCTGCTTTGTTCATTCAAATTGATGGTTTGGAGGCTAGCTATAAAAGTGCCGCTGGTTGCCAGCCTTCTATGTGGTGTGCAAGGAAGTGGAGAGAGACTTTCCCTGATGAAGGAAATTTTAAAATAAAGTTAATTGCAACGGTATGTAAAAAATAGGAAGTGGGGAGCTCTCTCTATTCATGGGACAAGAAAAGTGTAACTAAAGAACCACAATGGGATTGAAGAGACATTCCTCTCTTCAGCCAAAGACTCCTTGTTTTGGCTCCAGAAGAGCCCATGCTGAGTCTAACAAACCATTCAATATTGGCTTTTCTGCTGAGGTTTCCAATACAAATGTGAGTTATTAAGACAAGTTTTAGAGGTGATAGGTTTGACGGGTTCATAGAAAATAAAAATGCCATCTATTGTTGTGTAATATTCAACCTTGATTCAAAGACCAACAACCATTGACCAGATGCCAGCAACTAAGCCATCCATATTTCAAAGAATATGTATGATGCAAGATTTGTGTTTCCAGCAAGGTCCTTTGGATTCTGCAGCAAATTCAAAAAGCTACAGCAGCTTCCTTTAGTATCTTCATGCTCACGTTTTAAGTAAATAAATATAAGTCTGAATTACACAGTTATTAAAGAGGCATCTGCCTTGTTTACTTTGATGCTAGAACTTCACCTTGAAGAATATGGGATGTACTTTATCTTGACAAGATAAGCATTTTATGAGTTCTTTCTCTTAAAAAGGCAAACAGTGATATAATGTGAATTCATCTGATTCAACAAGATCCTGTGTGTTTAAGTAACAGTGCTGGTATTTCAACATTCATCTCTACTAACAGCATTTAGGAAGAATTTCAAAATTCACACTGCTCAGCAATTACTCCAGGTTGTCATCAGATTCAGGAAAACAGCACTAAATCATTTTATACTCAAGGTAATGTTCACTAACATGAAGTAGACTTGTTATACTCTGATAAATTCCAGGTGTGTGAGTTAGGATTTCTATCCTTTGAAAAATGGGAGGGGGAAAGTAGCTATGTTCTTTACTCAACTCTCCATAGGCAAAAGGGTCAAATTAGATATTTCACAGCAGACTCAGAGATAAAGAACCTCAGTTCAGTAGTTTTATCGTATCAGAGAAATCCTTATCTGACTTAGTATCATGATACTTGCATATATCACAAAACTTCTGCATACCAGTTTTGTTGTGGATTCAAAATCATGCAGAAGAATCCTATAACCCACACAGATCCACTCAGTGGATGGAGATGGGATACATTTACCTATTTTTTAAAAAAATGATAAACACAAAATGGATAGCAGGCATTTTGTTGTTATGACAATTTGGCATCTTCTGAGCAAATGTATTTGCTTACTACCTATATCTCTTCAAGCTGTCAAATAATTAGACAATCACTGCCCTCTCCTCATGTTACGAAGTTGATTAAAATGGCAGAGGCCAGATGCCCAGCTCACACACAGATTCTTTAATTAGAGGGTCTCCTGAACCTCCAAACCACTTGAATCAAAAAAAAAAAAAGAGCAATTAACACTTTTCCAGGGCTTCCTTCGTCCATCTGTCACTGCACAGGTGAAAAAAAAAGGAAAAAGCAAAGATGATAATGGATCCTTTGTCCAGTAAACACTGAACTCTGAGTGTGCCCCTCCAGCCAGTCCATCAAAAACATCCCTCCCTTCCCCTGCTGAAGATGAAAAGCCCCTAGGTTTTCAAATATGCTAAATGCACAGAACATCATCTAAGGAAGAAAAATCGTGTGGAAGCTACACAGACGGGCACAACATGTCTTTAATCACCCCCATTTCCATCAGGCAAGAAAGCCTCACAAAGCTCAGTTGGTTAGATGCAAGGGCTTGACATGTGAGGGCATCCACTTCCCACCCCCATGCTGCCCCCCCCAGCCATCCGCGGTATCAAATGAGATCTGTTATCAGCCTTAGTTAGATCATAATGAAATAATTGAAGGACTCAGCTGAGGGTGACTGCAGTGTAGTGAGGTGAATTAATTTTCCCACCACAGCAGGGCATGTCAGATCTGGCCACGAGCAGGTCAAGCCATTATTTTTTGTGGGTGTGTGGAACTGATTGACTGGATTTCTGCACTTCGGGAGGGTTTGTGGAAGAAAAACAAACACCTCAACCTTCAAATGGCAGGCACAAAGTAAAACAGTTCCTAAATTAACACAGAAAGAACCTTTTTATTCACTATTAAAAAGAAACCTAGTGCAACTTCAGAAATTTCATCCAGCATCTGTAAAATAGGCATTTCAATCCACTCCAGGGACAATAATTTTGAGGGTTTTTTAGGGTTATAATAAGTGTATGGCTAAAATGTTGGCAATATGCAACTTCTAATGATCAATATCACAGCTCCCACTTCCGTAAATGGGACCGCTGCACTGAAGATAAAACATTCAGCATGACTCAGAGAGGTATTTTGGATCCAAGTGCTTTGAAACATTGTACTGAAGGCCAAACAGCACATTTTGTGCTCAGTAAAGCTAACCAAATGTCTATCATTTTTCCCCAGCTATTTAGGCTTAGGGACAATTGTGATTTTCAAAATTTCCTGTGTTGTCATAGGCTAAAACAAAATTGCTGCTTTTGTGAATTTTGCTGAAAGCAAACAGCTTTATATTTTAAAAGAGTTACTCATTTTAATCAGAATTCATGTAAAACCTAGAAAGGCAAGCTGCCTTGCAGTTCTGATTTTTCTCTTAAGAAGAAAGTACCTGAAAATAAAATAAAACTTCCATGTTTTTCTCTGTATTTCCAGATCGAATTTTTATATGGTGTTAACTCAGCATCTACATTTACCAGCAATAAAGAAAAAAAAGTGAAGTTCTACTACAGTACTATATTATTTCGTAAGGATTTTTTACTGGGTTTATTTTATTTTTTAAGTCAGTGAAGGGAAGAAACAGTCTGAGTTGTACATTGTGTTCTATAATTTTTCCAAGAATGGTGTTGTGAAGAAATCATCGTACTGAAGCCATCCTTAGAATCTGCTTCAACTCACAGAAATCCCCTGTCAATTTCCATTGTGGCCGTGAAAAGGAAACACAATATCTTGCCTCAAGAAATGGAAAATACATATTGGAAGAGTTCAACAGTTCTTGCAACTCCTGGTGATGATTCGAAAGATGAGGAGTTAGAGACCAGAGGAGCCTTATACGGGAATTAAATTAGGTAATTAAACAGCAAGACAGTATTTAATGTAAAACATTCAAGGCTGAAGTGACTACTGAAAATCAGGATTCAGAAGATAAGATATCTGTACTACAAACCATCCGTTTTTCCCCTCGTTTTCTTCTTAAATCTAGGACTCATCAGGAACAGGGTTCTAGTTACCTACTGTGTTTGGATTGAAGAGAGAGGCACATTTTAAGAAATTACTTTGCTATTCCTTTCTGTTTCATTTTTTCCATAGCATTTACATAAGAAGATGATGAAGGAAGGGAAAACTACTCAGATTTCTCTATTAAAAAAAAATGAGATGAGAAAAAAAATTCTGCAAACATCTATATAAACCCCAAGCTGTGCTTTCTTAATTACAGAAGAGGGTGAAACAACTCTAAAATACCCTTAGCAATTATTCACCTATCTTCCTTTTTAGCAACTTCCCAGGTCCAGTCACCTCAGAGGTTCCAGTGCAACCTCCTGACAAGCTGAGTGAGAACAAAGTGATTATTTAGCATCAGGAGAATACAAAACCTAATACTACAGCACCTCAGCTGAAAAAAAAAAAAATCAACATTAAAAAATACATTCCTCATGAGATGCTAATACTAGCTTATACCAATATCTGGACTGCACCAGGAGGTTCCAAAAACTCTTCTTCAAAGAAAAGGAAGGTGTGTTGCCACATTTTTACTCATTAGGCATGAAATCTCTATCACTAGAAACAATATATATTAATGGTTCATGAGAAATTTTATGTCAAACCACTTTTAGGAAGTATTCTTTCTCCATAGTGTCTTTATATTCTGGTTGTTTTATATACATATACATGTGTATGTGTGTATGCATATACACATATATGTATTTCTCTCCTATGTCTCCTTGTTGATGAGCCTATTCCTCTCTCTGATTAAGCCCTGAGCTGTTACTCCCAGTTCCTCAAACACAGGAACCTCTCTGCTGCTGAGTACAGCTCAGGGACAGAAGAAACCATCAAACTCTAGCTCTAGCACGATGATAGGACTCCATGGAAGATTTTGTGGACAGCTATGGGAGCCAAGGGACAGGAAAGAAATGTAAGGATACAGCCTTTTCTTGAGTGGGGAGGAATGAAAAGAACCCCAGCAGATGCCCATATTAAAGTATTTTCTGGGCCTCATGCTTTGAATTTTCCCCAGGCAGCCCAAAACTGAGGAAGCGGAAAGGGGACTTTTATTCATTCATTGTCCTGTCTTAAATATCTCTTTCAAACTATGCTCCTCTGCTCTCTCTTGCTGCTTCTGGTCCATGATGCCCATGAGATGGAGACCTCCTCTACCCCTGCAATCTGCTGACAAAGCACAATACAAAAAAGCTGTTCTCCAGGGTACACACCTGTGCTTTATCACACCACCTTTTTCCCCTCCCTTCTCCCTCCCACTGCCATCCTCTGATGTCTCATACACAGAATTTTGTTGGCCTGAGACTGTAAGCCCCTCCAGGCAGAGACCTTGCCTTTTTTGTGTGTTTGTGAGGTTCTGCTCCTCTCCCTGGAGTTCAGCCCTTCATAGCTCCTCCATTTCCTCAGCAATGCAGAGCTTTACTCCCTCTCTGACACAAAATCCTGCTTCAAAAATGCATTCAAACTGTTGTGGGTCTTGAAGCTCCAGTAGCAGCAAGGCAGAGTGTTCTATAAATGGCATGAGTGCTGATTGGTAATACCATGTGTTAATTGGCAATATCTGCCTTCAGTAGGCTCTGCAATATGTGTTGTATCATACTGACTAGTTACATACCCATGATAGTAGGTATTAACTGTTTGAAGGATAAATGTGTGCTCCTTTGAGGGAAGCATGTGAATTTAGTAGTTTTGTTTAATTAGCCTTTATGGCCTGTCAAAAGCTGGAAAGTGAAGAGAGCATCCATCGAATGTGACATGCTGTCAAAACCAGGCAAAGCAAGTATTGTCTCCCCCGCTGTATAATTCCTTCAGAAACATCCCCTTGAGATAATCATCTTAGCAGTATCAAACTCTTGGCAACCCTGACCTGATCCAGAGCTCACAAAAGGCAAAAGGAGTCTTCCCCAGACTTCACTGGTTTTCAAGTGCATCACTGTTGCTCCTTTGGATTCTGCTGTTAGGCAGGAATCAGTTCCTTCAGGACTGCCCCAGCTGAATAAAGAGTGACACAGCTCAACAGTATTCCCTAGGCCGGAGGTTTTTTGTTAGTTTGTTTGTTTGTTGCCAAACCAGAGGGTCTTTCCCTGACCATGGAGGCATTTTCTGTACCCATATACTGTACCCAGGGTCCATCATCCAGCACCACTTTCCTCTGCACCCCAGACCCTTGGTACTGCTCCTGTCACCCCAGTCCCGCCTACTGCTGCTCCCATGGGCTTTGAATGGCTTTGCTCAGCAACTGCAAACCCAATATCCCATTGCTTGTGTGCTATCAAGGAAATCCCCCTGCCTACATGCTCAGCTCTGACCTGGAATGTGCTGTCTGAAATCTCTCCATTGTCTCTTCTATTTAAAGAGGCTCTGGTTCTTCTTCAGAGCTGCAAACCCACTGATTTTAATGAGATCTATTATTATCTTTGGATCAAAGGTTCACTTGATGGCAGCTATTTGCCCCTTTCACCATAACAGTAATTTAAAGGTGACCACAGGCATCTTCTGTTTACTCCTCAACAGTACCTCATCTTTTTTCTGCCCAGATTGGAGGGATCTGTGGGCACATACTTGACCAAGAATGAACCTGGTGTGTGTCTTCACTGTCAACAAAGGTGTAGGAGGGGTAAAAGGGAATCTCAGTGTTATAATCCACACTATTTCCTGACAAATTCAGGTGGAATAAATGCTTTCATTTTGATCCTTTTGTAGGCTTTACTGTAAACTCTTCACTTGTGCAGCTGAATTTACCTAGCTGGCATCCAATAAAAACTAGAGCATACAGTTCACCACAGTGGTATAAGAATATATCTATCACCCATTTTTTACCTTGCCTAAGCCCCTGTTACTGGGGGAATTACTGGTTTCACTGGTCTGGTCTATTCCACTTTAGGAAAATCAACTTCATCCTTTCTTCTCTCCTTCCACATACACCCCTGACCCATGGATTTATGGGAAAATAGAACTTTATTCTAACATCTGAAGTCTTAATTTGGGCTATTTCTGAGAGAAAAGGTGGGCCAGAAACCTAGTCATTTTAATAAACAGCCAATTTTACTCTACACAGGACCAAGATGCTAATCCGTTGATTACATCTGAGAGTGATATCTAATTTTTAATAGTGGTATCACAGACTAGATTTTCCAGGCTGTCCAGCTGATGCACAGGAGGATGCCATGTCTCTGGCATGTCATTTTTCAGAATGGGTTCCTGATAAGGAGTGCTGTATGTTAAAAGCCATTAAACATAGTAACACCTTCTTCCATCTTCCAGATATCTACTAAGCCAGGTGCAGAGGCACATGGCTGAACCTAACATACTTTGCAAAGTATTAACATTGCATTTTATTACCATTTATTACAGGACTAAAAAAGATGAAATAAGGAAAATTAAACACTTGCACTATCTGCAAGAGCAATGGTTTCATTCGGTCTGTTTGCATGACCCATTAAGAAATTCCACGTAACTATTCTTGTCAATCATGTTCAAATTGCTCAGCCCTGCCCTTTCTGTGTCACACTTCCTTCTCTCCATTGTGCTCACCATCACTGCTGTTACCCTCACAGCTATTAAAGCAAAACATTCAACCACAAATTAATTTCTGCAGTTATACACACACTCTCTCTTTTCTATTTCATGAAACTACCGTGTGTCTTGTTTATTTTTTATAATCGGTTCCAATTAAATGTCACTAATTCAGTCTTAACATCTCATTTTTTACTTAACTTCAAAGGCAGTAAAGCAACTTATACACAAAATTAATTATGTCTATTATCACTCAAAGAAATCCACTTAATTCTGTCAAGCCTGGCAAATGATATAAAAATGTTGGTTTGATAATATTAACATCAACAACTTAAACTGTATTTAAACTGGGAAGGAAGAAAATAGAAATATTAATTGCTCATCACAAATCTGCCCAATATGGAGTGCCATGTGCTTCTGCTTGTCTAATAAATTAGTTTGCTTTCTCTGAACTATATTTTGTGAGGTATGTATGTAGTTAAAGAAGCATATTGAGAAATGAACAATCAGGTTAACGAAGAAAGTGGCTAAAAGTTAATAAAACAAAAGCCAAAGTACTGAGGAAGGTATAGACGGTTTGAAATGTTTTCCTATGGGAGCAAGACTAGAAAGCATTCACCTTTTCCCTCCTGTTCTTCTGTTTGTATCCCTGTCCCTGATGTGAGAAAACTTAAGATCAAAAATAAAACAACAAGGGAGAGGAGCTGGGACAATCACATTGATTTATGTGCTAAAATCTGTGAAGGGAAGGATGAAACTCAGGCAACCTCGGATTTCCAATATTACAGACACTGAGATGAGTTTGCTATGGGCAGCAGGTCTGTCTGAGCAGCCCAGTCCCTTTACATCACACCAGGCCCATCGTGGAGGGGAGCAGCTCTTAGAGGCCAGGACTCCTGCTCCAATCCACCCAGAGCCCTGGTAGCCAAAGGGAGCCACAGATACCTGCACGGGTGGGTGTCACATCAAACTAAACAAACAGACCAGAAATGAATTTCACCAGAGATTAGCCAGCAAATTAAACTCAATCTCCCTGACGGAAAAGCACAGCGATGGAAAGTGCCTTTGCCACGCTTCCGAGAGCTGTTCCTGCCCACAGTGCCTATCCAACACCAGCTTCCTCAGGCCCAGAGATAGGGTTGTCAGATGTTATGGCCAAGCAGAAGCCAGGAGGAGACGATGCACTTCCAGTGCAGCCCCTAGAGAAGGGATGAAACTTCACTGAAAGCCAGGGTCTGCAGTAGCCTCCCACAAAACAGAGCCACATCCACCACAAGTGAAGTTCATTACTGTGTTTACCCAGAGGGAGCAATATTGACTTATACAAAGAGATGGTCCAAAGTCCCACATTTATTCTCAGGGCACAGTCTCACTTAGGTGTTTATACTGCCCCTAAAATAAGCACTTCACAGTAAGTGTTTGCAGAGTGAGGTACTACTTACCTATTTTCTGACACGAGAAAATTCCCCTCTTAATTTGCCAGTCCACATTCTCACACATTTTTCTCATTTCATCTTCCTAGGCCGTGTTAACCAGGTGCATACCGTGACCAGAGCTGACTTCTAGGGTAATATTTCTGAGAAAATCTTTGCAGATTTGAAAGAACGAAAAGACACATGGGAGTGAAGAGTGGAGGTTTCAAACCTGGGTATGGAAATGAAAATACAAACCACTGTAAATGACATAAATACTTTGGCTAGAAGTGGTGAGTGTAAGGAAGCCCAAGCACAGAAATCTCCAGCTCAGCTATGACCCCACAAACAGGCCAGAGTGCCTGGGAGCCCCAAAACCTGCTCCCTCAGAGGTGTGCCTGGCACTGGCAGCTGTAGGGCACTGTGGGGCCACAGGAGGGTCCCACCAGCAACAGGAATGAAGTCCAGGACCACCCCAGCGCAGACAGCCCACAGGGTGGACAGTAGAGAGGGAGCAATGGGGAGCCTGGCTGGTTTTGATGTAAATCTGCTTCGCTGTCCAGTTTTGAAATCATTTGGAAGATGTGTTAGAACAGGCCTGTTCTTTTGAAATGACTGGGTGCCAGCAAACAAGTGTGTTTCTAACAGAATAAATGTTTCAGCACAAAAGTTCTGACCACATTCACAGAGGAGCACAGTCTGCTAAACGTCTTCCTGAGCAGTCATCTATAGGATATGAGAGTCTGCTTTAGCCAGGAAAATAAAAGCCCAGCTTCTTAACTTATGGTGCCTCAGCTCATATCTTGTACTATTATAGGTCAGCCTCCAGCATTTAGCCAATATAGCAACCTGTAACAAGACCTCTGCTGATCTCAGAAATCCACCTATAAGCCTGATCCAAAGTTCAGAGAAGATGGCAGGAGATTTTCCTTAAGCCTCAGTATACAGAGAGACCTTAATGAAGAGCGTGGATGTTCCCAGACAGTTTTCACACATTCATGACTGCTTTTCCACCCACTGAAAGGACTGATTTTATCTTGTAATGTTTGAGTCCAACCATGACATGTACTGATTGGAAAATCTCAATGCATTGAAAGAGGAACATCTGCTAAACAGGGATACAGGATCCCGCCTTGACTTGGTCCCTTCACTACATTTCAGCATTTAAAAGGGGATATCATGCCTCCATTGATTGCCAGTACTGGATTCTCAAAGCAAAGGAATATTTTCTACTGACATAAAACTCCCTGAGGCATTTCCTAATGCCAAACTCACTTCCTTCCCTGCAAGGCAGAGAAGGAAGGAGACATGTCTTGGAGGGCATTTGAGATTATCATCTCCATTTTGTCCCCAAACCTCAGTGGCAAAGATTCCCTTAGCAGCTCTTTCACATCACAGCAACAAAGCAACATCTAACTCACACAGGGAAAGGACAGACAGGAAATTCAAGAGTTAGTCTCCTACCAAGTGGTTCCAAGTCCTCTGCATCTAGTGTCCTTCTACAAGCCTCTACCTTCAGCAAGGAGAGCAAAACTTAGGAAAAATCACTTAGAGCAATAGACATAGATAATGTAATAACCATTTGGAGGATGAGAGTTTTAAGCTCTTGAACCAGCAGTGAAAGCAAGATTGAAGTCATAGCCTTTCTTCTCTGCAAATGCCCAACAAGTAGCTATTCCTGATTTGCAAACATAAAGTGTGTTTATATCTTTCATGCAAATTCCTATGCAAAAGAGGGGCTTCACAGCAAAAATTACCCCTCACTCTCTTCCCTGTCATCCCTGCTGGAGAGCACACAGTATGCTTGAGAGATCTTGTCCAGACCCACTGGGAGGCTTTGACAAAAACCCTTTGCTAACACATGGTCCTAAGTGGTATCAAAAATAGTAATTCAGCCATCTCTAAGCAAACAAAACAGAGAATGTAAGAGACAAGAGCCTGCCAAATCTGAAGTGATGCATGTAACATTTTTCTTTCAGGAAGAAGGGATGTTTTCCCTTTCATCTGTTTTCTGTTTGTTCATTTGGTTTCATTCATTTACAAGAGTCTCCTTTTAACCAAAGGGGGAAAAGTTGATGTTTATTTACATCCTCTCTGCATAATAAGGACCTGGCCCTCACACATATGTGTATAGTCCTACTTAAATCAATGGGATTACTTGCCTGAGAAAAGTTAAATAAGTAGCAAAGTCCTTGAAGGAGCAGGGCATAATATATCTACCTATTGAGATAAAATAATTACCTCTGCAATAACCCAAATAATCAGATTCAGCAGTTGTCACCCTTTTTTCCTCACTTAATCGATACAGTTGTGTTCTGTTATGTTGCTAAATCAACACAAAATTATCAGAGGAGTTAAGGAGGCAGCACCCAGTCTGATTTCCACACTGCCAGACATGCAGCCCTTTGTTATAATCATCATAACAATATTAAATAAAAGATAAGGACCGCTGTCAAAAAGTTAATCATCAAAAGCTGGAAATCACATAGTGAATCTGTCAGTCGTCTGAACTGGACGGGGTCATGAAAATGAAAGGGAAAGAATGCGCAGTCCACCGATGATGCTTACATGCTAATAAAAACCAGCCAGGCAAAAACATATATGCACAAGACTGAGCAATTTGTCACCCTGGGCTATCATGGCTGTTCCCCTGCCTATTGTAGCAATGCCAGCATTCAAAATAGTCAGAAAGGAGCTTACAGGAGCTGAATGCCAGCACATGTGTTTTTCCAGCTGGAGCCGAGTCCTGGACCAGCTTCTGAATTCTAGTTTAAGTTTCTTACTCTCTCCCTCAAACAGGAAAAACACATAATGCAAAGACTGAAAGCCCTAAAATAAAAATGTTGAAGAGAAACTAATGCTGGAAAGGGTCCTAAAAACATAGCTGTGAATTTGGAAGTGTTAACCATCCCCCTGCTGCACATATACCTTCCTCTCCAGAGAGCCTCTCCGAGGTCTGCCTTTCCCCAGCGCCGGGGACCAGAGACAGCAGACCCTCTGCACCCTCTCTGCTGTGCACCCACAGGCACAGCCTGGCCCTGCTGGGGCTCTGGGGCTGGGAAGGGCTTTCTAAGGATGCCTCAGACTGGTGTCAAGACACTTTACCTCTGAAAATTTCAAATGCTCTGATGCTTTCACTATATTGGCCTTGCAAATTAACAGAGAATCCCTCTCAGCCTCTCGCCTTCTTCAGCAGGAATGGTTCAATGCGGCACAAGTGCGTGTTTAGAAAAAAATTTTTAAGAGTTTTCATCCCTCTCCAAAGTTTCCAGCCATCTACTCCAGGCATAATCATTTCAAACTCTGCAGCACTTCACATTTGGTTAAAACCACTTCAGTTTAGAAGTGATTAGAGGTTGAAGATTTGCAGTTTAAAATTTAAATTAAACTGTTTAAAATTATTGGAACACTTCACACATTTAAAGCAAATAAATTTTTTTATATTTATTTATCTTATCTTCCCAGTAGTTCTGGATTTTCAGTAGCAAACTGCAGAGCAGAAGCAGCTATTAAAAAATCAGAGAGGACCAAAAGTCAAATTTAGGTTTTCAAATCCTAGTAACTTATATAGGACAAAGTTGTGAAAAGGACTATGTTTCCACAACAGCAAGGTCAGAAAAAATAACTTTAGATACATAGAGAGAAAATTATGGGAATGGATAATAATAGTGTGTGGTTTAAGTCTTGTGCTAAAACATTACTTCAAATCATTTGCAGCCAAAGTCCTTTATTTATAAAAAGGCCTGTAGCAGAGACAAACAAGCACACTATACTGTTATATCATTTCCTTTTAGTTTTCTAAGATTTCACACATTAGTTGGACAAATTAACCTTTTACTCCAAAATAATCTTTTTCTTCCCCACCAAAGACACAGACAACATCCCTAAACTTGCCACTCCTACAGTTTTATGTGGCACAACATATTACCTCTATTTGACCTGCAACTAAACTGCATTTCCATAGAGATTAATCCGGGGTTCCTCCCAAGCAGCAGCAGTGTTTGTGCCAAATTGCAGCTCCCAATCCATGATAAGAATGGCACAGTGCACACCCGTGTGTGAACCTGAACAAAACGGAGCTGTTGCACAGAGCACAGCCTGATGCTTTCAGCCCGGAAGGTCTGACAAGAACAAAAAATAAAGCATTTTCTGGAGAGAACCACTAGCAAAACCAGTGCTGGAAAGGTGGCACCAGCCTTTGGACACATATTAACTGTAAGTGTAGGCTTGTGCTGTTTCTCCCTTCGGGGAAGGAGGTGGAAAAGAGGACAGGCCTCATATGCAATTCTTTTAGTGCCCTTAGAGGTGTATTTATGTACACTGATCACTGGCTTTCATCAGTGTTCCTCTGGCTTCCCATATCAGTGCAGAACTATGAATAATCTTTATAGTTAACAGAGGGTCATTTACAGTAAGATTTTTATGGTGCTTGAACTGCTTAATATTGTGAGTGACAGAAAAAGTAAAGAAACATGAAACTGGTGAAAATCAAACCCAAGACATACAACATCATGTTTAACAAAACCATCCAGAGCAATTTCATCCCTCTCTTGCACACCCTTCCTGTTGGTAGCTAATAAACCCTGTTTCCTCATTAGATTCATTCACAGTTATATATGTACATGAAAAAGTAGATATACAGGTTGGATTAGTACTCTGCACTTATTCTTCATAGATGGAAATCTATGGCAAAAAAAAAAAAACTAAAAAAATGGGGGGGGCAGAAATAAAAGAATAAAAGTTGGGGTTTTTCCAAGTACCCACAAGTAATTCTCAACACTTGTACATTTGGTATTCAAATCTTTTATGATCTTTATATTAAAACTGCCTACTTGCCACATGCCTTTTTAAGCAGTACTAGTCTTTGACACACACACTGAAATCTACCCAGTGTGTTAAAGTTATTGAACTGTTGCGAGCTTCCTGACAACAGTGCTCTGCTAATGCCAGTTTTGATTCCACTGACATTAATCTTGGTAGGGCTGAGATGCTGTTAATACTCACTTCCTAAGCGAGGTAACCCCTTCAAAGGCTGACACACACCACCTCGCCTTGTTCATCAAATATATAATCTTACTAAATGCTGTAATCTTAAATCCCAACCTAGAGTAACTAGCAGTGCTTACATTATCATTTTTTTTAAAGTTCATCTAAAGGGAAAAAAATTATCTATTAAAGAATTGTAGATTTCAAAATCAAAACTTAGGACCACCACCTTCTCCATATACTGCATCAAACTTCTTATTAAGCTTTACTTTTAACACAATCTAAAATTATTTTTGCCTTTCTGCCAGTCCTCCCACACTTCCATGCACACAACACACATGAATCTTCCAGAAGGTCCCACTGAATTTTTAAAGGGCTCTTTTTTTTTTTTCCCTATTTGACAACTTTACATCCTCAAATTAAAAGGGGTAATGTAGTTATAGCATGTGATGTAGAAGGAATTATAAAAATGGTTCTTCATTGCCAATGCTACTCAATGACAGCTTATTTTCTTGTGCCAATAGGAAGAACAAGATTAGAAGTGACTCCAATTCTTACCCAGACTTCAGGCCGGTGAAAGTCAAGTTAAAGGAATAAGGCTCTCAGTCTCTGGAGGGCAAGGGTACCAGTCACTTATTTCTTATGAACACTTGCTGACATGTGCACTAAGCATAATAATAATAATTTTATTTATAAAGTGCTCTCCCACTGAAGTGCTCGGGGCATTGTAAAATATCATAAAAGCAATTTAAAATACATTTTAAAACATAGGAAATAATGGACCACCCTCTAATAATAATAATTTTTATTTAGAAAATTATGACAAGAACACTGGCCTGATGTTAGAGACTGACATCAGCTACTGCAGAGGAGAGAAAAAAGGAGAAAGAAGGAAAAAAGAGGAGAGGAGATGAGAGGAGGGAGGGAGGGAAGGGGAGGAGAAAGGAAAAAGAAAGATAAAGAGGAAAAAATGAGAGGAAAGAAAGAAAGGAAGAAAGGAAGAAAGGAAGGAAGGAAGGAAGGAAGGAAGGAAGGAAGGAAGGAAGGAAGGAAGGAAGGAAGGAAGGAAGGAAGGAAGGAAGGAAGGAAGGAAGGAAGGAAGGAAGGAAGGAAGGAAGGAAGGAAGGAAGGAAGGAAGAAAGGAAGAAAGGAAGAAAAAGAAAGAAAGAAAGAAAGAAAGAGAAAGAAAAATCTTCTGGGTTTGATTTACAAATTTTAAGGCTCCTATAGCATCTGTGTTTAAAACAAATCACATATTTCAAGTAGCGCTGTTTCCCTATGTATAATGAAAACCATAAGGGAATAATATGACTAACAAATTACAGTCAGGTAGTTAATTCTCAGCTCCTGTTAGCTGGCATTGATGCTTCAATTTTCCAGACTAGCTTGAATTACTTAATTTCCTATCTTTCACTGTTGTAAGTGATATTTCGTATAATAATGCAGGAGCAGTTGGGTATTTTTTTTTCCTCTCATGTATTTTATGTATGTAAAAATTTTAATTAATGTTTATTTAGGGATAAAAAGAAGAGTTTTTGCATCATGGGAATGGCCAAATTTATCACACATGCTAATCTACTAGTGTCAGCAAAGTCACCCTGGGGATATGCTTGGCTCTAAGTATCACACTATCATATATAATTCCAATAACGGGCATCTCCTGGGGAATAAGAGATAGAAACCAGAAGGAGAACCAGGGTAGGATGCCAGAAGATGCTTTGAGAGTGCCTGGCACTGGACATCTCCTCCTTGTGCTGGTGTGGATGGGCAGTAACCCTGGCACACCCGCAGCACCACGCCAGATGAGAGCCCCAGCCAGACCCCGAGGCTGTGGCACTGCTCATGATCCAGGGCTCTGCATACAGCTGGGAAGAACTGGGGATGTGGTTTTTCAAAAGACCAACTGTGAATACTCCCACTGTAATAATCACACAAGCAGACTGATTCTGCAAAGCATGTTCAGAACCACCAAAAATTTTGGCTAAGTTGGACTGGGAAGGTCAGATGGGTTGTGCCTTGCAAGGCACAATCAGAGAGCATGAATCAGATTCCTAATTAGGACTCTACTAATTATTTTGAAAGGATGGATATGCTTAACAAGAAACTTAGCTGAGTGTCCTTGTACACTCTACATTCTCTGTGTCGTCAGTGTTTTTGTATCCTCACTTAGAGGTAAAGAACAGAGAGAACTAGAATTTAATCTGACTCCTGCAGTGAAATACAATTAAAAATATTTCCATAAATACATTAGCAACTAAAAGAGGGCTAAGGAAAACCTCCATCCTCTGCTAGATGTAAGGGGAAACAGAGTGACAAATGATGAGGGAAAAGGCAAGTTACTTAGTGCCTCCTCTTCTTCAGTCTTTCATAGGAAGATAAGTTGTTCTCTGAGTAATCAGCTCCCTCAGCTGATAGACAGGGATGGAGAGCAGAATAAAACCCCTTTAATCCAAGAGGAACTGATCAGTGACCTGCTATGCCACTTAGATACAAACAAGACTGTGGTGCTCAATGGGATTCACCAAAGGCTATTGCAGGAACTGATTTCCCACAGCACTGTCTTGTGGAAACTGGCTTTCCATGGTGTGCACAGGCCTACTCTTCCCTTGCTAAAAAACTGGCTGGATGGCCAGGCTCAGAGAGTGTCAGCGACTGGAGTCACAACCAGCTGGAGACTGGTCACCAGTGGTGTTCCCTGGGAAGCAGTGTTGGGGCCAGTCCTGTTTAATATCTTTATCAATGATCTGGACGAGGAGATCAAGGGCACTCTCAGGCAGTTTTCAGATGACACCAGGCTGGGTGGGAGCGTTGATCTCCTGGAGGGCAGGAAGGCTCTGCAGAGGGATCTGGACAGGCAGGATCAATGGTTGAGGTTAAACAAGGCCCAGTGCCAGGTCCTGCCCTTGGGCCACAACAACTCCTGCAGTGCTGCAGGCTGGGGACAGAGTGGCTGGAAAGTGTCCCAGTGGAAAAGGATCTGGGGGTGCTGGTAACAGCAGCTGAACATGAGCCAATGTGTGCTCAGGTGGCCAAGAAGGCCAATAGCATCCACATCAGCCATAGTGTGGCCAGCAGGACCAGGGCAGGGATTGTCTCCCTGTACTCAGTGCTGGTGAGGCCACACCTCAAATCCTGTGTTCAGTTCTGAGACCCTCACTGCAAGAAGGACACTGAGGTGCTGGAGCATGTCCAGAGAAGGGCAGTGGGGCTGGGGAAGAGTCTGGAGCACAAGTCTGATGTGGACTGGCTGGAGCTGGAGAAGAGGCTCGGGGGAACGTTTGCATTCCCTACAACCACCTGAAAGGAGGTTGTAGCCAAGTGGGGAGCAGTGTTCCCTCCTGGGTAAAAAGCAATAGAACAAGAGGAAATGGCCTCAGGTTACTCCAGCGTAGATTAGGGACATGGTTTAGTAGTGGACTTGGCAGGGCTGGTTTAACAGATGGACTTAATGATCTTCGGAGAGTTTTCCAACCTAAACAATTATATGATTTTTAAGAAAAACTCTGGATAGGTACGTTTTCATAGAATAATTCCCCAAATTTACTCCCAAAATTTCAACAACAGCACCAAGAAACCCATTTAGTCAGTCTGTACACTCCCAAAAGAACGGATTATAGCTTTACTTATATTTTGGACAACCCCAAGCAACTCTTTGTACTTAGCAAATAACACATTCAAATAGCGTTGACTGGCCTCTTATTCTCAAATGTGCACGTGTGCCCAAAAGGCAGTCAGTTCTGCCAGGAATAAAATTGAAATTGTTATAACCAACTCAACACTTGATTTTTTTAATCCTTTTTCTATGTCATTTGCACCTTTTCACTTAGTAGAATTACTTTGGTCTTTAAATTATATTTTCCTCATTCAATTTCCATGTTGCATGCTCCTTTGCATGTTTCACTGCTCAGCATTATCATTCATTAATGTTTCAGCTGCTTTCTTTTGTCTGCTGCCCTTCTCTTGCTAACATCAAGTTTCTTTGCTAGTCAAATAAGTTATCCTACTCTTTTTATAAAGCCTTGGTTACAGCTTTAAAAAAAAAAAAAAAAGCAGGAGGATACAAAATCTTCAGATGGCTTATTAGAATTCAGTATGACTGGCAAGTGTCATTTAAAAAAGAGATACTGCACCTTTAATAAATTTAATCCACGTCTGATTACAGAGGAAGAAAGCTCTTTTTTAATCTTACAAGGCAGGAATATTGCAATAACTGTTCCATCTGATTTTAAAAATAAGATTTGCTAAAGGTCAACGTATCTCCTGGCCACATATGCAGCAACATTGAAATTTCCTTGGCCAGGGAATAAAAAGATTCTATCATTAAAAATAAAAGCGCAAGGACATCTTGCAAGCCCATAGGGTTTTTAGAAAGAGAAGGAGACATTTCGTTATCAACTAGCAATCATAAGATTTTTAAGCAATATCTCTAATCTGCTTCTCTTCCCCCCACCCCCGCTCCCCACAACCCCCCTTTCCTTTTCACATCAAGGTCTTTTTATCTTCCAATTTTGCATCTAAAGATGAGGTGAATGCCATTAGCTCAATTCAACCTCAAGTGTAGTCAGATGTGCCTGTGATTTCTGAAAAGCACTGTCTAAGGTCACATTAAAATGTATAAGAGCTTTTCTATTCCTGAGAAGGGGGCTTATTACCCATCCATGGTGTAAGGGAGTAATGTCAGTGGCCATAGACTAGGGTGAAAACAAAAGAGATATCAGGGTTTCAGGCTTTTGTCAGAGAACCTCTCTGCCTCCCTTTTATTGCTGTCTGAAGCCCTACAGATAGCGCCACAGACTGTAAACTTGGGCAGCACTGGGGAGAGAAAAACAAGTTAAACAGGCTCAGACTCTCCTCCCCTGAACCCTTGTCTTTAAAAGCTTAACTCTTTCTGCAAAAATCAAATCTGAAAGCTGCACTCCCCAGCCACTGAGGGGTTTTGCTCCACTCGCCTCCCAGATGGGATCACCACCACCGTGAGGGCCACCAGAGCTCCAAGCCTGCCAGAGAGAGTGGCATCCACTTTGCTTTTAGCACACCACTGTTCTCGGAAAAGAAACCTGGTAAATGCTCCTTGGGATTAGAGTCAGGACAAGATCAGAGCTGCCAAATTTGGCAGCAACTTGGAGTGCCATTTTTTTTTTCCTTTAATTTAAGAAGGGCTGCCAAGAAAAGTTAATGAGTGTTTACCTGGGCATGATGTCCATATTTTCCTGCAATTGAATTAAGGAGCTGTCACTCAGGGATAATGCGAGTCATCAGTAAAAAATATTACAGTACCTATAGTTTCTGTTTCCTTCTTTCTTTAGAAAAAAAAAATAACCAGTCAAAAATTCAATCACAGGGGCTTTTCAAAACAGATATTCATGGCCTGTTTTAAAACACTTTTCAAGTGTAATTGTATATTTTAGACTCAATTCCTGTCTCAGACCTTTCTGTGTGATGTTATAGCTTTAAGTACCTTGTAGATATCCCTTCAGGGCCATGTGCATGGCTGACTTGCAGCAGTCTGATTTCTTTAAGAGACTGCAGGCATGCTCTTTCTACTGTACAACTCTGCACTGAACTCCCATGACCTGGTACAGAAGATACACTCTCTTGGTGATCTACTGCTGAAGCTGCAGGTAGGCCTTTTCTCGAAAAACAAGGGATTATTTCCACAACTTCAACTACCTTTTGCCCTAAGGAATGGGCAAACTAAAAGCATGAGACAGGTTTTTTCTTCCTTTTTTTTTTCCCCAACAGCAGGTCTGATTCATCTCCTCTCCAAAGCACATTAAACACAATCTAATTTATAAAGGGTGGGCCAAATGTATTCAGGGCATAATACTTCTGAATGCTACACTAGGAGTTAATCTGACCCATAATTTTCCACCTTGGTAAATTTTCCCATCTTGCAACAGTGATGCCAGTTAAGTGACTCACTGTGATGAGATAATGTAGTGACTTAATTACCATTGTGAACAATGAAGTTACCGTGCCATTTGTGCACCTTAAAATGGCTCACAAGCTAGCAAAGGTAATTCCTGGCTTTACTGTGTACCATTACTTATTAGAGCTTATTAGAGGGAGTAATAGATTGATATATCTCTTTCTTTCTGAGTAGGGTTGAGACCTTTGGCAATATTTTTTCATGGCACTGTATATTTTCAAATCTTGCCTCTGAACTCATTAGCTTTTTCCCATGCAAGCAACTCCCTGTGAAAAGGGAGCTAAGGCATGTTTGCAAACTCCAGGCAGCTACACAGATCTGTAATGCAGTCTGCACAATCATTGTGGCATGCAAAGAAAATCGCTCGTGCAAAGGAGGCTTTGACGTCTCTGAGACGTGTTTTGTCTCGTAGACAACATTAGCTTGAGAGAAAATCACTCTGTTTCTATGTGGTGACAGTGCAGTCGACATGTACAGGTGATCCCAGTATAGGTTTCATCTATTCTAAGTACAAATAGCAACGAACATTCAGCATCCCAGGCTTTTAGCCCAGGCAAGGCACAACTGCTCCTCAAGTTGCCCTGCTCAAGATGGTATCCAAAGGCAGGACCCCTCTGTGCACTGCAGAGACAAACAAGCTCTTCTAATCCTTGCGGAAAGGTACAGTGTTCTGTCTTTGTCCTTTCCTGAAAAAAATTGCCATCAGTTGGACAACAACCATTCCTGGCCTCATGTGACGATAGATTAATTAAAAATGAGCTCTTGGGTACATCACTGTATTTACCCTATTGGTCCTTTGGTCTTGTCAGTGTTGTCACTTTCCGTGAAGCCCATGGAGCACAGGCAGCCTTTACCCCAGCCTCACCATGTCAAGCCAACATTTGACCTCAGTACAAAGCACACCTGGTGCCTCTCACAGGACTGAAAGCGCTTCCTCTGCAGACTCCAGCTAGCCTGGGATCAGAAGGATGAGTTAAATACATAACTTCAAATATAGTCAAAGTTTCAGTAGGCTACTTGGTTGGTTTCCACACCCCACATGCCAAATACATCCTCTAAATTACTTCCTTATTTGTCATTTATGTACTTTTGAATTTTAATGAATAGTTCTCTCGTTCTTTGCCAAACTCCTATATTCATAGAAAGCTGGCATTTCACAAATATCAAAGAGTGCTGCTAAGTGAACCAACCTCAGAGAAACTCAGGAATCATCATTCAAATTTCTTGTTAAAACAGGAAAACAGCTAAATGACATTTATCTGTTAAAATACAAATAATATTTCTGCTTATCCCTTCAGTGCTCCTGCACAGCCTTAGAATGTCTCCCAAAGTGTTTGGGCTGCAATTTTGTTACAATGTTTTGAGCTCAGGTTTCAAAATCTGCAGCAGTGTGAATCAGATTGGGATTTCAGTTTTTTGCTGTTCTTTTTAATAGGAAGGCTCATAAAGAAATTGACCCCTCTTTCTTTTTTGGCAGCCATTTGACAGTAGATCATCTTTCTTTTAGTAACCCACATCACTGTTTCCACAGTAATACCGCAGTATTTCCACAGTAATACTGCAGAGCACGGACATTAGCATATTGATAACTACAGCAATGTGAAATATTTGTTTCATATTCATCTAGTTTTGTTCTATTTATTTATTTCTTTAGAAGGAAGGGGCTTTTTTCTGATAAGCAATCTCTGACTTAAGGAACAGCTATAATTTTGTTTAGGGAAGATGAAAGACCTCCTCAGAGATCAAGGAAAAGAAACAGGGAAAGAAACAAAGGTGAAATCAACCCAAGTGATTTTTTTCACAGAGCCTTCCAATACGAAGCACTGGCAAAGAAAAGCAAAGACAGGTATGAGACACTGATCACTGTATCCTCCTGGAGCACAGAGAAAAAGATTTTAGAATCAAAAAGCATTAGGCTATCTTCTGTGATAAGAGATGGCTGCTTTGTTTAGATGGTCTCCACTAAAACAGAGAGTGACAACTTCTCAGGTACAAAATTGGCTTGTTATGTGGGCTTTAAAATACTGTGAATGGAGAAGGTTTATGCAAAGAATCAAGTGTGTGCTTTTAATGCATGGAGACAGAAGTTGAGGATCTGAAATCGGAGATGAATAATAAGAGTACTAAAGTCATAAAGTGGCTTTATGTGAATGGAAATTCTGTATGGGAAACAAGCAAGAAGAACTAGAAGTATCACTAAATAAAGGTATATATGAGTGCAAGTGAAACCTTGTAAAATGATTCTCATAACCAGAATATCAGTACAGACAGGTTCAATTATATAGAAGAGATGCAACGGGAAGAGACAGAGAAGGGATGGTTTTGTATGTGAAAAACATCTCCAATGCCAGCAGATGACAACATGAAAATGGAGAATAGTGTAGTGAAGTTCTTGGACAAAGACAAAAGGAATGAAAATCAAAGGGGAATCTACAGGAGGTAAATGCTATAGATCACCAAGACTGAAGGAAAGGAAGAATAATAATTCTTGGACCAGCTCTCAAGATACTTGTAACCACAGGATACCCTCCCCAAAAGAGAGTATAATTTCCCAGATATTTACTGTGCAGCTAGAGCGAGATACAGGTAACATCAAAGAGATTTTTAAATAGTGTGGGAGACAGCTTCATAATCCTAACAGGATTCTTCCAACTGGTAGAAAAGTCAACCTGGAAGTAATTCTTCCTCAGATGCTTGAATTAACCATGTAGAAGAGACCAGGAAAGAAACTTAGAATGAGTTAACTACCACTTTTTTGCCCTGAGAGGAAGGGATTTATGACAAAATATACATTTTAAGAAGCCATATTCTGAGTAGAAATGTAATTTAAATCCAATACTCCTGCCTTCAAATCAGTGACAAAGCAACCACTGATTTTGTTCTTTGATGCTGGCTTCATCTTCGTCTGGAAGTCAATTCACATTGAGATGAGAATTTGCAGCACACCAGCAATTCTGCACAAAGGGCAAGGATTGACCTATGAGATGCTACAGAGACACTGTCTGAGACACCAAACCCAGGTGCCAAATCTTACCACCTAGTCAAGAGAGAGACATCTCCCCAGGGCGTTCCAACCCACCTAAAATCTGATTGCCCTCTGGATACAAGTAGGGATCTATGTGAAACACCTTGGGCACCTACAGTTAGGAGGAATTAATCCCCTGCTGGATCCTCACGAGGATGCTGTTATGCTGCCACTAAGAATATTTTTATGTGAAGCAGTTAACTCTGACGGTATCCATATGGAGACCGGATAGGAAATAGTTTCAGTGTTGCATACTGTATCCTACTTTTCCTATCTAAAGAAGACTGACGGATATATTAAAATTCATCTGTGAGAAAGCAAGCTGTGAAATATCAAAGTACATAGGAAGTGATTGTTTTTAGGGTCTACATGAAATTCTCAGCCATTGTTTAACCATCAAATGGTGGTCTGGGGTATTTTTTCCCATTTTTGGTTTTGAAGCTAGAAATAAAGCTCTCAGGCAGCAGGGCAGAGGCTGGCTTCTCTTATTGACATATTTCCATCTCTTTTTCTGAGACAGATTATTTCCCTGTCTTCTTCCCAGTATATCCACGTATACATTTCACCCCCATTTAAATTAATCTTTAGTCAATAAGAATGAACAATTGCAGCATACACCCTATTACAGAGACTATTTTTATGCCATGTGTAGTATATCATTATTGATTTTCTATTTCTGCTTGGTATGTCTTACCTGGGATTTCATTTGCCTTTTTTACAGCCACATCATTGCCAATATCTTGGGCACATCTCTGTGTATTAGTTTGCAACTCAGGCATTTGTCTTCTGTTTAAATGAATACCCTTTTTCCTTGTAGAAATTCTTGTTACTGTTTCCTAAGGGAAGTACTTTGCACTTTGTACTACTAAATTTAAACAAATTTCTAGTACTAATATTCTCCAGATCATTTGTATTTCTCCTTCTCCCAGCTTTTGGAAGCACAGAGCCAGTTATACAGTGATGATGGAAACTCTCATGGTTTCTTGTAGCATGAAATCTAGGGCTAGCAGCAAAGCCTAGAACATAGAGAAAAATCTTCAGACTGTGTAAATCAGCAAAGCTCCTTTGATTCAGTTTTCACAAGGATATGGCTCTAAATCTCTAGCATGTGTTCAAAAAATGTAGTCCAGTTAATGTGGAAGAAAATCCAAGTGCTATTGTTCTTTTGAAGACTGAAGATTATTATTCATGAAATGCTCTGGGACAAGAGAAATCTCATAAAGAAAAAACAAACCGAGAAAAAAACAAATATGTAACATTTAAGATTAACCTGAAGATTTTTATCTTAGTATGGAAAATAATTTTTCTACCATAGATTTGAGATGTTAATAAGTTTTCCCTTATGCAGACTAACTTGAAAAGAATACAAATGTCATAATCTGGATTAAAATCATTCCTACTCTATTTGAGATATACATCTCATAATCAAGAATATCCAGGTCCCCCTTTCACAGGCACTGCTATATTCCCCAGGGGCTTTCCATGCTGAAGTTAACTTATGCAGGTAGAAAATTTAGACAGAGTGAGACTTGGAGCACTAACATGCAGGGCTGGAATTTATATACATGAAAAAAAATGGATGAACTAATTTTAAAACTGTGTTTGCTAGATGCACGCTGTCTCTTAAGGGCTGTCTGTTGCCTCCCCTGGGTTCTCAGAGCTCTCTGTGAGCTCAGAGTTGCAGCCCCTTACTGGAGGATCACCAAAGCAGCTTGTGATAAGTATCACACACAGTGAAGGAAGCAGTTCAGAGTTTCTGAAGGTAAGGTAAATAGGCTTCCATTAATTGGAAAGAGCACTCTTTAATTACTTTTCTAGCCTGGACTAGCCTATTCTAATATATATCATAATTCAGAATACAGTAACTAATGTCTACAGAATTTTCATTACAAAGGGTGAAGAGCTAACTTTTTGGGAGCCAAGAGTAGTTATGCCATTGATTTTAACAAGGTCAAAAATTCACCAGAGATAGATAAAGTTGTTCCTCTCTAGCTCTCTGTGCTTGTGTGAGCAAGAGAAAGCCACTGCTCCAGACTCCTGCGGTCTTTCCCACAGCTTGTTTTTATATTCAAGCCCATTAGCACAGGGACTCTCTCCCAGATATGTTTGACTGGACTAAGAGGGTGGGAAGAGCACCACACAAAAGGCCTCAGAATAGTTAAAAATGGATAATAAAAACATAAAATAAATGCAAGAAGGATTTCTGAGCGCTGGACACATACGAACATAAAACCCACCCTGGATCAGACAGCAGTCTGCCCAGCATGTGCCCAGGGATGGGTGTTTGGGGAACAGGCAGAGATGCAGCTCCAGGCTGGGCCTTGTCTCCAGTTTACCTGCCAAGCCTCCCTCAATCCATTCTAAAGATCCCATGAAGCAGAGTTTACTTTGGAAACATATGGTTTAGCAAACACCACCGGAATTTCATGAATATGTCTAATTCTTTTTTTAACTCATTTTTGCTTTTCACTTCCACTATATCCTATTCTCCATTTTGATGATGTACTGCACAAGAAAAAGGCTTTGTTTTTTTAAACCTAGTAATTTCAGTGAATTGTGAAAATCAGAGCCTAATCCTCCCCTAATGACATTCTTTGCAATATTAATTATACACCCTCCGAAGTTCCTTTCCAAGCTAAAAAGTCCAACTCTTTCCAGTCCATAGTGTATGGAAGGTATTACGGCATTTAGTAAAACACACCACATTTCTCCATAATTGCATTCAGTATTTAAGACACAAACATGCCATGAACACACATAAGAACATAACAGTGCTTCTTATTTTTCTCACTATTCTTTACCTAAATATTCCTAATCTTCCCTTCGCCTTTCTTGAACTGACCCTTCTGAACAACTCTCTGAAATTATTTCAACATCTCTGAGCAGATATACCATCCTGTCCATAGATATGTATATATTGACATGAGCAGAGAAGGATTTTAGGGGGGATTCCTCCCTCTGTGTAACAATTTTGCAGTTTCCACCATTGAATTTCATTTGCCATCTAAAAAAATATGATCTCTGGATCATGGGAGACTTTGATCAAAGCTACTAAATGAATGCTATCAGAAGTCACTATTGGTACTAACACTTGATAATATTTTTAATAATTGATCCCATTTTATCTTACTCAACTCCAAATTATTCAGGAGTCTGACTAGGTTGCACAGTCTCACTGGAGTTCCCACTGGAAATGGGAAGCAATATTGATGGCACAATGGATCACACTGATGCAATCTTATAGGAGCAGACAGCATACAAGAAGACACAGTTGATGCTCCATGTGGCAATTACAGAATTTAGCTGTAGCACTTCGGTTGAATACTTGTACCATCTCCTAATTAAATGATTCCACTTCACAGGACTGCCATACAGTCCTCTGATTGAGTAAATAAAGGACTGTACAAACTTCCATCATCTAAGCTAAGGTTTTTTTCCTTCTCTTCTTTTACTTTTTGTCTTTGACAATCCCTCAACTTCTACAAGGTAGGAAATATAAGAATGGAAAACATTTCTAAAGAACAAATAAAGTATTATGGAACTTAGCATCCCTGGAACACATACGTTGTCAAAAAAAACCACCTCCAGATACCTGTACTTAATTATATGCTAAATTTCTCCTGATTGTGACTAAAGAAAGCCTGCATTCTTTTCCAAAAGTTAAGATAGTCTATATAAATAATATCTAGGATAACAGAGAATATTCTCCAATCACTAAGCCAAGGAGGGAATCATTTAGTAAGTAATGGCAGGAGCCTGATGCCATCCCTCTGCTGCACAGGCTATCAGCCAAAGAGCACCACACAGCTGCAGTTTTACAGAAGGATTTTTGGAGTTCTGTGATGTTATTAAAAAAAAGCCCAGACGTTTTCCACTTGTATTCTCAAGACAATAAAAGCTTTTCGGACTCTTTATTTTATTTATAAATAAATAATCTAAAGTAACATATAAAGATATATTTTTACAAGTACAGATATAATGATAAGCACATAAAATACATGCTTATGCTTTTGTAGATATGAATAAGGATATAGGTATTCTGTAGGGCCTATAGAAAAACAGGGGAATTATCTACTGTAATATCAGGGACTAAAGTAGTTGTGCCCATGATGTCCTATTATTTAATAATTTTATGTGGAACATATAAAATATACAGCTAGTGGAAAAGTACGAAGAGATCATGGTCCTTAAATTATTTAGAAACTATCAACATATATGACATCCCATCACTCTTAGGTTGTTACCTTCTCCTGAGGAAAAGAGTGAGACAAATTAATCTTTTCTAGAACATCCCTGAACTGGATGATAGGTGAATTGCCATAGCATTTCCTGTGTTCACATATCACGCAAGGCTCACAGCTTACTGGCAATTTTATTTCAAAACAAGCCTCGTGCGCTGTTTAGAATGCATCAGCATTTGTAACTTTTAGTGCATAGACTGGGAGTGGCTTTTACAAATTTTTAAATTTACCTTGTAAATCTGGAGAACCCCAAAATTAGGTTTTCTTCCTCTGTTTTAGAGAAACGACACACGTGGTTTACAGAATGTTTCCCCAGAAGGAGAGCACTAACCACCCGAATACTGAGTGAGTATTACAAACTAAAGCCTATGAATGTTCTTTTTCCAAGAGTAGCAATGGTTAAGACAACCCATCAGAGCTTTATTTATCAGCTGGGCTCTCTGTGCCAGCTCCAGCCACAGGCCATGAGTGTGGGTGCCCTTGTACACACATGTGCACCCGCACACCCAGCGCACTTGTTGTTGCAACATGCTCTTAAGATATTCCCTTCCTTTCATACAGAGAGCATTACAGGGGATTAACAGGCTCTCCCTTTCTTCCCAGCGCACTGTGATTCTCCAAACTAGGAATTCGTGTAGTTCTGAAATTCAAACTGGAGGAGGTTTTCCTCATTCTGTGCAGATCAAAGGCAAACAGGGGAAAAAAACAAAATTATGCCTCATATACAATGCAAGGGCCTCTTCATTTCTAAGTTATGCAGATGACCCCTCCGCAAAAATAACAATCTCTAGGAACTTGGAAGAAGAAACTGTAGTCCCAGTTGCTTTGACCTAAATAAAGTGTCTGTGTAATTATCTTCAACAGGGCCTGCCAAAACATCATTTTATACTGTTCAAATGCATATTCTAAGAGGGGATGGAAATTTGAGGGACAGGATGGCAAGCAAAGTACATTTTATTTCTCTGAACAATTAGAAAGATTATAATAATACAGCAAATACTGTGCATCCTGCCACTATGTGCCATCTTCCATCCCAAAGGATCTCAAAGGGACTTGTCACTAATTCCATTTTTCTCGTTCCAAAAAATAACATGTCAACCTTTAACTATTTTGTTCCATGCAGTACAATACATACTTAAATTTTCTACTACCCTTTTCACTCTTGTGAAACTGACAATGTGCATTTGTTTGGGATTTTTATTTCCAGTGTCTCGGGATTCCATACAGCCTTGATAAACCTGCACCTTTCCTTAAATACAAGCCAAATTTTGCTCATAAATCATACCTTCCTTCTTCATTGCAGGCATTTTGCAAACCTTTTGCTCAAATATTGGAGATGATTGGGCAATTTTAGTTATGCAACAAGAAAAGTGATAAAATCTTATTTTGAAAGGATTTGCATGGAAGGAAAATCTCAGTTCAGTCAGTGAAATCTGAAATTAGAAAAGGAAATTAAAAGTGAGAATTTTCTTTCTTTGATGAATACTTTTTTCAAAAGAACAAAAATTTGAACAAAATATCTATTAAACAAATCAACAAAACTATTTTAAATTGATAATTCATTGCACAGGAAAACATGATTTACAGAATGATGTAAGAGTTCAACAGCATAACATCTTTTTCATGATAGAAGTAGAGACTGATTTGTGAAATACACACCCCAACAGCTGCCTGGAAAAGAAGATATGTCAAAAAAATAGGAGAAATTTATTCACCATTTGAAAATGTTCTGCAGTTAATAAAAGCTGAAGTTCAATTTCCTCAAAATTTAGAAAAATGGAAAAAGGGAATAAACATCTCAGACTTTCTCGTCATCATCTTAAGCTGACATTTCCTTAACCTGACAAGTTAAATTCAAGAGTCTTTAGGACATGACTGTTTGTAACTTTGAGAGGGATTTTTATAGAGAGAAAATTGTTCCCTGCCTTGGAGTCTGGCCAGGGCACTGCAGAGAGAAGCATCTTGAGAAAAAGCGATCTGGTCAAAACAAGGGATACACTCATGCTAAACTGTTTATATAAAGCCCTCGTCCTGGCACCAAGACAAGCTGTCAGACACTACCACAGTGACCATCACAAACAAAGCAGTAAAGCATTTCATCACGAATGTTATCCCACACTGTGCAATTTCAGACAATAGACACCAGTTTGTTAGCAATGAGTTTGAGCAATTTACCAGGAAATGTGAAAGCTGGTCAAGTAGAGAAAGGAAAATATTTCCAGCCTATTACAGAAAAGTTCTACAAGAAACAAAACAGAGGATCTCTCACAAACATGATTTTACAAGGTTGATATCCAGATGCATGCCAACAGTCCGTGTGTTGTTGAAGCTTTATTAGAGCCAACAGTGAAAGGATAGGTAAGACAGAAATTGAGACTTCCAGAGTCCAAAGCATACAATAGGTGATGAACTAGCAACATCTCAAAACTACCATCAGGGGACCCTGTTGGGACCAAATGCAACTTCATGAGAAATAATATATTTGAGAGGAAGATCCGTGTGTTGAACAGATAAAGCTTCAATCATGTCACACAGCAGTGGCTGGGTATATTATTCACAAAAATCACAGACACACACTTATTACAAATTTGGGACATTAACATGAAGGTGGTACTGAGACTCAATCAGCAGGATGTGGAAAGGAGCGTAGCAGAAAAACATCCAGTAAACATCAGAACAGACTTTCAAAACACCCTGCTAACAGAAGAACCAAGTACAAGCCAGTCTCTTATCATCACAAGAATAAATTGCATTGGCACCAACATCAAGATGCCTGCAAGGTAAACACAAGGCTTTGTACAATACTGGCATGAGAGAGTAACTCTCTTAAACCCAGAAGAAAACACATTAATTCTCCAAGCAAACTGGAAGCTCACAAAAGCTATCAAAGAAAGAACTTGGTGTGAAACAGTGTTAAGTTATATAATTGGGGAGAATTTTAAGTGTATGAGAAAGTTCTGCTAACCACATTTAATGTTGCTAATTTAGGTACAGTGAGAATCACATTAGGAAAGGTGGCTTCCCAAGAAGGGATATTGTGTTTTGATAGGCTGCTTATGTGATAGGTTTATATATCTTTTATATTTATATATATATATAATATCTTTAAAATCTCTTATTTCAAGTGCCTTATGACAGAGGACACTAACTATATGTGTAGTGAGGACTAAAAGCTGAACTATGCACCACTTTGGCTCTCTCTTTTTGTGCTTGAACATCAAACACCAAGGACATCAGTTCACTTTTAGCTCACCTTTTTTAGCTTACCAGATAACACTTAACACATCCTTTCAGGGAAGTACAACTTCTTGGTGCTGTCTCTTCTCCTTTCTTCCCAAGAGTGCAGTAAAGATGAAGCTACTAATGTCCTTCAAATGAAATGACAACAGCTGTAAAAGAGAAGACATTGTCTAAGGTTCTGAAGAGACTTGTTACTTGTCACCTTCTGTGTTACCTGTTAGTGCTGTGCAGACTTACTCCTTTTTTTCTCTTTAAAGTGAACTTGACAATTGTCTCTAGCAGTTCCTTTGGCTTCCGTGGGCCTTTGTTTTGTTGTTTATTGGGTTTTTATCTGCAGGAACAATGCATGCTGTTTTTCCCACAATGTTTTTGTACACTGTGACCCAAAATTTAACATTTCATTTCTTATTTTCTACTGCAGAAAATTCCGATATTTTGAATTAACTTTTCCATTGAGACCAGCTTCCACTGAGCATAGGAACAATCACATAGCCTGTGTGCTAGAGATGAATGATCTGCCAGTGTCCTCAGCCAACCACACTCCACTCAGCCACAGTTAACAAAGTATTAAATCTGACGTAAGTCCAGCTGATAATGAACCCAAATATGCTGACATCAAGAAGGCAGACAACTGTCCCACTGTTTATGATGTTCTATTTTTTGCAGCTCAGCAGGGTTATGTCCTCCTACTTGTCAAATGAGTGTGCAGCGCACACGCCGTATCAATACACCCACCTACAAGAGGAAACCAAGCCAATGGATTCATTCCATGAATCTACAGCCACTAAATATTTGCAGTGAGTGAAAACACATATTCAGATTACAGCTTTCTCCTGCTAAGACTCATGTTTAAATAATTTTCAACTTCCTTTTTAATTATGTGCCTCGGAGCCTGCTTTCCAGACTGAATCTGTACTCTAGGCAGACTGGATCTGTACTAGAACAGCATGTCTCATTTCAGCAGGTACCTGGTAAGAGATGGCACCCAGAAAGCTGCCTTCTGTGGGGGAGGATGAAATGCAAGAGAAAAAACTGAGGGGCTGAGGACCCCAGTACAAGCAAACAAGGGGAGCAGATTTGGATATAGATGCTGTGCCTGCAGTGCAGCAAATTGCCACGGGTGAGATAAGTCTCTTTCTCAGCCCCTGTCAGCAAGGAAAATGGGAGGGTAACTAGGGCAAACTCAGCCTTTTGAGGCCTGATTTACCTCTCAAAATCAGAAAGGCAGGTATGGGAGCTGCTGCAAATGTCCCAAAATTCTGGCCTGTCCTTTTGGAACAATATAAATCGTGTGAGAAGGACCAGCTGAGGAAGTGGATAGACAGGCTCTGATAGCCAACAATCCCATCAGGGCTTCCCGTTACACAAATCCCCATCAAGTGAGACAACACTCAGAGGGACAAAGAAATCCATTAATTGCTTTCCTCTGAATAACTCACACGTATCTCTTGTCCAATGAACCACTCTTTCCCTGAAAAATCACATTTTATGATTCTGTGATCAGAACTTAAAAAAAAATCACATTCAACTGTCTCTGCAATATAACTATGGCTGAAGATTGAATCTCATATGTCTGATAGTTATGGGCAGCAAATTCCTAAAACCCTTTACCATTTCAATTCTCCATGTGTAATTTACATGAGACTATTATTAAAAGGTAGATGTGGGTTCTCTGAAGTTTAATTTCCCGAAGTTTTGTCTTCAAAGCCCCACTTCCAAAAAGCAATAATGAAATTTGTTTTTCCTGCTGAAAACTGCTCCTGATTTTGGAAAGTATTGGAATTGTTTATTATTAAACCTTCTGCATGAAAATTATCCTCCACAGGCAAGCAATCACAGCAGGTACCAACAATATGCACCTACAGACTTCCAGTTACTCAGTCTGGGAGCAGAACTGAAGAATTTCTTTCTTTGGTCACAATTATTTTTTTTCCCTCTGCCTATCTATAGCTTCCTCTTTAAGAAAAGTGAAATTTGCTGTCATAGCTTCAGCCTCACTATGTAAGTTAAAAACATGTCCTGTCTCCATTACATGATTACAGGCAGACTTTCAACTCTGATAGTCTATGAGCTAAAGTCGAGGAACATGTGCCAGCTGTTACAAAACAGTTTTCCTGGAAAATAGCCACCGGACCAGCAGTCAAACTAGGACATTCTACATACAAGGAAGAATAAAATATTAAAAAAAAAAAAAAAAAAAAAAAAAAAACAGCGGTACAACACATGATTTTAATAAAGTCAGGAATGCCATGAAATGTCCAGAAGAAAACATGTCTATACTAACTACTAAATTCAAAGAGATCCATGAACATTCACTGCAAGAAGAGCATCATGGCACTGAAACACTCACCCCAACATCTTCACTTTCTATTAAAATCTGCCACAGAAATTCAGGTGTCTTTCTGTCCTGTTGAAACTTAGATACTTGCTCATCTGAGTATCCAAGGACATCACAATATGTGATGTGTCTCACATCCATCACATGTTCTTTGTTCTCTCATTATCTCCCCGTGGAGGAGGAGGATGTGGCGCCAGGCCTCTTGTTTTCCTAGGGTTTTGTTGGGATTTTTTCTGGTTTTGTCTGAACAAGTTTCTGCTTAGTGGATAAAGCAAGGTCACAAAGCATGTCTCACAGTTGGAGTGGAAGACTGTGAGGCTTGTGATAGTCCTTAGCTTCTTAGGCTTTTGTTTTAACTGATGGAGAGCTTCCCTAAGGCTTTGTTTCCCTCCCAGACAAGTTTTATCCAAACGGAAGACTGCTCTCTTGAGCCAGAGGAGCAAAAGTATCAGTGCCCACCACTAGAATGCCATTTATGTATCCTTCTAGAAACTTCAGTGAATAAATCCCAGGTGTTCCCTAGAGAATTCAACAGAGGAGTTGTGGCTTGGTCCCATTTCTGATCAGAAATTACTAAGTATGATGATCCTCATACTACCAACCATGACAACAAAAAGTACTGTAGCTTTTATTTAACACCCAAACCAACTTCTGCAACACATGTTCACACCATTCAACTTCAGGAGAGAGCTCTGGTGACTAAGACCAAGCTCCTATGTGTTCATAATCTGGAGATTCAGAGCCAGGGGCCTACTCATCCTCCCAGGTGTCCAGGCTCTTATGCCAGTTTCCTCATGCCAGCATGAACGCAAATCACACCAACACTAATCACAGACCTACATACAAATAAGAATGAATTTAAGGACTTACTGACCATAATGTTTTGTAAAATTCAGGAGAAGAGGTTGCAAGATGTTACAAGGCTGCATGGCCATGATTGCTGGCATGTACCATGAGAGGAAGGAGGATGTTTAGTCATCTTGTCCATTATGTAGTGAGAGCTGTTGGCAGCTGGGAAGGACAGTTTTGGGCAGCCAGGGAAATTGCAGGTGGATTAAACATTTTGGAGGGTCTTGGTATCTCAGTTACAGGAGATTCAGCAGCTGAGAGGACAAGGGATCTGTGAGTAGTACTCTCATCATGGTTGGGAGGGGCTTCTCTTAGACGGTCTCCAGATGACCCTGTGAATTTTGATGGCAAAGCAAAGCCATTCTGGCATGCAGAATCGACAGTGCAGAAGCCAAGGCACACGGGAGGGCACTGCTGCTTGTTTAGGTTTGGCATTTCAGTAATTCTGTTGCAAATTGTCCAAAGGAACTGCTGTATCTGGTGGCTGAAGTTCACAGTGTGTAACTGAGAACTCAAAGAAAATGAAGAGTGTGTGTGTAAATAGACATTTATCCTGAAGATTCAAGACAAAACTAATTGTTCTAGAATCAAGAAAGCTTATATTTAAGACAATAAATATAATGTCAAGCCATAAAGAATACAGCAGAGAATCTCATATTTAGATGTTTAGCATATGCATATCAATGTTTAATGTTATCAGAGAGGAAGTTCTTTCAAGAAATGTAAAGTATCCTGATTTGGCTTGAGCATAAATATTCCCTTGGAAACACTAATCTGTTAGGTAAAAATCCAGAGGAATATTTTTCACAGACCTTTTGTCCTAGATATGAGCGAAATAGGAATAATTTCATTATGAGGTGTACTCTACCCTAAGTTCCCTAAACAGGCCTCAGTCCTAGCTCGACCTTCATCCATGAAAGCACCTCTCATAATTTCTTTAGTACAGGCATGGGCATTTTACTGTACATTGCAAACATCAATTCAAACCATCCTGTTGTGCTTCTAAACATGCCCAGATGTGTTTGTACAGGGCAATATGGGTTAATTGTAACTTTACCAGTTATATATTGCAAACAAAACACTGACAGTAAAACATGAGACACAAAATCAATACGGTTACAGACAAATTAATTATCAATAGTATATGGAGTTAAAAATAATGGAATGAGATCATCCACTTAGTTATTTTCAACGGTCTGTGCTTCTGTGATCCTCTTTTGAGTTTAGAAAATTCTCCATAGGTCTGCAAAAGCAGAATAGTTGCCTGTTCGGTCAAGCTCCTTTCTTTTTCTGCAGTGTAAACTCAAACACTCTTCACCAGCCCCCACCCTGTGCCTCCAATCACTTCAGTTCCTGCCTTGCTGGGACCTCCTGGTGCTCCCATGCCTTATTATCCCAAACGAAGTGGGTACTTCCAATTTCCAAATCTTTCCCCCTTTTCCCCTTTCCTGCTCAGGTGCCCAGCAGTGAAACCCCCCTAACCATTCTGCTGACACTCACCTCCCACAACGCCCTGCTCTTTCTCATCGCCTTCCCACCATTTCCCTGGCCTGGATTTCATTCCCATGCATTCCTTGTTCTCTCCATGCTTCTTTTGGCCTATCCCCTATTTTGCATCTTCCACATCACCCAGGCTTTCTGAACTTCTTCTTCAAACTCGTTTGAAGGGCTTCCATATCTCCATCGCACCTGCAGCTCCCACATCTCCTCCGCTATGTGCCTTTAGGTCAGGTTTCCAAACTTGAATGATACAGTTACAGACTATCCCTTTCCCAAGACAAAAGCAGATGTCTTTGGGCCAAATCCGGATCTGATATGCATCAGCTTGGCTCTCCTGATTTCAGGGGAAGGCTGCAGGCTCAGCTGAGCAGCTCACAGGCAGCTTCGCCCAAGGGGATGACTGCACCACATCACACTGAGAGCTGAGAAGTTCTCATTACCCCGCTAATGGCTATGGCTAGTTCTGCCTAAAGGCCAAAGACAGGAGCTAGTATATTATGTTTTTATAGTCGTGGGTCATTCACAGTTCTGTCAGACACATAACCATCACAACAGACTTTGTTTGGCTGTTTTCAAAAACTTGGAATTGCTTGCTGGAAAAGGGTAAAAAGCAACAAAAGGACTTAATTAAAGCGTATTTGCTGAGGTCACCAAGTTATGACATACATTCGGTAAAAAAATTACATTTTTGTTCATTGTCACAAAAACTGGCAATTCCGATTTACAAGGCCAGTTTCTGTCTGCTGACTCCGTTCAGTTTGGCGTCTCCCTAAGTGTCAGCACGCAACAGCAGTGGCCTCCTGCAACCAACATTTACGTAGGACAAAGCGTGATTTTCCAGGTTCTCCTCCCTCCTGGATTACCAAACTTTAATTAACAGGACTCAGAGGTCAGTAACTCAGACTTTCCACATTAAGAGATCCTTTCATCAACAAATTATGGCTCTGATCGTGCCGCGGGCACAGCCCTGGGACAGCAGTAGGTGATGACGGCGAGTCAGCCCAGGAGCAGCTCTGGGAGGCTGAGCCGCTCAGAGACAGCCCCGGCAGCGCACAGGCCCCGCTCCTGCCCCTTCCCCGGGGCAGAAAGCTCTGTCTGCCACCAGCAGCTGCCTCCAGCCCTCCCCGTGAGAGCCCCGCCGTCCCTGCGAGCCGCTGCCCGTGGGAGCGGGGAGCAGTCGAGAGCTCCACCCGCACACCTGGGCACAGGCGGGTTCGCAACATCCTCACTCCTCTGCACGGACACACGGATCTGCCCCGACAGGTTCCTCTCACCAGCTGCAAAATGACTGAAATATGCTGCAGATGATAGGTCTCTGAGCAAGATGAATGAGTTAAGAGCCAGGGCCAAACCTTCAGCTGTGGAGACTTAGAGCCACACTGATTTTATGCAATATGGAGATGTGCTTTCTTGTTTGCTTTTGGGCGGTTTTTCCCCCTGCATTTCCCTGCAAAACAAAGCTGTGGTCTAGTAGCAGTAAACTTTGACTGGAGATTATTCTATTGCTTTGACCCTCCTTCTTTTTTCACTCCCTTCTTTTTTACACATTTTAACCTGATAGATTTTAAATTTTAAAAAATTCATTGCTTACATAACTTCTAGTGTGCCATCCTGACTAATGAAAGCCAGCAAATCTCAAAGTAAAACCCGCGTGAACAATGGTGCTATAAATGAAGAAAGACACTTAGCAGAAAGTTGCCAAGAGAGGCTGTGAGATGCCAGATAAAAGCCAAGGATGTATCTGAGGAAACAAGGCAACTGCAAGAGATAAGAAAGCAGATATAGAAATTTAAACTCAAGAAATAAAGCAGGTTTTTGTAAATCAGAAAAATGATATAAAGACAAAGATGAGAGAGAAAACCAGGAAGAACAACATGGAATTTATCAAGACACCACTGAACAAACAAAACAAAACTTGAAAGTATGGTAGTAGAAAGAAAGCACAAGAGAGGGAAATAACATTTTATTGCAGTGCTGGGAAAAAGACAGAACTCTGTAAGTGACAGGGCACAAATCATTAAAAGAACTGAAGTATTCTACAGAGACTTGGAGTCCTGCGTTTATAGCAACTAGCCAAGAATAGAGTTTTTGCCTTCAAAAAGCACCTCTGAATTCACAAATGAATGAAATGCGTGGCCTGACCAAAGCATACAGTAGGTCAAGGCACTGGCAGGCAGCTGCCTTTGATAATCCATGCAACAGCCTGTCAGACAGCAGTGTGCTCTGTTTGGTGTCCTGTATAAAAAAGAGCTGTTGGTTCCCCTTCCAGGAGATATTTGTCTCTTTCACAAAGGATAGCAGGGTAGTTGGCACAACTGATTCTCTAAGCAAAGATGCTGAGAGATGACTGGACACAGAGATTTTTTTTTAATTTTTAATTTTTTTTTTAATAATGTGGGCTACAGACACAGAGATATTCTGAATGAACAAATACAGCATCACAGTTACAAACATAAAGCATGGCCCTCGCTAGGAAGGCCACTGACAATTGTTTCAGAAAATTTTAGCAAGCTGCCATGATGTGCATGCACCAGCCTACACCACCAGCCTTCCACATTTGATTGTCAGCCCCCAAGTATGGCCATAGCAGCAATGTGGGGGATCAGGACAAAGGTCTGCACCTTTTTTCTCCAGCAGTGCCCAAATACAGGAGAACATCAAACATCTAAGATCAAGGCAACACGTACAACATTTCTCTAATCTTCCAGTCTCCAGCCCTTTGTGCCCCAGAAACTTCCTAGGCCAAATATGGCTCCTGTGTACTCAGGAATCCTCAAAAGGTTTCCTCTCTGCCAGCTTACAAAGCTTTCCCTTTAAGGCATGTAAACCTTTATAAAGATGAATCAAGGAGTGCTTCGGCTTACCTGCTGCATGTAGGGTGAAAAATCACTTCTGGCCTTCCCCAGCCATCATCATTTCATCCATCCCTATCAACAAACATATTTTTACATTTTTCATGATCTGCAGAGATCTTTTCTTAATTTTTCTCTTTTCATGTGTTGGATCTTCCCTGTAGACCTTCTCTGAATAAGAACCAAGATGAGCCACTTGAAAAAGCAAGCACCACCAATGGTCTTTGGTCTCAATGATCTGAGTACCACTGGAAGACAGTTTTATATCCACGTTAATTGGGGGANAACAGAGGGAAGCACAATAGAAAACAAAAATTCTTTCAGAAAAAGAGCACAGGAGAGATTTGCAAGTACATTGAAATGAATTTATTTGGGTCTGACACTCATGTAGAAATGCAACGCAGGTGTAACAGTATCTCTGTAAGAGAAATGTTCTATACAAAGAGAAGATCAGAAGAGGCCCCCTCGACTCTTATGAAGTCACATCATGCTGAAGCAGCCCAGCAGAAGAGGCAGAAGATGCCAAACCTCCAACCAACCCATCTTCCCTACTGTCTTATCAAACCGGTACAGGTTGCCACTGCACCAAAAGTCAAAGCCCCTTAGGGGATAGCAGCAAGATCTGCCTTTCCTCTGAGCTACTTGGGTAGCTTCATTCCCCTCTTTCTCTATCTCAGAGGAGGCGATTTCTCACTGCCCTTATCTTAACCTCCATTAAACTATCTTTAACTCCACAGTGCCCCTTAATTTTTGTAAGATCAAACACAGATTAAGAGGCGTCCCGTGCAGAAATGACCCTACCCTCCACTTTTGCCTCAAAGAATCAAAGCCTGGGAAGTATTTCACAGGTATTTAACAGCTGGTACCTGTTACCACCCCTTCGCAGATACTTAAGTGGCCCGTCTGTTTGTTTATAGTATTCATTTATCCTAGGCTAAGCAGTCAAGTGCTACCCTGCCTGGGGAGAGCACCAACAGCGGCGGAGTATTAATGGACAAACCCTTACAAAAAAAAAGCAAGAGAAAACCAAGACAAAACACTTTCAAATCCTTAAATCTTCTTCAACATCACCTACAACACTCTGCCACCAGCCCCAGGGTAATTGCTAACACGGTGGGTATGAGCTCCAATTGGGCAATCTGCAGAGGGTAAACACTTGGGCTGGATCTTGGAGCTTCTGCCGATTTTTGCCACCTACAGATCTGGCCTGAGATCTGCTGCTTTCCTGCGACAAAAGCGAGAAAGTGTATGTCTTATGCATCCTGTTAGCGTTCGAGCAAACATCGTGTTTAATATTAGAAGCTGGTATGCATGTGGTTGCTTAGGAATAAGAAACATCCTTTTGCTATGCCCTCCGATATGCACAGGGTTGCTGTGGGATGTTTTTGTGCATTCTACTTGAGCAGTTACCAGGGTCTAGAGTCCACGGGAACATGACATTGTAATCTTGGTCATGTTTTATTTATGGGAAGTAGCGCAGCAGATAGGGTGTGTTAACAAACAAAGATGATTGCTTCAGGGGCACTCTCTCGTCCTGAGGTAATTAAGACAAAGTAGTTTCACTGGTTGGGGGATTCATACTGCAGACAACCTTTCCCTTGCTAAAATGATCTGCAGCAACCAGGCCAAAAAGGCTAAATCAGAAGTAACGTAGGTAGTGTTTTATCTTTGGTTAAGGGTGCATCATTAAATGGCACTGACATAAATTATACTTCTTAAAAATCCATATAACATTAAAACTTACTGAGAAGAAAATGTCATGCTCAGAGATGTGCAGATTTTCAGCTGGAGAAATATCCAAAGAATTAGTGCTGTAGCCCAGCATCTCTTTCACGTCATGAACTGGAAACAATAACTGTCACCAAGACCACCCTAACCACAAACCCTGAGAGATGCTGGCCTGACAAAACATGTAAACTCAGAGTCAGGCTCAGCTGTCAAAGAATCTCAGCATCACAAGGGAAATCTATTCCTCCATCGAAGGTCACAACTCAGAGACCTATGGCTGCTCACATTTGTTGGTTATTTGCAAACTGTATGCCTGTGATCACAGCCCTGCAGTACTTGCTCCAGAGGAACAGGCAGAAACACACACAAGGCACAGCACAGGTTTCACTGGGAGCTACACAAAGACCCTCCTCTTTGTCCATTGGGCCTTCTCCCTTCTTTTATCCCTAGCCCCATCCCTCCTGCTGCAGCCTGTCCAGTAAGAAAACTCTCCCCATCTCCTTCTCACTCTCCACAGCAGGTCAGCTTCTCCTGGTTATGGGCAGGTGCCTTGTTTGGCCAAGGGCAGGCTGATCCCATGTGGTCTAATGCAGTTATGCTGTGCTCAGAGTGAAAGGGGAGAATGGCCTTTCTCCCTGAAGTTCTTAGCTGGCCCACTGAAACCAACAGGACATTTTCACTGAATTAGGCAAGGTCTGGGTAAAGGTTCTTTGGTGGAAAAACCTGATTTCTCACACCTTGAGACGAAACTTACCATTAAAATATGTCTTCCAAAGGATGTCTCTTAGGACTAAGGAATAAGATCATAACCCACCAGAGCTGAACCCGGGAGAGCTGCACAAAATTTCTGGTTACTTCATAGAGGTTTTTGTATGACCTTCAACAAATAAGTTAACCTTTCTGCTTCAGATCCCCATTCATAAAGCTATTATAATAACAGTTTTTTTCTCTTACTTTATACATGCTGCCCAAAGATATGAAGTGTCTCCCAAAAGCAGAGGTAGCAAGCTCCAGCACTGTTATTCTGAGACAATTATAAGCATGTGGGGCATTTTGGCGGCATCAACAATAAAGTAATTCATTTTCAAGATTCCCCATCTTTCACTAATAGGCTACATTTGCTGTGTAGAATGCTTACAGCAGTGCTGCTGTCTTCTGTCACCATTAACCTAGAAGAGTGGTCTGCTCAAAGCAGAGACAATTTGAAAGGAAAGAATAAATACACTTAATGAAACCTGACAGGTACCTTTCACACCTTTCCAGGGAAAGACATTAATTGCCCCCTTTGCTTTTAACTGTCCTACGTTGATATTTTAAAATAGATCAATATAGTACAAAACCAGTATCTTGATTGCTTGAACTCTGTGTTTAATTAGGCTAATTTGCATTTTTCTCTGCGTTAATTTAAGGGCTAAAATCAGGTCTGGTGGAAGAAGGGAGAACTCTTTCAAAGGTTGTGTTGCATTAGCTTACACCAGGTCTGAATCTGGTCCACAGGTCTTTTCTTATGTTTGATGAAGCCTAGGTGAAGGCAAGGTTGCCACTGAACTCCCTTGTTTAGTAAACATTAAAAAAAAACCCTTGCTCTTTCAGATACCATTCAAGGGAGACATGATCACTGATTTGTGAGGAAAGGAAAAGTTTGCCAAGGAAAGGTTCTGAGACTGGCATAAGGTGAAATTCCTTGTGAAGGTGCAGTGGATTTGTTTCTTCTTCCAGATATCATGGAATCATATGTAACCAGAAAGGGGGAGAACATCTTTGCAACATTCTCTTCCCTACTTGAGAAGAGTTATTTTCCTCCTTCAGTTTGGCTCCTTCTGCTCTTATTTGGACAAAGGATCCAAATTATTTCAATATTTCCTCATCAAACATACACAATTTCCTTTGCTTTCTTTAGGTCAACCTTCCAACTGGCCTGCATTTTTTTTTATTTGTATGAGCTGAACCATAGCTGGATGTCCAAAGTCTTCACCAGTGCTGGGCAGAGTGCACATCACTCAATTTACAGGCTACTCTTGTTGATGCATGGCATGGTGGTATCTGGTTTTTTTGCAAGGCCATATTGCTGTCTCCCTGTCACTTATGATCCTTCATACCTTTTTTTTTCCCTCTGATCAATGGCTATATAGTAAATTAAATATTAAGATCACTTTGAACATCAACTTTCAACTTTCAAAACCTGGTTTGGTGTGCAAATATAATAAATTATCTTCAGTCCCTCACTTAAGGCACCAAACAGCCGCCAGTACTGACCCCTTAAAACCTGCTTTGTTCTGAGAGTGGCTCCTCCAAGCTGACTTTGTTCCCTTCAAGCTGTATGTCTCTCTCTCTTCCTGAACAGAAAAGCTGCCTTGAAAAGAAAATTGGGAGCATGTAGTAATACGAGCAAACAGAGATATGACAGTTGGCTGATACAGGCAAGCTGAAAAATATTTTACTTGTAGGTATGCAGGTTTTTCTAGTGTCCTTTGTGCTCAGAGGGTCTGAATTCATTTTTCTTTAAGCTCCTATTTCACTTAAGCAGCTATTGTGTGGGAGAACTGCAAAAGCAGATCACCAGACCCCTGGGCCAGAAGTGTTTCACAGATCACGAAACTTCACTTGAGGCACAATTACTTGTACAAATTAGCTCACATTAGCAGTTTAGGGAGAAATTAATGTCCAGTCTTGACGGGACAGAGGAAGAAAGACTGAAACCTCATCTGTGGGAAAACAGCATGGTGAAGAGAAACATATTGGTGTTATGCTGAGGAATCATTCATCACCAGGGTTGAATTGGTAACATGAAATCACATCTGAATAACAGCTAACAGAAGAAGCAATCTGAGTATGGAAAATCATGTGAACTCTCTGCCCAAGGTTTTTGCATATCAAGACAAGTATATACTTCTGGGAAAAATTGCTGGAGAGATTACATCAGACTGAAATGACAAAAACGTTACTTCATTCTGCTGGCTGATCATTCACATACATCACAGAAGTTCCTACTGACGTGTACAGTAGACCTAATTTGCCAAGAGTTACTGCTTTCTACTGCGCTTTTTTGAGGATTTACTTACTGGGAACTGACACTCGGTATCATGAAGCAATCAAGTAATTTGGTTTAAAATACCTCTTGCTTTAAAAAGTCTGAAGAACATGTTACTCTTTTTGAAAAATATGCCCAGTATTAAAACCATTTAGCAAGCTGAGTTGGATAGCACAAATTGGAAAATCACTCTTAGTTGATAAGCAAATATTCCTCTCTGCCTTGGCACAACAGACCAAAACTGAGTTACATCAGCACATATCCCTCTTTAGTTTGCTCCCCCACAAAGCAGAATTAGACAATTCATTTCTCTAACTTGCTAATAAAACAGGAAATAAAGATCTGCTTTTAGAATCCACATCTAGGAAGACAATCCATCTTCATAGACATAAGTCCATCTCCACTGGTCATTACCATTGTTCTGCATACATCTGCTGAGGAGTATCTCAGTGTCATGGATGGACAAGACATTCTACAGCCATCATCACACATACATTGTAGAACAAGGTGTGCCAATTGAAATTTTACTGCTGAAGTCCTCTCATTTTCTCTGATTAGCTTGATCTGTCAGCAGAGAACTGGTTTATCTACCTGACTTTGCACTAGAGGGGACTAGGAGCACTCATGCAAGCTATACTGCAACTCTTTTATAGAAAGAATAAACGATGGCAGAGGAGTAAACTGCAAATTTACACATATCAAACTTCAAAACTAGTGCACACATAGCAACATTTCCATCAGAGAACATTTTTCATGCAGAGACATGAATTTTTGACTAAAAATGTGTTTCCCTCATCAAGAAAGTTCATGTTTTTCGTCGCTTGTAGATTGGGCATTTTAAATAGCTACGATTTCACACAATTACTTCAAGAGTCTTTGCAATAAGCCAACTTGCAGATTTAAATTTCAACCTCCTTCAGGTAGAGAGAGGTATCGACCAGGGTGTCATTTCAAGAGTTTAATAGGACTATTGGAACCTACAAGCCATATTGATATAAGATAATTGTGCAGCCTTTCATGTCTAGTGAAATGGTTAAAATGCTGTCTGCCCATGTGCTGCTTACCCTGAATTTGTGTTATCTGTAGGGTAGAGTGATGGGTTTCTTCACTGGAAACATGGAGACTCCTAAGTCTCCATGTCTCTCTTTAGTAAAGATGAGGTTAAGCCACAAACTGAAACAGGATGAATCTGGCATTTCAATTTCTCTAACATGTTCAGACATTAAAAGCAAAACTTTAACTCATAGGAATATGAGCAGAATATATCTATGACAAGAATTTTTTTCTAAAATAGCTTTAGACCACTGCCTTATTTTCACTATTCCTTTGGAAATGCAAAGCTTGTTAAAAATCGGTGGGTCTTAGAACTCAAGTTACCTCTAAAATGAAATTTAAAATCCCACTCCACTTAGGTATTTTGAAATGTCTAACAGTCCTGTTTCATCAATGATCCTCCAACACATTCCTTTCATCTGAACATTATTACCACGTGAAACATGAATTTCTCCCTTGTTTATATCTCTTAACATCTCCTTACCTCTCCTCTTCTAATTCTGTAATTGTGTCATTTTGTTCTGTCAGTCATTTGGGAGTATTTTGCTGGAATGGTGCTTTTCTCTGTGAAGCCTCATTATGTTACACCACTGCTAAGAATTCAAAGCATTCTGTAATAAATGCCTGGATTCTGATTATGTTGCTTCAGCCACATCCTGAATAGAAAATACTGTTGCTATCAATATCAATTTTCCTTGGTTTTGCTTCTGGTTCTCATTGGAAATATATCATATGAAGACTCTACTCCTTTGGCCTCTTTTCTCACTCTAAAAATTCTTCTCATCATTACATCACAGAGAGTTAAATGAGGAGAGTTTGTCCTGGGTTCTTTGTTCTGTGCTTCATGACTGCTTGGCTTTTCTAATTTATCTTAGTTTCACTTTGTATCTCTACATCTCACACTGGTGGGAAGACCTATTTAACATAAGTGAAATCCCATCTCCCCCAAACATACATGTAGTTATATCCATCTTCACATATAAATTAATAAGTACAGTGAGGGAAAGAATTATCAACATACCTCCTAATGGTACTTTGCTACTATGGAAATTTAGCATGTACCAGATTGTCTTGGCTAGCCATCGAACCTTCCTTTATGATCTATTGGTTTCTAGTGAAAAACAGCTTTTTAGAGATTTTAACAGTGTCTAGTAGAATGTTATATAGACATTGCCCACATGCAATGGATGCTCCAATTGTGATTTCTAGAGGGGAAGCAAGGGGTCTTCATTTATCACTGTAATATCCATTTCATTTGTCAATCTTAAGAATATAGTGTGGTGGACTCAAATGAGCTCAGTTACACTTGTCTGTTAATTAGGAGAAATTAAAATGAAACCACTATTATACTCTAGCTTTCTACATGTACACAAATATCTAAGTTAGGTACAGAGAGATGTATACTTTTTTTTCACACTCACACGCATATTACTTTTTGCTAATTGGACGTTTATTCTTTATGCTTAAAACATTTTTGAAGAGGAATGTGTATTTTTTTGCAGTACTGTAGTTCCTAGTCATTTTTCAGGAATAATTAAATCATCGTTTCCTTTCACATTCTCATTAGCTTTTGTGTTCTCTGATGATACCTATGATATCTACATAATAATCAGCACAGCCCCTTGCCAACCCTATAGGAAAATATGCAAGTCATCTTCACTTGCACCAGAAGTTTATCGCAAATATCATGACAAAATAAGAAATCATTTAAAAGACGCACATACAAGGAAACATGTGTCTAACTTTTGTGCAGAGGAAGTAATCTGTGAATCAATACCTTGCCTGCATAATGCAGTGGTCTCCTCATTGGTATGGGAAGCAGAAGAATCAGAACAAATTTTTAAACTAGTCTCACCCTCAAACTGCACTCCAACAAAGCCCTGAAGTGTGTGTCCACTCTCAATAAATTTAGTACCATATTGTTATATCCTGTGGTTAAAGCCATGGGAAAATGGACAGTGACAAACTGGCTGAAGAACCTTTTCTTACCAGACAATTTTTTTTCAATGGGAAGGTGTACAGTTACATTTGTTTCTCTTCTATATAACAGCTTGTTTAGGAAATGTACCAAAATAAATAATCTTGCATTGGTAAAGCATTGGAAAATGGAGTGAATAGGTCTTTTCCATCTCTAACATGTGTGATCCCAGAGAATGGTCTGTCATCTGCCAGACAATGAAATGCATGTTGTCATTGAGTAGCTAAAGGTCAGTGTTTAGCTGAGCTAGGAGAATAATTCAGAGCAAATCAACTATTAGGCAAATGTTGCTTCTTTTTTGCTTACAAGTTGTCTGCAAATAGATCACAATTTTCTCTAATATATTCATTATTCAGAATTATTTCCTGAATGATTTTTGTGTGTAATTATTGGTCTGTTCACAAGCCTTTCATTTTGGGTGCTCAGTTCTCAAGCTGTTTTAACTGGGCGTACAGATCACATGGCATCTTTCTGTCCTTTGGTAGGCTAAATGTAACTGTTGGACTCTACCTTCTGATGGAAAAATCTCAGTTATTGTCTTGGAGTTTAATGATCTATTCTGTTATATGTTCCTACCACTTGTGTAAGTTTTATGTATGTAAAACCACTAAATCAGATTCAAGTCCATGGAATACTTATGTAAAATTTATTGAATCCAAAAAAAGTAGTATGGTGTACTATCAGTGTGAAGAATAAGGACCTTGAGAAATCAAATTACCTTTATAATAGTTTTTCATTATAATAATTACAATGCTGAGTTTAACTACCTCTCCTTTCATACCGAAGTTTGAATTCCATTGGTTTCACTTGGATTTCACAAGCCTTTTTCCTAAGCCTTCTTCTTTTACCAATTATAATGGACTTCTTGGATTACACAAGCATGTGTGAAACAGGGGTATCCAACCCAAGGATGTTGCAGAGAGACTCATTTGGATTTAGTTGTTTGCAGCTTTTTTTGTGTGATTTCTCACATTTTCTCTGTCAAAAGGGCCTAATTCTACTTTTTCCCTCCTGCCAATGTGTATGGGTAAGCAGGGCTCTGACAGACAAGCTCTAGCAGATTCAATGGTGATGAGTTAAGGCATTACAACTTCCAGGAGGTCCAGAATTCTCCTTGCCAGGCAGATATCACTTTCCCTAGCGGAGGCAGTAGACAGAGATCCCTTGTACCTCCAAACCCTCCCGGCCACAAGCTGCCATGCACAGCAGTGGCTGCTGCTGCTAAATCTTTGAACACCACATCAACATCTGCAAGGCCTGCAGCGTCTTTACAGCTGACAAAATGACATGGCAGTGTAAAGCTCAGTTGGAGTGAAGTCATGTTTATGGGGTGTCAAAAACACCCCATTCAAATGCAAACTGTACAAAACCTAGAAGTAAAATATAACAGCCTTTACAGCTCACTTCAGAAGGCATCCAAAATGAACACGGCATTTGGGAAATTATAGCGTGAACTATTGCCCAATATAATTGTCAGCGTCGGGTTCAGATTTCATTTTCACTGGTTTTTCATGAGTGCAACTTTTCAAAGCCTGTAACTTTTATATCACTCTGAAGCCTTGATCCAGCAAAGCACTTACACACATACCTAAATTTAGATTGTAGATTCAGGGAGCCTGAGATCAGGAAGGGACCATCTGTAGGAGCTCTTCTGTAGCACACACCACTTAGCTTCCCCTCCTGACTTCTGAGTTGAGCCAAATACTTTAAAGTCCAGGAGCAGTTCCTTTGAAATGAATTTCAATTACCCGCCTGCTTTGAATCAAAAGCCTGTTACATGGTTTGTTGGACCAGGGCCTCCAGGAAACCAGAATCTGGTCTCTAACACTCCAAATCTTTCCTATGCTTTCAAATAATGGTTTGAATAACAATTCTCTTATTTAAGATTTCCATGCATTAGCTAACAGGTTGGCTTGGTAAAGAGCATCAGGACAGTGAACTGCCTGTAGCTGTCAGCTCTTATCCTCAAACTGCAAATTGTGCAAAATTCTGCCTTTGAGTGTGCATGTCTTTGTCCCTAGCTGAGGAGAAGGAGCAGATGTTTAGCTTCAGTTACATTTTGGTGCTTCTCAAATAATACAGTCTGTGGCCCAAATTCAGGTCCTGGTTGAATTGGTAAGTGTTCTCCCTATTTGCATTGGCATCCAAAAAGCAGAACATTTTAACAAACTTGTGCTCATGCACCATACGGTTACATTTATGTGGAGGGATGGAAAAAAACACAAGAGCAAAGCACTTCTCAGCATCTTCAGGAAACTGAGATAATGGCCCCAAACATAACATAATTTCTTATGAGAAATGTGACTGTTTCAAGCATAATTCTCCCATTTTCTCTCAAGACCCCTGTTCAGGAAATACCTTGCATTTTGTTTAAGTCCAAGGGATGCAAGCAGGACTTGAGTGTCTGCTTAGCACCATTCAGGCTCCCCTTCCCAAACAAGATTTCTCTCCTGATGGACTCCCATGAGAATTGACAGAAAGAATGGCAGGATCTCCATCATCTGTACCGAGGCTTCAACCCCCTGCTCCCTTCTTTTTTCTTCTTCCCACCCCTCAATGTCAAAAAAACAGGAAAGACAAGATTTGGAGATCAAGTCAAATGTCCAATTTATTTTTATAACTTGAAACTGGAACAAACGTTGTTTTGAACGAGCGTACAAATGAAATGGTAGACACATGCTGAACTCAACATTGTGACAATAAGGGGAAAAAAAAGAGGCCAAAAATCTTGTACAGAGAATAAAAGGAACAATAAATATTTCACTAAGCCATATTGAAATGACCTCCAGCCATCTCAACATTTTATCCATAATAAAAAAAAAAGTGCTCTCGTTTTTTAAACTGAGCACAAATACCAAGCAATAATAAATAGTTCCAAACTTGTAGTAAAAGACAAAACCTCCAAGTAAACAACAAAAGCTCATACAATAAGTAATAGAAAAAGGTAATAAAAATATTTTGCCTTGCCGGTACAAATGCAAACAACTTAAATCAACGTTACTTTGCTTTGCAGTTCTAAAATACAAAGAGCACCATAAAAATGAGTTTGCCTGTGATAAACAAAACCTTGGACTGTCTTTTACATAGGACTGGGATGAAATGCTGATTTTTTTGACCCTTTTGTTAAAAATTGATATTTTTCTTTCTAAAACCAGGTTCCCACCCCTGTCCTGTTGCCAATGGAATCAAATAGAGTTTTGCTTTGGACTTCAAAGGCAGCAGGACTAGACACAACAAAAGTAATAAATTCAACCTTAAAAAAAAGTAAGACTACTAAAAGTGTGAAAAGAACTATGGCAGCATTCTAGCTATGTCCATGTTATATTGTGCTTATGGCCTAGTAAACTACGGCTCTTCTAAGCAAGAAGAAAAGGAGGGCCATTTCAGTACCACTACAGTCTGCAGAAACACAACCCTTGTGCTTTTGGGCGACTTATTGTTAGTTTCAGTGATCTAAGTCACAAAATTAGACAACTGCTGGTGTTAGCGATCCTGGATAATTAAAAACAACAGGGAGACTGAAGCTCCTAAGTAACTTACACTAAAATGAAAAGTGAAATTCTTTCTTAAATCAATGAACTGTGGACTGAAAATGTGCAGTTAACTTCTGATCTTCGTTGCACTGATGCAAGTCCAAGAGATTCTTCGGATTTCTGTGATATGACTGGATCTATACAAAAAGCCAGAGATCTGAATTTTCACCAAAAAGTGAAAATGTGCCTTTAAGGGACCACATTCCAACCTCAGTTACGCTGGAGTAAGCTAGGACTAAGAGTGATGAATAATTCCTGATTTATATCAGTTTAATTGAGATACAGAATTTGTCCAGAAGACTTAAGAGTGCAATATTCAAGCCAGAAAGGCATATATCTATCTGATAAATAGGTGGACCAAATTCTCCCTACTGTCACACCCATGCCTCTCCAGTTGCTCCGGTGGTTCTGCACCGATGAAAGCAGAAGAATTTGGCATGGCAATATATTTTTTTTCTTGCTTTTGTTTTAAGATTTACCATCATTTTCTGCAAGAGCGGTGATCATGTTCTCCTCCCCTTCACTAAAGCATTAGTGCCTCTTCTGCCACATCTTCCCCTCGACCCAAAGGGAGAGAGTGTGAGAGAGAGAGAGAAAAAGAACTGCAAAGGAGACATCAAAAGGTACAGGATTTCATCCCAGTCCCTCAAACATTCAGAAATTTATGGAATGTACAATTAGAAGTGAACAGCAGCAAAGCAGCTAATAACATGGACTGGCAAGACCTGTACACGGAGTGGGTCCTGTTCTGACAGGGAAGAGGAGGGCTGTGCCTGGACTAATTTTACTTCAACCCTATTACAGCTGTACCAACAGCAGGCCATTTCACCATTTTATGTCAAAGTGGATGCGGAAGCTCTCACTTTTTGCTATAAAAAGACTTTCTTCCAGAGGGTGGTGGCAGAGTGTGAGGAGCAATGAGTGGGGGTTGGCCAGGAAAGGGAAGATGTATTGGACATCTTGTTTGGAAGGAGGGGAAGAAATCTCCTCTCTCTCTCTCAAATCTGCAGGGAAGCTGTGGGATGTCACCCCAGACACCTTTCCAGGAACGGAATTTCTTTTCACACAAATAGGCAATAACAATCCAGCCTGGTTCAACCATACCTGGTAAAACCTTGATGCAAGGGGTCCAGGCAACTTTGAAGATATTTAGAGCCCTGTGGGAACAGTACTTTTTTTGTAGGCCATTTCTGACAAAAAAAATATATATATACAACTAAAATTATTTGTGAACAACAACAAGAAAAAAAAGTAAAATAAAAAAGCACTTAATTATTTTGTTTTGTTTCTTTTACTCAAAGGTCGTCTAACAACCCCCTTTTTTCCTGTACAATAAGGACTTCACATACAAATTTTTTTTTATTTTTGCAATATTTTATCCTGCCAAATTAAAAAAATATATTATGGCAGCCTGTTTGTTTGTTTTTATTTTTATTTCCAAATTCACTAACAAAAAGGTACATTAAATCCCTTTAAAAGGACAAGCGTACAGTTAAAAAATTACAAGCTTCAGTAAAAATACAGCAAGTGCCTACATCATATGAATCAACCAATATCAATATCCATTCCAGAAGGGGAAGGGAAGGGGGGAGGGGGAGAAAAAAAGAGAAAAATAGGTACAGGTCAGAAACGTGATTTTTTTTTTCTGCAAAGCAATAACAATATTAAGCACTTTTTTCTACGTACTTTTTCTACATGGTGTAGCAATCACCTTTTAATCCCCGAATACAAGATTCTATACATTTTTTGAAATAAAAATTCAACACCCAAGGCAGAAAAAAATTTACTAAAACTCAAGACTTTACAGTTACAGTGACAAGAACAAATTTATAGACCCACCATTTAAATTTTACTGCAACATTTTCAAGGAAAAAAGAAATTTTTTTTTTTCTTTCTGGTTTTGTAAAATGCCCAGGCATTCTCCATTATTACAAATACTGGTCCACTTTTACAGTAATCAAGAAATTTTAATATATATAATATATACTAAAACCCCGTCACCAAAAGAAAACAATATACACATGGCCATTATGGCAATTTTTTTAATAACCTATTAAGCAAACTTTGAAAAAAAAAAAGATTGCTCAAACACACATACACACAATTTCTTTTTTACCCTTGTATGTATTCAATACTGTAAACGTATTTTAAGACAGAGTGCACTAAATTTAACTTTAAAAAAAAAAATTAGCCGTTGTTCCTGAATTGTTTTTTCTCATTCAATGATAGCAACTTGTAATTTGTGTCATTTGAGTTTTAATTCAGCAGTAAATCATTTCCATTCCATTTCCTAAGCAGCGTTGTCCTGAAAAAAAAAAAAGGCTGAGAATAATTCAGCTAATGTATGTCCGAAGTTGTGCTGGGTATACATCTTCATTTGATTGGGTCTTATGGCATTTTCATGTCCACTATCTTCAACCAGTAATTTTTTTTTTAAGTAAATGTGGCTCTTTTTTTTTTTTTTTCTAAAGAATGTACTTTTCTTGTTTTACTTTTTTTTTTAAAAGTCTTTCCACTTCACAAAAACATTTTGCATTTGTCTCAAGAGACTCAAATAGGAAGATCAGTTTTCAAGGCACTCACGTCAAATTGAATGGCAGTAGAAAAACTGTCCAATAAATTATTTTTATTTATTTTTCTTTATAGTGCCAGTATTGTGAATGCCATGCTTAGCAACACTGACACTTAATCTCAGCTGTTCCCTTACAGTTTAACCCACCTTTGGGCCCAGTAGAATATGATGTAATTTCTTGTTGAGAAGCCATTTATCTCTTAACCACAAACAAAAGCTTTAAAGTGCGGGTCAACATAATTAAAATCTCTAACCATAATTGTCTACTGTTTGCTAATATTAGTTGCAAAAAGCTTTAAAAATTTTGGAATTTGAAAGTAGAGCAGGTGCATTTTTCTTTGCTTTACTTTTTATCTGTCGTAATGCTTTTATCTGACTATAATTCCATTCTGTTCCTAATTAAGTTGGAAAAAAATCTTACTGACTTCAGTAGGAGCAGAATATTTCCAAGACAGGTAAATCAACCAGAATTTATTTTTTCCTTTCTTTATAATAACATCACTGTACAGCATCTAAGATTGTTCTAATATTTCTATTCATAAACCAAATGCCTATGAGTTGAGGCTTTTCATTGAGAAATTCACACTTTCCCATATTCTAGTAATTAACTACAGCAAATACGAATTAAGTAGATGTCCTGGATTCAAATTTATGATTTTGTGGTTTTAAAAGAAAAAAAAAATGGCATTTGGCTCCTCCAAGGTTTGAAAATAATATTAAAATGCTCAAAATGTACTTTTATTGTCTCTGGGAAGAGTCACAGGAGGGGAAGAGGGAGGGAAAAACACTCCAGAAAGTGACGAACTGGCATCATTATGTTGCCATAGCTTTTAACAAGAAGTAACTGTCTGATAGTAATGCACAATTAAGAATGTTTCTGGTTTTTGAGTGTAGCAGCCTTCTGCATCTATGTCTTTTTTGTTGCCATAACTTTAGTGCTGAAATCCATCTAGAAAAGGCCTCTATTGTCAGCAACATTGTCAGTGCTACGTATTTGATCCAATTTCAAAAGAAAGTGCTAATTTTAAAGATTGTTATCCGCTGTACAATTTTGTTTTCCCTAATCTTCAAGGTTATTTAAGAAGAGGAAAGAAAAATAAGAAAAAAAATAGGAAAAAAGAGAGAGAGAAAGAGAGAGAGAGAGAAAGAGAGAGAGAGAGAAAGAAAGAAAGAAAGAAAGAAAGAAAGAAAGAAAGAAAGAAAGAAAGAAAGAAAGAAAGAAAGAAAGAAAGAAAGAAAGAAAGAAAGAAAGAAAGAAAGAAAGAAGGAAGGAAAGAAAGAAAGAAAGAAAGAAAAGAAAAAAGAAATATTTCAGTTCAAATGCTGGCTTCTTCACAAGAAATTACACACACTTAGCTTAAATTTCAACAAAGCAGCGGCCCAAAAATTATAATTTTAAAAGATATGTTTCTCTCCTACAATGCAAGTAATCTCAGGCTACGACTGGGTAAAATTAAAAAGGGATACCCAACAAAATTTTAAAAGAAATTTAAACAGAAAGAATAAAAAAAAGTACCTGCACATGCCAAAAAATTACAAAAACCCAATAAATACAGAAATTATTGCACAGTTAAAAGGCTCCACAATTTTTACTGCCTTAATCAACCCTCGGGTTTAATAGAACTTTGTAGACACAGGTTATATTTAAGTGCCAAAGTCTGGCACCTACCATAGTTATGCTAAGTTATGTTTACGGAGGCAAGTTAGGTCATCTTTTCTCAGTTGGCAATAGTTAAACTGTACAAATAAAATGTTACCTAGACCCCTGAAATTTAACCTAGCGGAGGTGGGGGTGGGGAGGGGAGGGTGGGGGGGGGGCCTTAGCTTCTTTCTGCCTGCTCAATTTTGACGTCATTTGTCAGCAAATGTTCTCCATGCCACTTTTTCATGTGTTTCTCCAGGGTGCTGTAAACACTGAAGGGCATCTGGCAAATGTCGCAGCGGTAGACCTCCTTCCCTATCTGGCCATGCGTTTTCATATGGCGCGTCAGCTTACTGCTCTGGGCACATGCATAGTTGCAGAGCTCGCATTTGTAAGGCCGCTCTCCAGTGTGGCTCCGACGGTGAACCGTCAAATTGCTGCAGTTCTTAAAGACCTTGCCACAGTACTCACATGTATCGCTCCTGCGTCCTTCCTTCGAACTGGGTCGCCCGGGGCCGGGTCCGCTGATGTGGGGGGTGCTGCCTCCGCTCGCCGTGCCGCTGCGCCCTGAGAGCCCCCCGTCCAGCATGTCCCCCGGCGGAGTGGAGAAACGCAGGCTCCCGTTCTCCGATGAGTGCTCGGAAGAGGTCGCGAAGGGGGATTGTCGGGAGTCTGTGAATCCGAGGAACGGATCCTTCATGAAGTGCCGTGATGCTGCATACCCTACCAGCCACTGGGAGTAAACGTTTTCAGAAGGTATTATTGTTGCTGGTGGCAAGTCCAAATCTTTCTCTACTTTTATTCTTTTAGAGGAATTGTTTAAACTGGGGCTCGTGATAGGTGTTGGCTTGCGGGGGAACAAGTTTGGGAAGGGTTCGCCCGGGCCAAAGTTTCTTCCGTTGACCGTACCTTCCTCAGTGCGGTCCAGCTCTCCTACCACTGAGTCTTCGTCACCCGGATCTCTCTGACAGAGGTCTCGAGGACACAAGTCTCGCTGGTCAGAAGACCTTTTCATGAAGCTACTCCTCTTCTGTTTTTCAGCTAACATGTCGTTATATTGCTGAATGGCACCTAGACTTACATTCTCGATGACTTTTCCCAGGACGAGAGATTTCTCGTCCGGCAGTGACTTGGAGCCGTTTTCTCGGTTACGACTCAGCTCTGAGTCCATACTGAAGCTCGACTCTGGCCGGCTCTCATTTTCAAGCTCCTCTTCCTCCTCCTCCTCCTCTTCCTCTTCTTCATTGTCATGGCCCAGGGAAGGATCACTTTCATTCCTGAAATCTGCCTCACTGGATTTCAGTCCCTCTCCAGTGAGCTCGCTGGTGCCTGGCTCGGGGGAACTAGTGGTGGACAGTCCATCATCTGACCTGCCCGTCATGGAGCCAGCTTTATGCATATGCGTTTTCATGTGGCGTTTTAGCTTGCTGGCCTGGGAGCAAGCATGGTCACAGAGCTGACACTTGTAGGGCTTTTCTCCTGTGTGACTGCGCCGGTGTACGATAAGGTTACTCTGGAACTTGAATGTTTTCCCACAAAATTCACAGGACTTGCTCTTGGCCTGAGGCTGGGGAGGCGTAGTGCTGCTGGGGGGCATGGGGGGCAGTGGCGGGGTGCTCAAAAAAGGTGATTTAGGACTTGGCTGGAAAGGATTCAACAGACGATGCATAGGGTTGGTGCGACTGGGCGAGACTGGCGGAGGAGTGGAACTGTTTCCTGCCAGCTCTCGAAGCCTTCTGGAGAAATCCATCGCTGGGGACTCAATTGCCATGGGGTTTAAACGCATAACTCTGTCAAAGGCACTGGGATGCTGGGCAACTAACCCCATTTCTTCGGCACTAAGGCGATGTGGATCCAGATGATGACGAGGCGGTGGGCTGAACAGAGGAGGCGTGTTTGGGAGCCGACCCTCACCAAAGCCAGGGTGTTCACGCAAGATGGGTCCTGTCATGCGCAAAAGGTTGAAAGGGTTGTTGTCTCCAAGAAAATTCATCAGCGGGGACTGTGCAACAGTCTCCGGTCCCAGAGGAGGAGGGATGGTGATGCGTGGAGTAAGGGAACTGTTTGAAGGGCTTGTTTCCAGGTAGATGCGGAATCCATGTGTGTTCTGGGCATGCTGAAGCAAGAACCAAGCGCTATTAAAAGGCTGCTTGCATGTTGTGCAAATATAGCTTGAAGGCTCATCTTTACCTATAAAAGAGAAAACAGAAAGAACACTTAAAAAATAATACAGTGGAGAACATTTAAATACAGTTGGCATTCACTTTATTTTGCTAACACATTTCCTCCTTGGCATTTCTGAAAGAAGGATTTAATTGCAAGGTATTGACTGATATAAATTGTTGAACTGCACATTTACTCACCACACTTATTCACTTAACATGTATGACAAATATCACACATACGCATTTGTGCTATATACGTTTACATCCTCTAATTTGCAAATAAAACCTTCCTTTATGACATGTAAGCATCCAAATCCTTTCATGTGTTTACTCCACAGAAAGGAATTTGTTTCAAGGGATTTATGACTACGGAAAAAAAAAACAAGAAAAATGCAGTGTGGTAGGTTTTACAAGGCACCTGTAAGGACCTTCAGTGTCATTTTTCCTCTTTCATTTTATATACTTCATGCAGCAGTCCCCTGAGATCTTGCTGAATTTAATTTATACATGCTTAAGTCATGCCAGGACTTCCATTTTTAAAATACTATGTAGATATTTAGCCACCAAAGTCTATTCAAGTCAACAGGAGCTTGGAAAACATACCCTTGCATAAACCACTCTCACGTTCTTTTTTGCCAAAACACCAAGAAGCCACTCAAATGAAACATCCGGTAATCAAAGCCGACAGCACAGTTGCAATTAACAGTAACAAATGTCGGGCCGTGCTTGAACTGGGTCCCAAGAATTTCTGAGCCTGAGCCTGCCCTCCAATGCAGAAATGCTCACCAGAGCCAAAAACATTGTTCTGTTTGCTTTTCTAGCCTCTTTGAACGACTGCATAAAGGTGGAAAGCATTCCTTTAACCTTGATTCAGCTTTACATAAAGGACAGGTGTAGACAAGTCTGCATCACAGTCATAATTTTGCTAGCTAGAAAATTCCGGTCTTGGGCACAATATAAACTATGTGCTATCTGCAAAAAGCACTTCCCTCCTTGCCCCCCCCTCCTTTTTTCAGTGCCTCTGCAAGACTCTGATAAATTCATAAATATGTGTCAACTTGAAAATCATGATCCAGGATTTGTTTTGTTGTTTGTTTTTAAATGAGGGAGAGGTTTCCTGAAAAAAAACTACCCATTTTGAAAAATCTAAAATTATTTTCTTGCTTGTTTGTTGGTTTATGACAGCATATGTTTTGTCTAGCGATGACCCCACTGAACCTAAAGGTATTAAACTTCTTGAAAGTTCAGTACCTGAACCAAGCTTCCTTCCTGACCCATGATGGAACAAGGACTCAAGTAATGCCTGATTCAGACCCTCCTCAGAAGCTCAAATCCAAAGCTGAACTAACAGGCGCTTTCCAGACAGGGGGGCTGCCACTCCCAAAAGCAACAGCATGAACTTGAAAATGAAAGTGTTTATAAGGTGAACAGAACCATATTATCGAAACTACCTTGTAAAGAGGAATGACTCATAGCACACAAAAAAAATCTAAACTTGGGCACATCAAGGGAAGCTGATCGAATTCCCCTCTTCTGGCTGTTGTGGGAATGACTGCTGCTAACAAAACCTACAAAACCTTAGACAAGGAGGCTAGAAGATTATCTGCCTACCTATCAGCCTGTCAGCGTATCTAATCTTATCACCCAATATACATCCATAAGAGCATAAAGGAAAAAGCATGTATCAGATTGAGACTTATTTACAAAGGTAGGTGATAAATGTGGTGCAGCTCCTCACTCACCTATTGATTCAGTATGGCTGTTGCTGTGAACAGCAGCTTGGAACCCCGATTTCAGGGAAGCTGTCTCTTCACAGCCAATAAAAAACACACACACACAATAAGGTGGGCATTACTGGCTGGCTGATGTGCCCCCTGTCCCCTGGCCCCATGCTCTGTGTCTGTATAGGCCAGACGCATTTGCTTTGATTAATCTCTAACAATCACTATTGGGGAAAAAAAACCCCGAGTTTGGGAACTGCACTAGGCTTGGAAAAAAGTGCCCATAACTGCTATTGACAATAATGAAAGCCACATACAAACATGGAAAGAAACTGATACATTATCCCTTAAAAATCTACTCAGCACTGAGGCAGTTAGGAAGTTTTATGTCAGCTTTGCAGCCAAAGCAACAGTAAATGCTCCCATTATTACTTCAAATATTTAAATTTCTGTTTCTTACAGAAATATGATGAAAATGTCTAGACCTTTAACTTTTCTTGTACAGCAACATGTGTAGTATAAAAAGTGACAGAAATCACTGAAGCAGACTAAAGTATATAACATACTCTGTCAAAAGCTTTTTTAAACAATATGTTTTACCTCAGCTCACCCTAGAATAGCTTTTAATAAAGCCCCTTACGAAGTGTGATCTAATAGCAAATGAAGTGCAGCATCTTACAAGGTCATATATCTTCAAATTAAAGACTGCTCTGCACCCTTCACCTTCACTTTATCCACTCTAATTAATCGATTTATTACCCACAGCTGTTCAATTCTTTCATTTTTAAAGTCACAGCATGCACTCTTTTTTGTTGTGGGGTTTTTTTCTCTTGGAAAATAAAGTGTCTGAATGTCTGTGTATGTGCATGCATTCTCTTTGCTTAGCTCAAGAACTGACAGGAAGAAGAAAGCAGCTGTGTATTAGGCGACAACAACAGCAACATGTTTACTTCAGAAAAGGCACATACATAAGAAGAAAAATTCCTGAGCAGGCTGAGGATCAAGGCCAACCTAAAACTGAAATGGCTGATTAAAAAAATTACCCTCAAAATGGCAGCTGGCTGGATGCTTGCTACTACATGTTATGTGGAACTAAGATGTTTTGGTTTGTTTTGTTTTCCAAAACTTCACCTCCATGAAATTCAAGAGAGGAAAGTAAGTCCCCTCCTTTTTAGTTTTCATTAAGAAAACAAAATTAGTGCTATTAGTGATCTAAAATTTATAAGCTAGTAATCACAAGTCTTCTCTCCCTTTTTTGTTTTGTTTAGCTTTTATGCTCCTTAGCAGTCCACTTCAGGAGAACTTAACACAACAGCAAAATTGACTGAAGGCTACCTGGCTGCCAGTCTCTGACTGATTGATTCATGAATGTTCATATGTGCATGCCTATATATATATATGTATATATATGTATTTATTTTCACAACCCTAAAAGTCTCTTCCCAGGTTCCCCATTAAAAAAAAAAGAAAAAAAAAAAGATAGAAAATTTTAAGAAATGTTAATTACCATATTATCACTTCATGGTTATCTTGCCTAAAAGTTGCCCTGAGCAGTGTAGATTCTCACTTTTAAGAACAGAACAATGTCAAAGAGGCTTTGAAGATCCACTCTGAACATTTTTATGTTCAAAAACTTGCTAAATATTTTAAACATGCCCAGAAACAGCCATGAATTGCTCAAGAATGATCCTTATATTTAATAATGCACCTACACTATAAAAGTCTTTGTTATAAGGCTACTTTAGATGTATGGCTATCTTAATCCCTTACCACCTGCACTGAAGTCTGTCTAAATACCCACTTTATGACAACTAGCTGTATGGTCTTTGCCATATGCAGTCTTTATCACTTTAGCATGTGCTTGACTTTGAGCATGTGAGTAATCAACATTAGTGAAACTTAAGCATAGGCTGAATTGCTCTGTTGGATAGTGATGAAATTATTCATGTGCTTGGAGTCAAACACAAGCCAAGACTTCATTAATACTGTTCAATGAATTGCACATGGTTTCAATCCTACAGTCTGTAACTAGGCACGAATTTCGGGGCTGAGAGCTGAGGTATAATTTTTTATCTTTACAGTAGTTGGTAGATATGGTGTATGTACAAAGATGAGACATCCAGGTCACGACTCCTGAGCAATCAGTTGTAGCTTCCAGGTTACAGTAAACCCAAACAAATACTGCTAGTTCAGACATGAGAGAGGTTTGTAGGGCTGAATCCTACTAAGACACAGGTATTCAGAAATACCATTTAAAGGCTAGGATGGATTGTGAAATTAAAGAATAAGAGTACTGGGATAAACCCTAAAGTTTGACCTCATCCAGTTCCTGACCCAAAGGAATATAGAGTCATAGAATGGTTTGGTTTGGAAGTCACACCTTAAGAGTTCATCCAGTTCCAGCCCTCCTGTCATGGGCTGGGACACCTTTCATTAGACCACGTTGCTCAGGCTTCCATCCAGCCTAGCCTTGAACACTTCCAGGGATGGAATATGGGTAACATGTTTCTATGCCTCACCAACCTCATAATAAAGAATTTTTTCCTAATACCTGATCTAAAACTACTCTCTTTTAGTTCCCTCTTTGTCCTGTCACTACATGTCCATATCTATGAATCTATTCATATCTATGCCAGCTGCTCCAAAATCCCGCTTCAAAGGCCACCAAATGGAGAGCCTACAATCTTTTTAAAGTCTACCTCATTCCTTCTCTCCTTTACTGTCATTAAGACTCCCCATGTGCCTAATCTAAATCTTTCCTCACGCAATTTAAGATCTTAATATATTGTCCTACCCAGATGTACATTCAAAACACAGGAAACAAGTCAGTCGGCACCTCACAGTTATCATCCAACCCAGAGATTTGCAGCTGAACCACTTTGTGTCTTTTATCACCCTCTTCTTCCAGTTTGATTTAGAAATGTTGAGGGAGAATTCACTTTGTGTTAGAGTAGTCTATGGCCATGTTTATTATTTTCAGTATGAAAAAAAAAAGCTGTCTTCTTACCAATTCGAATTGCTGAGTCCAGCTCCCAACCATTAGATCTTGCTACATTTTTATCTGGGAGATTAAAAATCTCTCTAGTATCTTCTCCTAATTATAAACTGTGAACTTATTGAACACTCTTGCCTTTTCTGCATATTATGACAAAAGATGGTCTTTTCCAGAAATATTAAAATGTGTTCCCTCCATTAATGCATGACAGATTATGTTCCATTCAAAATGTCAAAGCAATAATGAGCCTTTTTCTCTTTCATGAACAGCACACTAAACAAAGCTGCATTCAGACCCTGCTTCCCAAACTCTGCCTTTACAGGGGACAGTGAGAAAACAGAAGTCAGACCAAGACTAGACTGGCTCTGTAGACATCCACCCCACTGCACCAGTCAGCCTGAATCCCTGACTTATCTGTCCCCTGCAGTCTGACTTGTATCATTTAGTGATACACAGATCTTCCTTGCCCAGTTGGTACATAACTTTCTATACACCCCGAATGCTGAGTGCCTTTACCCTGGAGATAAAAATTTCCCTCAAAATATCCTCAGTTATTCTGGATACCATCAAACAATAATCAGTGTGAGATAAGAACTGTTGAGAATTCATTATTTTCTGCTGAGCTACAGTGACATCCAGTGCCTTATGAATCCTCCTCTCAGCATGCCTGAATAATTCCATTAGCTGTAACAGGGAATGAACTCCCTCTCATTTTAATCACCCACCCATAACCCCTGCCAGGGCTGCGGTGAGGACCTGCAGTCAGGTCCATATAACCACTGCCATCCTTCACCTCCAGCAGTACTTTCCAGATAATGTTTCTGGTTCCCTTTTACAAAGTTAAAACATCAGCAATAAAAACGTAAAGGAATTTTAATGCTGGTTTACTGCATCTTTAGAAGTTCAGGAGAAGTAGAAACTTGCAAGTTTTAAAGAAAGGACACCTTTTATTACAGCACTCAGGAACAGACATGTATCAGGTTCCTACAATCATTCCACCAATATTACTCTCTTCTCCACTACTTGATTTTTAATGAACATTTAAATAATTACTCCTTGTTATTATGATGGTTACCCTAATAATACCAATAAAGGTAGAATGGATGCTCCATAAAAAACACACCTTTAATTGAATTATTATTAAATTAAAATGCCATAATTGAGAACACGAGTTTAACAAGTCTCCTTAGAAGACCAGCTGACATTAAAGAGAAGGGCATTAAATACTGGAAAGATTTAGTGTTGCATGGTGAAAAAAATATATTGTTATAAGTGGTTTGACAGATCACCCAGACAAGGGCCAAATGCTTTTCAGGTGTCTGCAATGTGGATCTGCTATGTGACCTATATCAGTTCATGCTTAATGTTTGATTGGATCTGCAAAAATATCTCTAATAGAGGTATTTATGCTGAAGGGGTTTTATAAGCCATATTATAACTTACATTTTCCAAGTTAGCAAGAATGTTTACTCACCTATGTTTATAATGGAATATACATTATCTGAGCACACACAATACTGAGAGTTTCACCCTCCCTCCTTGCATTCATTGAGCTGTTTGGAAGTTCTGCTACCTCCATTTCAGAAGGACTGAAAGTCTCAATAAAAAGGACAGAAATGTAAAGAAGGGTCCAAGTCCAGGTGTGAATGACCACTGCTGGTCCAATACCAGTCACTAGCTTTAAACAACAAACACAAAGGTCCCATATCTCTTTACACCTCTCTTCATATTAATTCCGTTTTCATGGCAGCAAGAGCTGAAGAAGAAAAACAAGCACAACTCCTCTATCCATCCCCAGAGCTAACACAGTTCATCCATCCCTATACTGCCTCATCTAAAGAAAGGGCCCAAGAGAGTCTTGCAGTACATCCTGTTGAGGGTTACGGGGACTATCACCAACAGTTCATAAAGTTAGTGTCAACTGGCAGCTAAAGTTGGTATTTTATGACTTAACAAGTCGCCTGCAGTCTCACAACCTACGCACCTCCAATTCTACACTCAGATAAACAGCCCTTGTCTCCTGTAAAGCTCAGCCAACCTGAAGTGCATCTCGGTCAAGAAGAGAAGATGAAGGTTTAGGTGCAAGAGCCCAAGCATGAGGGGCCACAGAGCCTGTCATCATCTGGAAATGGGGAATCTCAGGATGAGGTCAGTGAAAGGAAAGAATATGACAGGGAAACAAAAATGAAAACTTTCAAGAGGTGGATGGAAAAACAGAGGTGTCTGAAGAAAAAAGTAATCGTGAGGTGTTACTTCTCAGTAACAGAATCCTATTTCCTCCCATACAAGGCCCTGTTCTCTTTTCCTACCTTGCCTCTTGATAACCTATCTCCTCCAGTGCCATCCTCAACAGAAGAAAAATCACGACTTTATGCAATATTCTTCTCCCACACACTGCCTGTATGTTTTACAGCTTTCCCCATCCTCTTTCTACCTTGACTAGTGAGACTGCAAGTTCCCAACAGAGATTATGCAAGAAGCTTTATGCCAAGAGAACCTACACACCCTGCAAGACCCTCTCATTCCCTGCACTGATCTTGATTAGTGATGTGAATATTCTTGAGAGCATTTTCTACCTGTTAGAAAATATCACAGTGGTACTGGTTGACACAAATATTAAAATATATTCATATTGCACTACTAATAACAATGTAATATTAATTCTTCTTGTGCTAAAGCCAGCTGTCAAACTCCAGTTTTGGTGGATTAAATGTTGCCCCACTTTTGGGAAACTATTTTATTTTCTGAAGCCATTTCAGCAGCGGGTTTTTTTTCTATTAGGCAAAACTGCAAATAATCTTTTTATCACTCTTGTAATAATAAATATCTATTTTGCCAAAATAACTATTTTATTAAACAAGGAGAAAACCAAACAGATTAATTAACAGACACAGAGCTGAGAAGTCAGACTGTCATACTGTCTATCTACAGCCAATCCTTTCATAATTCCAACAACAAAGAGCATGAATCCTTGAAAGTCTTAGAGATATCAAGCTGATACACCTTGCCAAACTCTGATTTGAATTACCCTGCTATGAATTCAAAGTAGCTGCAATGATCACCAACACAGATTTCAAATATTTCCAGATAAACTACACCAGGTTGTCACTAACAAGAATCTTAACTAGACTTACATGAATATACCAAGTTGCAATTCACTTTTTTTTATTGAATTTCCCCAGAAGCATATTATATGTCCTCTCTGGCATTTATACTTACAAAAAAGGAGGAGGCTGCAGGCAGGCTACAGCCATGCATAACACAAACAGATGCTTCCTGCTTCTTAATGGACACGGGCGACCTTTGGCTGAAGATGCAGCTTGTGTTCAATGGTCCCATTTTCTGTGAGACTTAATCATACCTCAGATCTGTACTGCCAGATTCACATAAATGAGCCAAATGCACAGCTCAGTTTAGTTTTTAGTGTGTTACAAAATGGCAATATTATATTTTTAGGTATAAAATGTCAATAGGCATTTTGGGCAAATTCCTTCTGGATGTCCAATTTCTCATTCCTTAAAAGAGCTTTTGGCTTAGTGGAAGTTAATGTTCAGCCTACAGAAGTATAAGAATCGCTTTTACTTAGTTCAGAAAAAGAAAGAAAAATACGTAGCAAACGTTGGAATTTGTGATACAAGGATTTTTACCCAGAAGCACTATTTAAATGGAAGATAAAAAGCATGTTTGTCATCTCTGAACACCTTCTCCTAATTGGTGTTAAATCTAAAATGCAAAGGCAATTTATAAAGCAGAGGAAGGGAGAAGTGTGAAAAGTAAGGCGCAAACAGGAAAATCAATATTAAAAGATCAATAGTGAATGAGTTAACTTTTAAATTAGCCCTTTGTGATACAACAGTTTCAACTAACTCCACCTTTAGCATCTAAACAGCTTTGTGTCTTTTAGATAGTTTCTTTGAATCCAAGACATCAACTAACAGACTGAATGGATGTTTTAGAAACCTGCTGCATAAAATAGTAAAAACTGTCAGCTAAAATGGGGAATGCAATACAGAGGGGCACCGTACCCACCCGTGAGATTAAAAGACCATAGGACTACTTGTGGATGGTGGTATAATATATAGGATCCCATTTACAGCACTCATGAAAAACCCTTGTACTGCTCAAGGACACTTTTAGGCCTTTTCTTTGCATAAGGTATTCAAATGCATTTGAAATAATGTCAGTCTTTTCTACAACATATGAAATATGCCAGCAGCTTCCCTTTAAATCGGTTTCCTGTAAGCAGTTTTGTTTGAAAACTGGCAAGTGCTGGGATTTTTTTTTCCCACAGACTTTTCTAAGGTGCCATTTTCTCATCTTACACTCAAGAATTCTCAGTAATCTGAATAGGAACTAAACAGAGGGTACATGAAGGAAATTGTCCATGTCATATAATGGAAAAACTAAGAGTAAATTAGGAAACAATAAAAAAAGGCAAAGGGTAAAAACAAATTTTCCTGGCTTTTTTTCCCCAGGAGTACTTCAGTCTGTTTTACTCCAGCTATTTCTTAAGGTGCCTATTCATAGTTAGTAAATGAAATAGCATTTTTGTTTTAATTCATTGCTTCTTTAGCAAATGCTAGCTCCCATCTCTGCTTCTTTAAATCCACAAAATCTCCACATTCAAGCCTAAGAAGTATTGTAAAGGCTGTAAATCTTGTTTTAATGGAATGTACATTTAGCTATGAGGAGATAATTGACGTTATGGAGGGCCTAGATGCTGAATTATATAGGTTATCTAATACAAAGGGGACTCATTACCGAAGCACTACAAACAAGTAGTAATATATGTATATTGTTCTGAGTGGCGTTATAGCAAAAGTGTTCAGGTCTGCAGGGATTTATAAAACACAAGAAAACAGCAGACATGCACTTGTAAATTTGTCTCATTTGTCTCTGAAGTTAAAGGTTATTCCCTTGATCTGAATTTGTAATAAAAACATGCTAGACTAAGGTTTGTAGAGAATGTTTGAATATGTAAATTGTGTATAATGATAGGCAATTATAGGGTAAAAACTGGACCTTATGAATGTTACAGAATTGCATGGAGCATCAAAGTATTTTCCTTCAGATGAAATATTTATCTTTTATGCATGTTATAAGCACTTTTTCAAAGGTATTCAGCAACCTATTTGAGCAGAGAGTTGACAAAAATCAAACCATTATAACCAACTAAGACTGTGGGCTTATGCACAGGAGAAGCCACAGCTTTTTACAGAATATACATAATAAATCTCTTGAAGTAATGGTTCCGGAGATGGATCCTCAAGGACAAGTTCCACTGATTTTCACTCCCTTAGATGAAAGCTGGTCAGATGTTCCTGGATTTTTTTTAAGACGATACGGGGGTGGGAGTGTAGGGAGGGAGACTGCAGAGAAT